>JAJJWM010000194.1:0-237621 GCA_021655865.1 Fusarium guadeloupense
CTGAGCCAGAGCCAGAGCAAGAGCAAGAGCGAGAGCCTACTCCTGCTCCCGCTCCTGTGCCAGCCCCTGTGCCCGCTGCTCAGCCAGCCCAAGAGGCCCAGGGCGGTTACCGCGCCTTGATCCAGTATGATTATGAGAAGGCCGAAGATAACGAGATTGACCTGGTTGAGGGAGACTATGTGACCAACATCGACATGGTGGACGAGGACTGGTGGATGGGCACCAACTCCAGAGGCGAGAGCGGTCTCTTCCCCAGCAACTACGTTGAGGTAGTGGAGGACGATGCGCCATCGGCTGCTGCTGCTGCGGCGCCACCATCTCCCCCTGCTCCCGCGGCTGAGCCCGAGCCCGAGCCCGCTCCCCAAGCTCCGGCTGACGCCGGCCACACTGCCGTCGCCCTGTACGATTATGAGGCTGCGGAAGATAACGGTATGATTGACACTTTTAAGTCCCAGTAGGGTTATTGGGTTGCTAACAATGACTTGCAGAGCTGAGCTTCCCTGAAGACGCCACCATCACCAACTTGGCCTTCCCAGACGAGGACTGGTGGTACGGTCAGTATAACGGACAGGAAGGTCTGTTCCCTGCCAACTACGTGCAGCTCAACCAGTAAATTATGGGCATGTTTTTATTAGCAATCAATGAGCGCGGTGGAGGGGTTTAGCTAAGGAGAGGGAAAAGCTTGGAATTGAAATGAATTCAGAAGAGCAGCTCGTATGTAAGTCCTTTGGCTCATAGCTCTACATTATGATTTGGATTGGACGTTTGAAGGCTGTCCCACAGACAGTTGCGATTCAGTTGAAGATGAGGAAATAAACTGGTGATTGGAGATGTTAGCCTCGTAAGCTCTACGGTATTGAATATACAGTCGGCCATTCTCAATACGTTGTCTCGGGTCCTTGAACCAGACAAGGGTGTCAGAAATTTCGTATAGGTACTATCCAAAGCTGAACCAAATTTGTTGTCTTAGACCCTTTTGTTGCTTTTGTCCCGTCGTCTCGCATAATAACTAACCATGTGCGCTATTGTCGCAACAAAAACAGAGTATATTAATCCAAAAACAGTATTCGTATCGGCATTTCAAATTGCGTAAGGGAAAAAAAGATATTGTCGTCCTCGAACCCACCCAAGTCGAGCGCGCATTGGGGTTAAACTTATTGCAAGTATCTTCGTGAATCATGTTTACTTTGCACAGGTCGGGGTTTGTCGCCTAGCAGAGACAATCGCAACATTCCATACTAAACAAAGATCAGTCAGCATTTGCGCCGCTCAATTGCGCTCGGAGCACAAACTCACCAGCATTCACATCCCTCCTCGGCGACGCAGCAACAGCACAAAGCAGCCAGACAAGCCGTCAAGCACCCGCCGCCTCCTTTGCCACCGCCCTGCTGGGGAGGAGGAGCCTGCTGGTACTGCATGGGAGGTTGGCCCTGGGGCGGTCCGTAGTATTGGCCTTGCGGGGGACCGTACTGGCCTTGGGGAGGACCGTATTGACCTGGAGGAGGACCGTATTGGCCTTGAGGAGGACCGTAGGACTGGTGCGGATGATGGAGATTAGCGATTGCAATTGTGGTTTTGTCTGAGGGGGGTGTTTGGCTTACGGGCTGGGGATGCTGAGGGTAGCCGCCACCACCGTTGTAGTAGTCTTGAGCAGACATTGTAGATGAGGTAGAATGCGATTGAAAGGTGCGCGATGGGTAATGCGATGCGATGCGATAGTATGAGATGCGGTGGTGAAGATGTCGGACACAGGATCAGAAGAGAGATGCCGTCTTTAAGCTAAGACAGATGAGACAGATGGAGAAGAGGAGGAGGGAAAAGAGTGTTATGACAATGGGTGTATGTATGTAAAAGTCACGAGCAATGGAAGATGGAGCTTCTTGACCTTTAACGTGGGGTGGCTGAACTGGCGCTGAATGACGCTTCAGCTAAGTACTAAGGGTCTTTATCTTTAGAGCGCGCTAGGGAATTCCGCCGGCGTCACCTAAAATCGGTAAGATGGCAGTATCTATTCTAGGTATGAGTCTATGAGACGTTACTACAGGTTCAAGCCCAAGAATTGTCAAATTGGATCAATTGATGTCATTTACGCTAGCACCAAGAAAAGATGCCTCTTCTCAGCCACGCAATTCTCTAATTAATTACAGTCTCTTCATGACGACGCTTTTGCCTGCTGCACATCCAGACTCTCCGGCTCCGGCTCCGGCTCTTGATCGGCGTTGGCCGTGCCGTCTTTACCGAAGAGCGAAGAGCCACTTTGGGCGGGCTCTGGTCAGTCACGTGTATCCTTCAGAGCCACCATCTGACTTATACTTTGAAAGTCTCTATTCTCTCATCCCAGCAGATCTGACTGATATTAACTTGATCCCCAACAGCAAACTGCTTTGCATCAAGTTGGGCGGCTGCAATTTCAAACGAACGGCAGCGGCGTCAGCGGCAGTACTGAAAGCTTCAAATTGCTGCTCTCTTAGCATATCAGCCGAATAACCCCGGAATAAGGTCTGAAGCACATTACAGGTGCCTTGACGAGAGTCCCATATGCGGTTGACTTCTCGCCAGAAACAACCAGTGGGTCCAAAAACACTGTCGTGGATTATGATTTGCGTGAGCAATTGGACAATCTTAACGAATGATAATGGTCCTGTCGGTTCTTCAGTGAATGGTGGTGTAGGTGTATATGCCACTCCAAGTCCACACGTTCGGTTGTTGACCTTAGCCTCAGGCAACATATCATGGAAGGGCAGAGTAGGGTAGTAACTTGAGACGAGTAGTATCCGTAGTTGGTCAGGGCGTGTGTTATCCTGCGAGCCCGACCTTGCATCTGAAGGGTATTCATGCGAGAAAATTCTGGATGAGGTTTCGTCCAATATTGAGCTTGAAAGAAATTCGAAGAGACTTGCTCACTACCAACCAAGGGTTCAGAGATACTCAGAAAGTCTTGCTAGTCAAGGACTGAAACTTAAGAGCTCAGTGTGCTTTGGTCATCTTCAGATGCTACCGGCGTTGAAAGGGGTGGGTATTCATCTTCGATTGATGGGAGTGGGATATCAGCCTGACTGATGTTTACCTGACTATTAGCTTGGGAAGGAGGGGTTGGTGTGCTTTTAACAATAGATGACTCCAGATGATCTGGGTCTTCCTGTTGTATTCCCTGATCAGGTTGATGAGGCAGAATAGAGGCCCCTTTTATACCCGTAACTTCACTAGGTGCCTCGTTCAGGAGGTGCTGTTCCTAATCGAGAGTACGAGAGAAGAGAATGTGATCAGAAGATACTTGACCGTTATTGAAACAGTATTTGCATATACAAAACTTGCATGTGTCGCATTGTTGAACTGTTCCTCTGTGACCAATGTGGCAGATATCGCACTTGGCCAGGGAAAGGGTGTTGGGGCTCCAATCAACATAAAGACAGGGAGTCTCAGAGGCCGTTGTACCAAGAGATGGTGTAGGAGTGTCGAGCCGCACAAACGGAACCGATTCAGGACTATCCAGCTGAGGACATGGAGATGGCTCAGAACTGCTCGATGGAGACATCGTAGAGCATAGGATAAGGCTAGTTGGTGGTCCAAAACCCAGAGAGTGAAGCAATGTTGCCGTGGTGCTAATGAGAAAATATAGAGAACATGGAACAAACTGTTGTAGTATCCAAGCTGTAGGCCAATATCCGCCAACAGAGAAACAGTCAAAGGTCGGATCAAATGAGTGTTGATGAAAAGGAAGGAGCCTCTACAAACGTGTGAATACCCTACCTTTCATATCATCACGCCGCTGAGGAAGGAGACTACCTATTCCAACAAGCACACAAGCAAGGCAATCCCAAATCCAATACATAGATACAAACCAATATTGGCGATTTGGTATTATATCAGTAGAAATATCTGTCAAGTGTCAACTGTAGACATAGAGATGGACATGGTAGCCAGAGTTATTCATCAAGATAGGCAACTGAAAGGACCGCTTCAACTCATCTTTACCAGCCTTCATTATCCCAACATCACAATCGCAGTGCATCATCAAGTAAATCACATATTCTTTTCATTCCAGGCTGCAACCGCAACCAAACAGAAATCCCTTATACAGGACCCGGTAGAGATTGCATCCACTGCTTCAAATCATTAGAGCATGGGAATAGCTGCAGATCTCGTTTCCTTTTATTCCCCTGTGACCCTTCCTCCCATCATGAAACTGCCAAATATGCTCAAGATGCTCGTCGTCCATAGTCTATCCAAGGTTAACCCCCTACTCGTCGTCCTCGCCCTGGGGAGCCGCAATCTCCTCCTCCTCATCATCGTCGAAGCTGCCGGCGGGCACCTCGTACAGACGGAGGATAGACTTGTTGGGGTCCTTGACGAGGACGAACTTGGCGTCCTGGTTGGGGCTGCTGAGACACATGTCGGCAATGGTACGGACGATACCCCAACCGTTGTTGAGGGACAGGTTCATCTGGTTGGCGAAATCGCGGGGCTTCCAGCCGATGACGCCCAGAACGACGTGCTTGTCGTTGGAGCGGGGGTTCATACGAGAGACAAAACTGTTGAGTGTTTGTTAGTCACGAGAAATATGTACTATCAAGAGAGGAAAACATACCCAAGCTTCATGACGTCGGCATTGGCGAGGATGCTCTGCACCGTCCATCGGGCGAGCTTGCAGCTGTTGTTCTTCATCTCAGTAGCGACAACGGCACCACGCTGTGTGACAAGCTTGCTACGCCAGTCAAGAGCACCACCGCTGCCCTGGGCCTTGCTGTCAAACTCGTTGAGAGCGTGAATGCTGACATGCTGGTCCTCGCCGCTGATGGCATTCCTCTGCACGGCGTCGACCTCGGTTCGGACGATGAGCTGGACGGGCACCTCCTCGTTGGTCGACAGGTCAAAGCGTCGGTACTTGTAGGCCTTGCTGGCAGGGGGGTCGGTGTCCTCGGACGAGTTGTAGAAGGGGTTGCCGTGGGCCATGGTGACTTTTGACGACTCATTCTCGAGGACAACCTGGTTGGTGAAGTTGTGGTTGATGTAGGTGGCCTCCTCGGCGAGAGCGGTGGGCTGGTTGATGGTGTCCTTGCTGCCGTCGGCGGCATCGAGGGGAGCGTCGGCGGCGTTCTCGTTGACCGTCACCATGTCAAGAGCGGCATTATCGCGCTTGTCCAGGAAGACCTTGTTGCCCTGTCGTGAGATAACAATATCCCAGGGGTAAACGGAGCGAGGTGAGCACATGAGCATGGACAGGATGCTGTCGGTGGCGAAGATTGTGGCCTCGTCCTTTTCGGCGAGCTCCTGGATGACGGGGTCGGAGGAGGTGGTGACATTGTAGGCGGCACGGTCGATAGGTGTGAGCTTCCTCTCGGCACCCTTGACGGGCTGCTTGTCGTAGGAGCGGTCGTAGTGGTACAAGAACCCATAGTCGTCGATGTCCTCACCCTCGTCGGTGTCAAGGTTCAGCTTGGCCAGACGGTTAAAGTCGATCTCCTCAAGCAACTTCCACTCTGCCTTGATGTTGATGCTGGCATCACGGTTGCGAGCAGGCTTGTCATAGTCCTTCCAGCCGAAGCGGCGACCGCCACGACCAGCGTTGGCTCTACCGCCGCGGTCGTAGCCCTGTCGTCCACCGGCACCGGCACCGCCCCTCGACAGCGTGGTTCGTCCACCCCGGGCACCGACCTGGCCGCCTCGCTGGCCACGGCCACGAGTGAAGACGGCGCCGCGACCGTATCTTGTCTTTGCCGAATCTCGAACGTTGCTAACGACGGAGAAGGTAGACTCGTCCTCGGCGGGAGGGGCGTTGAAGGTGATGGCGTGGCTCGCACCGTACACTTGCTGATCTGGATGTAGAAATCGAAAGTAAGCCAAGAGTCCATCAAGGACAACACATCGCAGTATAACTAACCTCGGAAATTCCTGTTGTACTGTGCTCGTCCACCTCGCTCGCGGTCCTTGCCCTCAGCAGTCCAGTCGGCCATGCGGCCTAGCTTGTCACCCTTGGAGAAGGGCGCATAGGGCACGCCGTTTAGGGTCGTCTCTGAGGTGATGGAAGGGCCCCAGCCGTCGCCGGCGGGGCAGCTTTCGCAGATCTTGACGTAGTCGAGAGAGTCCGCCATATTGAATGATTTCCCTTTTTCTTTGCGCCTTCGAGTTTGCGCGTGTATCGAATAATCAGGAAAACCTGGGAGTCGGAAGCGGGGGGGAGGATGCGTCAATCAATCTCTCGCTTGGGTTCAAGGCCGATGCTAGAATTTGGACATCCACGATGAATTTGTGGTGGGGTGGAGTGGGGCTCGAAAAAATGCCCAAGCCCCGCGGTTAGCTTGTGCGTATCAGCCACCACAGCCACAGGGATGGTCAGTTTGTTTCTAGGGTAAGTCGCCGCCTCATGAAACTCCAGTTAAAGTATCATGAGTCTGTATTAATTTTATTACCTATAAGTTATAGAGATTATCTTTGTGATTATCCTACAATACTAATGCTTGTACCAAGTAGTACCTCACATTTAGAAGATAAGAGATATAACGTCAAAGGGTATCTGAGCCATTTATGCGGAATCCATAGTAAAGTTTTAAATCGAAGCAATGTATCTACTTGCGTTCTAAGCGCAACGTATCCCATGATACAAATTCCATAATACACTGAAGAAAGGAAAGTCTACCATCCCATGAAAAGAAACTCCACTCCCAGTCGTTTACTCATACATTATGGAGTCCTTGCTGCAGAATACGTTATCCATGGCGTCGCGCACCTCAAACTCCTCCATCACGGCACCAAAGCTACATCGCATGTCAGCATACAGAAACCTAACATGAAACAAAGTTGTGCAACATACCCGTAGCACCTCACTTTTCGAACTAGCTCTTCACTTAACTTTCGAAGATCTGCCACCTCAAGCTCTCCTGCTCTTGGGTGTGACATGAGCATACCCCACGACATGATAGGAGTCACCTCGCCGTCGAGATCAATCTTCTTACTCAAATCTAACAGAGTAGCAAGGTCTGCCCGAGGGACCTCCCATGTCTTTTGGTTAGGATCACTATCCAGAGGAATATGTGTATTCCCGAAAGGACAGCCCGGCCGCGAGTCTGGGGATGGATCAGGCGGGCATGATGCCATAAGCGCATGTCCACAGGGTTCGCCATCAGGCTCAGATGCTCTCTCGACCATGTACTGAATATGTGCCATGCAAGGCCTTTCGAGACTATGCGCTCCCCGTGTTTGTTAGTTGGCCTGACCACCGACATGCTTTACCAAAGCTCACCAATAGCGCAACGCAACTCGCGTCGTGTCACACAGAGGGATCATTGGGGATTCTTCGAGTAGGAGTTATCGTACGTTAAAACGAAGTCAATGCCCGCCTGTTCCAGTTCAGGGTTCCCACGATAGAGAGGCTGAGGCATGCCGTGTTGCTGCTGGCCAGGCATGTAGCCCTGGTTGGTAGTTAGAGGTAGGCGCATCGGTGAGCTAATCGACGGGGCTGTGGATTGCGATGTCAAAGGAGGAGAGCTTGTGTTGGCTGATCCGGGACCTCGACTGGTCGCACTCCCTGCTACAAGCGGGCTACTGTATTGGAGACCAGCCTGCGTCAAGGTATCTCGCAATCGTTTGTTCTCATCAGCCAGCCTTTCCCTATCCAGGGAAACGTTGCTGAAAACCTCCTTGAGACGAAGGACCTCATCTTCAAGGGCCTTGATGTAGAGCTCCTTTCTCTCTCGATGAGTTCTGGTGAATAAAAAGCCATGTTAGAAACAAGAGCTAGCTTTGACTTGAGCGACATACCGCTGTGCCTGGCGATTCAATTCTTGACGTCTCGTAAGAGCAGGCTTGCTATTTGGCTTGGGCCCTCGCTTCTTGGGTGGGTTTCCATCTGATATTGTGGATCAGTATCATGAAGAGCAGTATTGCGGTTCTGGTTGTATGCATACCGCGTGTCGTCCTCTTATCGGCAAGATTCTTATAAAAGTCGGGATCGAGGGCCGCGGCCCCAGCATTGTCATCCTCTGAACTTGCGACAACTCGATCTGGTGATAGGGACGAGGAAAAAGAGCGCTCTGTTGCGCCGGCAAGGTGAGGGTTGAAAGCAGCCATGAGTTGTGTGCTGTCAAGTACAGAATGCTGAAAAATGGTTCTGGACTGAGATAATAGATAATGTCGTGAGAGTACGCAAAGTGATGGCTGACGGGAACGATCGTCGTGGCTGTGTATCACCTCCCGTAGGGGCCGAGGGACATAGTGAGGTGCCGTCACTGACACTGGTGGCTAACGTTGGATTTGAGAGATGCCTCGAAGGCGCCTCAATCGTAGAAGTCGATGCCAGCGAAGAAGAGAATCTGGAGAGATTTCTGCAACTAAGAAACCGGCACAAGACCCGGCAATTAAGAAGCGCCGAGTTAGTGATATTTGCAGCAATGATTTGAGATAATGGATGGAGATTCTAGAACCAGAGGAGTTGTCAATGGCTTAGTAAGAGCCGGTGTGATTCGGCACCATCGGTGCAGGTGTAGTCCGTCCTTTCAATTCAACAAGCCGGAGTTGGTTGCGACGAGTAGGCGCAGCAATGACGGCGAGAAATTAGATATTATGGATAGATGTGCTGACTCTTACCGATATCTATCGGGAGACATGACAGCCAATGCGAATATGATAAGACTATCAGAGGGGAATTGCCCGATTAGTACAGAGTACAGATACCTGGAGGTATTATACCGAGTTCTTTTAGTGGATCTATGCGTTTTGCCGAGTGATAAGGTAGTATTCGTATATAAATTCCACATCGGAGACTTTGAAGAGCGCGTGCCAGTTTCATTCGAATCTTGGGATCTATGGAATCTCTGGCATTGGATTGCATCAAGACCCCACATTTTCCGCTTCTCAACGCCCAGACCATCCCGATGCGGCTCCGAATGGACTTTTCACATCCGCTGTCATTCAAACCCTGAATCTTTGCTTTTCTTGACTGACATTTGGGAATAGTTGTAAGGGGACTTTTCTTGTCCGAGCCGTATGTAGGTATCCGCAAGTGAACCAGGATCGCCGACGACAGATAGCCGAATAACTGGACCGCAATATCAATGGTTGGTTTCCTGGCTATTTATGGAGAATTCCAGCTTCGGAGACATTGCTGGACGTCGCCAGGCTGATGGAGGGCTTGAGACAGATGCAATGCTTAGGCGAAGATAGTAAGACAGCCTTACGATATGTCAGCCATGTTTGAAATATCTCGTCTTCAAGGGATAGACAGAAATCACATGGTTATAGAACCAAGTAATCAATAGTAACTGTAGTCATTGAGAATGGATTTCGTCATCTGTTTCAGTGCCTTTCAGGTCAAAAAGCCAGCACTAGCTCTGTTGTAGAAAGCCCAAGGCCATTTGAGGAACGCCCTGTGACTGCTATCTGGATGGTGGACATGCCTCAACCAGTGTGGGAATAGGTGGCCAGACATACATGAGACTGACTGACTGCTTTAATCTTTACAAACATCAAGACTTGGCAAATGTTATAAAGTTTTGTCGATTAGCATATCAGCATCAGCCCAGAAAACTGCTCCACCCGCCTTACAAGACTTTGGTAGTTACTGTAGAGAGTCTTTACCAGGCATCTCATATTAAGCCATCTACTCATGGCTTCGATCAGCATCAGGTGACGTTTCAGTGGTTGAGTAAGGTACGCCTGATAGGAGGCTATTTTCTCACCGAGTTGATGCCAATGGAAAATACAACTGCGTAGTAAAACAAACACCACACTCAGCCATGGTAGCAGCTATCATTCTAAATGTGTTGCTATTATGCTTTCAAGAGCCAAATTTCCGACACCACACAGAGACTAGAGTGAGATCTAGTTAGGCAGGTAGAGAACGGTTCTTTGTCTCTTCTTGTCATCACGGCCGCATGCATGTCTTAGGCAGATGGTGTGATGGGGATGTATGGCTATGGCTAAATGCAAGAGGGTGTCAGTTCGCCAACGTTAGCACATAACATACGTGCAGGTGGGCGTCATTGGAGGTGTCTTAAGTGAAGCGTGTTATACAAAGCTGCAGGACATGTGATGGATTACCTCGACGCAGCCCAATGTTATGCAGTCCTCGACAAAAATACCGGCAGTTGATGTGGATGCATAGAGGGTGATTCTGCAACCCTTGAGCTCTGTACAGTATGGTCATGGTTACGCATTCACGCTGGTCAGGGGAGCTAAGCAGACAGACTTTGCAGTCCGGGCAACCCGCTGAAATAAACAGCCGAAAAGCTGGGGTCGGGAGGGGAAAATAGCACCAACATCAGCTCATTGCTGCAGTAATCGTTGATAACCCGGAGACGGGAACGAGACAACATCAAAACCGGAGACAGCGGTGAGTAATAACAACGTGACTTTATGAACGATGGTTGTGATTAAATACCCAATAAGGGCAAGTAAATCGTGGGGACACATGAACAATATACCATATCATTATGCTGTATTTGTGACCAAGAGTCAAGGTTCAATGCAATAAATGTTGAGAATGAGGATGGCATGAAGAATGGAGATTGCAATCAACTTGACATTGTCATGGCAATAATGGTACAAGCTCGTGAAATTCACAGATCTGACATGACAAACCCAACGAGCAACGACTTGGCAAACAATGACAAGGCTCAAGCAGCTGTGTAAGCAAGCTACTGATCTCCATGCGACCTGACGAAAGACTTATTGCTTGTACTGACTGAGTAATGTTCTGTATAGTCTACGTCCCTACATGCCCGGCCCGTTTCCGCGACGCCCGCTATCTAGTTGATACTCGGTACTCTGTCAAAGCAATCAACCATTGGAGTTCCAAGGGTATGAATGCTTCCTTTAGATCTGCGCGTCCAGGGTCGGGTGAGACGGTTGCAGCTTGGGCGTCATTGAACTGTCAATTGGTGGACAAGGCTTGAGATACGACCACAAGAGGTAAAAATGAGAAGGGATCATCAGGTTAACGCTCCCTGATGTTTCTGTGCTGCAGCCCCAACGGGACACTTGATGCTGGAAGAGCTTCTCTCTTGTTTCCACGAGCGCAGCACTAGTACGAGTGTTCTGGTGGTTTTCCAAGGCACTCAAGCGTGGACGGTTTGGGGATAGAATATTGATCGACATGGACAAAGGAGGCTCTTCACTGCGCGTGACGGCACGTGCGGGGAGGATCAATGCCTCGTCCATTTCATTCACGGCACCCTCTCTGACGAGATGCAATCTCTCTTGCATTGTGTGGAAGAACGATAATAGAAACAAACATGCCTGTGTACTACATTATCTTACATTGTACCAACGTGCAAGGTAGAGAGACCTATGTGCTAAAGGTAAGGTAAGGTAGAGAGGGGTCCCCAGGATGTGAACAAGGGGTCCATCTTGTCTGAAACATCGAGATAATGAAAAATCACTCGCGTCTAGCAAAATTACATTTGACGAGCATAGCGATGGAAAAGACAAAGAACGATAGGCAAAGGGAAAAGAAAAAGTCGGACTCGCGTTAGTAATTAGACAGGGTTCAGAAACAATAGCGAAGCGGACATCTACCTGGGGATGGATAGGTAGTCCAGGCTTTCAGTCCGCAGGTGCATAGCCTCTGAAAAGCGCTGTAAAAATATACCCGCAATGCTGCAGCTTAGTAGGACAAGGAGCTTGATTCCCGGATGGGTGGGCAGTGATTGGCTCAGCGTCGTCGTCTTTCCCCGCTTACCTATTGTGTCATGAGAGGAACGCGCCCTCACGATGGCCCAAGGAGCGGCTCGCCTAGGCCAAACTTTGTCTTTCTTCCCTTCGAGGCTTAACGGCAACTCTGACCCTCGTTCTATTCAAGCGTCTTGGACTGCTGCTCAGGTTGTTGACTCGATTGCTTTGCCAACTACTTCAACCACCAACTCCATCAATCCTGCCATCAATTCGCTTCGTCTCATCTTGCCTCGTCTTGCCTCGCCCGAGCAGGTACTTGCCTACCCACGGTCCCGGTCACGGTACAATTACGGTTGGCCTGTTCTCAGGTACACCTCAGTTCCGGCTCCAAGGCTTCAGGACCGCCCAATCTCGACTTTCTTCCATGGTTCACACTTAAAAAGATTTGTGCAGCGTCAGCCCGAGATACTCCTCGTTGCCGACCTTCAGTCATGTCTTCGAGTCTCGCGGGTCTGTAGTTCTGGCGCCCTTGCCAGACCCCGAGTCTCCCCACTTGTGCTTCTTCTGCTCGAGTCAATACAGCACAGTTGCCCTCCCGCCGGGCCTCGGCCCAATATCCCACGCTCGACGACAACTACGAAACACCGATTTACTCTACTGCCTCTGAGTTACGCTGTAGACATCTTTCAGACACCATGGACTCGCCGTCCGGCGCCACGCTGGCACCCCCAGCAGTTACCTCTCTGAGGGCACAACAGACAACTGCTATGGAGAGGTCCTTGAGCCAGGACATTCGGGAAGAACGCGAGGAACTTCGAGAAGCCGCCGAACAGACCCTAAATACTATCGTCGACCTCAACCTTGATGGAACAATTAAATGGGTTAGTCCGTCTTGGACTGATGTCGTGGGCACCCAATTCGAAACGGTCAACGGTCTGCCCATTTCCGACTTGATAGTCAGCGACAACAAGGATGTATTCACCGAAGTTGTTGAATCTATGAAGAAGGATGATTCTCGAAGCCATCGAGTCTGCTTTGCTGTTCAGCTTGGCCCCCTCTCGAAGCTCTTGCCGGTTGACGACCTTGAAAATGACCCCGAGAACCAGCAGCCACATGTCGTGGACCTCGAAGCCCAGGGCATAATGGTTTACGACAGCGTCTCGGGTGGTGAAAGTCATGTAGGTTTTTATATCTTGACTTTGCATGCGCTCGTGCATACTGAACATTTTACAGACAATGTGGATGATTCGTCCATGGATTGCTCCTCGAGAGATCAAGATCGATCTGCCCAGCGTTATTGTCGATTCGCTAGGCTCTGGCGCTGAAGTTTTGGCTAGCTACCTGACTCAACTGGCTGAGAGTGGGCTCGATGAGCCTGAGCAGCAAGACCCCCCTCCTCCGGTCCTCTGCCGTATTTGCGAACGCCATATTCCTCGTTGGTGGTTCGAGAAGCACACTGATTTGTGTTTGCAAGAGCACCGAGCCGAGATGGATGTGCAGATGGCCCAGGAGAATTTGACCGAACATCGACACTCGATTGTCAAGGTGCTTGATGCCTTGGAAGCTCGCAAGAGTCGGTCACTGGCTGGTGACCAAACTCCCATACCCATTGCAGAGTACAAGGGCCTGCCAATTGGACCACCGCCGTCAACCCAATCATCACCTGGCAGCTCCTTGCCTCGATCGAGGGAACGCTCTGGAGGTCTCGGGCATACTAGGGCACGCTCGTTCGCCATTCGTCGACCCCAAGCTCGAATTGTCGAGCTGCTGATGGACCTTTGCGATACCGCTATCGAAATCAGTACTCCCGCCATTAAGGAGTCCTCAACACAACAGAACAATGGCGAGTTTCGGACACAATCCCCGCAATCCGAATCACGGATATCACAGGTCTTGCAGTGGCAATCTCCGAGCACAAACACCTTGGAGCAGGAACAAGGTCTAGCTCTGTTGTGTGCTGATACGGAAAAGGTTGCTAGGAACAAGGTCGATGCTGTCTTTCGTCACCGAAAAATCATCGAGTACGCCGAGCGCATTCGAATCGAGCTTGCTTGCCTTGTTCAAGACTGTATTGACGAGGCTCTAAGGAAAGCAGCTCGTATAGCCAATGGCGAACTGACAGACTCTACCGAAGAAGGGGAGAGAACAGCACCAGAGTATGAGCAGTGTGACACATGCGATGAAGATGCTGCAGACGACGAGGATATACCCCCAGAGCCCCTTGTGCCTGAGCCTCAGCAAGTCGAGCCTCGAGAAAGCGAAAGCTTTACAGAACCTTTAAATAGCCCATCAATATTGGCCACAGCCTTGCGCCAGATGGACATATCCGAAAGGAGGAATCGGTCACGACCGGCCTCCTTGATCGCCTCGACTACTAGATCCAGCAGCCCCAAAGAGTGCCCTACACCGAGATCACATTTCGGCGGCCAGAGCAACCTGGGGGTCCAACCTCGAGACACGCGCAGAGACTCTATTTATATGGAAGGCGAGTTTGTTGATAGCGAAGGTAGCTTTCGGTCGTCTTCGGTTGCATCTCGCAACGCACCAAGGACCGAGTCTCCGATTTCTGAATTTGGAGACCTCCGGCGTGCCGCAAGCACAAGGAGACGTCATCGGAGGAGTCTCATCCTTCCTGGCACATCCTCACCTCATCGTCAAGAATCTCCCTCCAGACCAGGACAGCCATCTTCCCCATTACGAATCAAGGCACGGGGCTTTCCAATGTCCCAGGAAGGTGTGGTATCTCCAGAGGCATCACCTATGCTTCCCGGTAGTGACTTTAGCTCACCTGCCACGCATGCTCATAGGCATCACCGGAGACAGTCTTCGGCAGCTATATCTGACTTTGTCATGAAGCCACCACCTTCGCCTCGCTTGGGTGCTGGTCAAGCCCCTCCACAGCCTCGTCCAACCCAACCATCCATCAAGGACTTTGAGATTATCAAGCCCATCAGCAAGGGTGCTTTCGGCAGTGTATATCTCTCAAAGAAGAAGTCTACAGGGGAATATTTTGCAATCAAAGTGCTCAAGAAAGCCGATATGGTAGCCAAGAACCAAGTCGGTAACGTCAAGGCGGAGCGTGCTATCATGATGTGGCAGGGAGAGAGTGACTTTGTCGCCAAGCTCTATTGGACGTTCTCAAGCAAGGATTATCTCTACCTAGTGATGGAGTACCTGAACGGTGGCGACTGTGCCTCTCTCATCAAAGTCCTTGGTGGGCTTCCTGAGGAATGGGTTAAGAAATATCTTGGTGAGGTTGTTCTGGGCGTCGAGCATCTCCATAGCCGCGGTATTATTCATCGTGACTTGAAACCAGACAATCTTCTTATCGATCAGAAAGGCCACCTCAAACTTACGGACTTTGGTCTCTCTCGACTGGGTCTAGTCGGTCGACAGAAGCGTGCGTTGAATAGCGAGAACTCTGATGGAACGCCAGACCTACTCAAACAAGGTCCTTTTGCTCGATCTTCATCTATTGCTTCATCGAGATCAGCTTCGCTTGACCTACATGCCCCTGCTCATTCTCCTAGCCAAACTCCGCAGATGACACCAGAGGTTGGTAGCTTGGCTCAACCTTCTTATTTCAGCTTGGGGCAAGAACCGCGTCGAGTATCAGGAACTCATCGAAGTGACAGCGGAGGCAGTGAGACACTTGCTCATATGGTTTCGAATTTCTCCTTGAATGATGCCGAGACAGCGGCCCAGCCCAATAACATGAGGTCACCGTTAGATGAGGAGGTCATCGCGCAGGGCTCGCCGGACCTTCCTATGAGTGTCAGCTCGAGAATCAGTATGGATAGTCATGCCAGAAGTTCTCTTCCACCTTCGAGCATGATGCCTCCCCCAATGGCTCTATTCAACCCTGAAGATACCAACCGTCGTTTCGTGGGCACACCTGACTATCTGGCCCCCGAGACCATCAAGGGTGACAAACAAGATGAAACTAGCGATTGGTGGTCTGTTGGTTGCATCCTCTTTGAGTTCCTGTACGGGTTTCCGCCTTTCCACGCTGGCGAGGCTGAGCACGTCTTTGAGAATATCCTGGCTCGAAAAATTCAATGGCCAGACGAGAACGAGTGTGAACCGATATCCGAAGAGGCCAAGGATTTGATTAATAAGCTACTTTGCATGGAACCTCACCAGCGCCTAGGTTCTAACCGCGAGGACAAATTTTCCTCTGGTGGTGAAGAGATCCGTGCCCATCCTTGGTTCGAAGATGTGAACTGGGACACACTCCTGGAGGATGAGGCCCAGTTTGTTCCACAACCAGAAAACCCCGAGGATACTGAATACTTTGACGCCAGAGGTGCAGTGTTGCAGTCCTTTGCAGAGGAAATGGAGGATCAGGCATCCCCACAATCTTCAGCGGCTGGCTCTGAATACGCCGAGAGGCCGCACGATGCTTTGTCACGAGTTCGATCGCAGGTGAACTCGATAAACCGGAAGCTCATGCCGTTGCACATTCCACCACATGTACGCGATCTGAAGTCGAGGCGCCTGAGCGAGCCGGTAGCAGTGGATGATTTCGGCTCCTTTTCGTTCAAGAATCTTCCCGTCTTGGAAAAGGCAAATAAGGACGTGATCCAGAAGCTACGAGCTGAGGCACTGGCCGCTCAGAGCAAGGGAACCTCCGTTAATCCCGGAGCAGCAAGCAGCGTTGTATCTCCTGGGCCGTCGCTCGAAGGTAGCCCCGTGCTATCGAACCCAATTTCGAGAACTATTTCGAATGCCAAAGCGACAAACCGAGCGCAGTCGCCATCCGGCTTCAACCATGCGAACGCATCTCCGAATCGAGCCTCCCAACCTTCATCACCGTTGCTAGTCTCATTTGTTGCCGGGCAAGGGGCTGACGGACGACGGAAGGCTTCGAGTAATTCCTCAAGCCTGTCTCACCAATCAACAGCCGCGTCGCTGCAACCTAGTTCTGCATTCGAAATACCCAAAGTGCCGCCAAGTCTGCAGAAGGCCGCCACCACAGTCGCAGCATCTACTCCTGCCCAGGGCCGTAGCGCAGCGCCACCCCCCTTGTCCCTGTCGCCTTCAAAGACTATATCAACACCACGACAGTCAAGCAATTCGTCTGCGGGACGATCCAGATCACTTACTGTGGGCTCTCAGTCACAAGACGGTAGCCCCGTTGCTTCCGATATACTACATCACCGGAATCGGCGCAGCCAAGTATTTGACATGTCTCCTTCATCGTCGGACAACGAGGGCGAGAAGCACAATGCTCTTCTGCGAGTGCAGCGGCGTAGACAGAGCTCAAGACGACTTTCGCAGATTGCCTTTGACGGGGGGCCTACTTTCCGGCCGCTCGACGTGCTGATTTGCGAGGATCATCCTGTGTCGCGCATGGTTATGGAAAAGCTTCTAGAGAAGCTCAGATGCCGCACTATTTCAGTCCCGAATGGATCTGAAGCCGTTCGCTACTCGATGAGCGAGATCAAGTTCGATGTCATCTTTCTCGAGTATCAGCTGCCTCAGATTAACGGCGCTGACGTAGCACGCATGATCCGGGAGACGAAGAATGCCAATTCCCACACGCCAATTGTGGCTATCACAGCTTACCTCAAGGAACTCCAAGCACCGCACTACTTCGACTCGCTCATTGAGAAACCTATCAGCTCCTCAAAGCTCACTGAAGTCCTTCGGGGGTTATGTCAATGGCGTCCCGAGTCGCCAGGACATAACTCATCAGGCATGCCGCGGCCCATTCCAATGGGAATTCGGAAAGCCAACTCTCGACTCGAGGATAGCCCAACGTCAGGTTCGTCAATCTTTGCTGGCCGTTTAGGAACTGCAATGATGTCAAGCCGAGAAGATTCGATTACATCATCCTTGTTCGGCGATTCGGAGTCAGTGACGACGGATGAGTTACCGGTCGTTATCAGCCGCAAGGCTACAAACGAATGGGATGAGGGGGGCCTGAATATCACGACAGATAATAACGATATAACGGAGCCCTCGAAAAAAGCAGTGCCCCATCTTGTGGCCCAGCAGTCAGCTCCGGCACAGATGGAACACCGCTTGCGGGCGAACGATAAGCTTAAAGGGAAAAGAGAAGGATCCGAACACAGAGCCTTGGAAAGCACCGAGTCGGCCGATGACGAAGACGAGGAGCTAGGGGGCGGAAGAGACAAGCATCATGGCCGTAACAGCCAGCAAATGCTGAGCAAAGCAGGCCTACCCAGCTCCAAGCTCGGCATCGAAATGATGCGAGCTAACAGTCACGATAGCTTGACAGTGGGGTCGGAAAGTACGCCTGAAGCTGTAACACAAGTCGTGACGACACCTTCCAAGGAGATGGAGACGGGAATCTTTGACGGTGGTGTGGTTGCAGAAGCCACGGCGCATACGCCTCCCGATACAGGGCTGAAGGTCGAAAGAGTGACGCCAAAGAATGACAAGGACGGGACTGGCAGTGTGGATGCCACACCTCGGCCTTTGGCAATGGCCAGAGTAGAGGGTGATGGTGGTGAAGACGAGGAGGCAACACCGCGACCGATTGGGAAATGAAGATTGCTCGACCAGGCTGGGAAAGACACCTAGCGGATTGTGGCATGTGAAAAGTGACATGGTGCATATTTCTATCAATATCTCTTTTCTTGATCTCGAAACTTTCTTTGTATCTATGAAATGCAGCGTGGCGTTTGAGCGGAGACCACTGAGTCGAGTTGGACTGTGGCATAGAGGCTTCTCATGTGAACGCATAGATGTGCGAGATGGAAGAAGCCGATGCAGGCGATCAGACTGAATTCGCGCGAGATATATGAAGATATCTCGCGAGAAAGAAAGATGGAATCTTTTTACCTTCATTCGACCTAGTTACCCGGCCATTTCTTGGAGAAAGGAGTTATACAAATCTTAGTTATGGGCTATGGAAGTTGAAGGATGAAATGAAAAAGGGCAAGCCACTGGGGCACAGGAGTCTTGATTTGCGGTCTCCAAGCGGAGATGAAGCGGCGATTTGGGTGGGTTGTGGTCATCAAGGTGGTGATGGAGGCTTGGGATGACTGTTTGGAGCAGCAAGGTAACCCTCAAAACCCGCTGACATAGTGTAGTTGGTTGGGTATACTCTGATACCGCTTCTGCTCCTGCCATAACCGCTGCCCGATAGCTTGACCCCAACAACATGAGATGATATGCATGTATAAGAGATTTTGAGCAAACAAGACAAATGCAAGTCCAAATCGAAGCCTGCAATTGAGTGACGTATGTATGGGGATGTTGAAAACGTGGGGTTGAAGAATGATGCTATGAGTCGTATCGAGGACATATCATCTAGGCACTACATAGACGACTAAGCAAGATATCAATTAGATCGATAAAGAGAGCGGTGTAAAGGAGGAGTGGTTGAACCAGCCGAGCATCTTAGGTAGTTTGCTGAAGTGAAGAGCAACAGCGTGCAACTTGACGATCCCTCTGTCCGAGCGTTTGGTTGTAGCCAAGATTCTCCAGTCACTAATAGTACATACTTAGTAATGACTTGAATAAACCACACCCGCAGAAGTGTCAGAGCGATTGAGGGCTGACAGGATTGGATGAGTGTTATCCACCCAGACGATCTAGTAAGCATATGTGTTATGGTTATTCAGAGGTTGGAGAAGGGGGTATGAAGTTACTGCTAAAGACAGGGGTTTCTGAATGCAAAGAACTGATTCAATTGTATTTTACGAAATGCGAGTTGTTTGAACTATATCTTAGTAGAAGGCTTGAATCAGTGTTGGCTTCTACAAAGACTGGAGTCAAGTAATTCATCACTCGACCGTAATGACTAATAAAAGTCACATGAGTAGTACCTACAGATCAACTTCAGTAGAGGGAAAGAATACATTCAACACATGATCAATCTTTGCAGGCGGTCGGGTCACATCCGTGCATAAGACTATGAGCTGATTGTGCCATTGTCATGCAGAGAGGCGGCGCGGGTTTGCTTTATGCAAAGCTGGAGACATGAGGCGGCAGGTGAAAGCTCCCTGCAGGTTTTGCAACAAGCGGGGTCTATTTGATAATGGCCAGTAGTGTTTCTTTAGGTACGTACGACTTCCGTCTATGAACAAGTATTTGGTTGATCTCGAACGTTTCGTTCGGGTACAGTAGTGGGTGGCTAAAGGTTAGCTACATACAGGTAAATTGAAACTTTTGTAGCCACTACTCTAAAACATCACACCAGTATGTTTTTATTTAAGTTAAAGTAGTAGTTTAGTCATAAAGCTTGAGTTGAGCTGAAGTGAAGAGAAGGAAAAAAGCAGCCAAACCCATCACACGACCTCTTTCCGCATTAAGCGTGTGTCGTCGAGAGAGGACCCGCACAAAAGTACCTTGTACCCACTCCCCATTTATTCCATGCAGCGAATTTTTCCCGAGTTTGCCCTCTTCAGGCTTAGCGTAGGTATGTCCTGCGGCTACCGAGAGTGCCGAGACGGGAGAGAGCGAACTGGAAGGGCTTGGCATCTGGGAAACAACGACATAGCAATGAGCCGAATATCCGGGACATACGGAGACGAAAGCAATGTCAAGGTGAGATCAAAGAATTGGAATATCTTTCGGTGTCTGAAGTAGGATACCGAAGGAGGCGGCAAAACGAGGGAAGGTACAATAAATAAAAGGTTTTTGAACAATGGGCCGTGTTGGTGATGAAGATGAAAGCACGAGCATCGAAGACGGAGCCGAATGGTTGGTTCAAGCAAGCAATTGGAGAGGATCCTCCGCATTATCCAGTTCATTGCTTCATTCTAAACCTTTTACTGCAATGATTCAAGTTTTTCTTAGTAGAGATCGGCTTCTGTCTACCAACAGTGTCGGCCGAAACAGACCCTGGCGGGTCTTGCAGATGCCGTTTTACCCGGGTCGCTCCTTCCTAGGGAACTGTACGGATCGAATCGTGCGGTCAAGTCTCGCTCGCTCGCTCCTGCCTGCCTCTTTCTTTTTTCACCAAAAAGCCTCTCATTCATTCTAACGAACCCCATGTTTTTCCATGTCCGAATTGGTTCAGCCTCTTAGTGAGGTGGTTGGAAGAAGATGCTTTTCTCTCTGTGAATAACATCGACTCTCACTAACACGACGTCATTTCTCCCTTGCACTACGTATACAAAACAAACTATATCAGATCTGCAACGTCTAACCGCGGCACTTATTCCCGTGATAACTACCTAAGCACAATCACTCGGTGTCCTGTTGTGTCCTCGCGTGCCACGCTACGCTACGCCACGCCCACGCCACGTCCCCAGCTGTCAGGATCTAGCCTGAATCTCTCGGCTTCTCGATGGACGATACATACGAGACAAGATATAGAAATGGGGCTTCTAGCAACGACCCCTAGTGGCCGATCGACTCATGCATCCAATACCATGTCACCCACCCCTGACCTCTCTTACATAGTCCTCGAGCTAAGCCGACTGTCCGCTTTTTCTCTGGCCTTTCTCTGCTGCAACTACTACGTCGACAGAGCCTAGAGCTCAACCCTCTTGGGACATCTGGTCCCTGAGGCGAGGCAGGGAACACGGGAGCTAGATTACACCCCCCGAAGTCAATCCCAGAGATTGCCTTTCGTCCACACGTTCTCCCACGAGGTTAATTTACCTCTTCTTACTGGCTCGGACTGCTTCACCAAGCTTGTCACACTCCTCCCAGATACCCAAGCTCCAGTTGCTCTCTACGTTGGTCGTGATGTAGTTCAAATACTCCCCGTCGTCGCACTTCCAAGCCGTTGGAATTCTGTTTCTCTCTAGAGCAAAGACGAGACAATTGCACGTCTTAGAGTTTTTGTATTGCCATCCATCAAGGTTTGGCTGTTTATACTTTATCTTTTCTCCAGCATAAAACTCTTTCTGGTGATTTTCACTTCCTATATATGGAGATATAGTTGAACACGTCCATCCACCAAGCAATCTTTCCGCAACAACAAAATCCCAACACATCTACTTTCATTGAGCATCGCCAACTCTACGCATTTTCATTCACAAGCATAATACGTCTGCTGCAAAAATGGTTCATAGACATCACGAGTCTACAATCCCTGGCGAGGTCCCTGTCCCACATGGCCCTGCAGACAGCGATTCAGACCACATCACCAACGAGCCCATCGCCTATGCTACTACAGATGAGCGCCGCATCTTCAGCCATGTAACACGTCCAGACGACTCGTACACCGAGGACGGTGTCTACTGGGCTGATTTACCCCTCGCCCAACGCCTACGTTTTGTTTCAAAGGTCGATAACGACGCTGCCAAGGAGGAGGCCAAGACTGCCTGGGGCATGTTCAAGGAAGACCCTCTATCGCCTTTCTCGTGGTACTTCCGCCATGCTGTCATCCCTGGTGCTGGTCTTGGTCTCGAGGGTTATGTCCTTTTCTCTATTGGTAACCTTGAACCCCTCTTCAAGGCTGTCTGGCCTGAGTGCTGGGGCAAGGAGCCCACGACCTGCTCACACAATTGGGTCGCCTCGGTCACATACCTCGAGATTATCGGTATCATGGTTGGCCAGGCTGTTGTTGGTGTAAGTCTTTTTGCTCCTTCGCAATCCCAAATGCTGTACTGTAACTTTGTCACGGATTGATACTGACCATCCACAGGTTATGGGTGACTGGGTTGGTCGACGTTGGGGTCTTATTCAAGATGCTGCCATTATGTTTGTTGGTCTCCTCATGCTCACTGCTTCTTGGGGTCTTACCCTTCAAGGTTGGGTTATCTGCTATGCCTGGTCCCTCTTCTTTTACGGTTTTGGTGTTGGTGGCGAGTATCCTATCACGGCAACCTCATCTCTTGAGGGTGTCTCCTCTGGTGGCAGAATATCTACACGAGAGGATCGTCTACACCGTGGCCGCCGTGTTACTACCGCTTTCTTGATGCAGGGCTGGGGCCAGTTCGTCAACCAGGTCATTCTAATTGTTCTCCTCGCCATCTTCAACAACGGCAAAAGCTCACCCCCTTACAGCACATCTGCTGCCCAATACACATTCCGACTATCCTTCGCTTTTCCTGCCATCGGTACTCTCTGGCTTCTATACTACCGTACCTATCGCATGCGCAATGCCAGCAAGCAGCTCTCCGAGGCCAAGAAGCGTTCCAACGTTACTGGTTACGATGTCAACGCTCTCCGACACTGCTTCACTAACTTTGGTGGTCGTCTCCTTGCCACTGCTGGTACCTGGTTCTGCAATGATGTTTTCTTCTACGGCAACAAGCTCTTCCAGGGTCAGTTCATCAAGGTCATTTCCCCTGACAGCTCTTCCGTCTTCACCACATGGACTTGGAACCTTGTCAACATTACCGTCTCGATGGCTGGATACTACCTAGCGTCTCTCCTCATCGATAATAAGATGTATGGACGCAAGACTATGCAGCAGGTTGGCTTCTTCATGTGCTTCCTGATGTTCGTTATCCCCGCATTCAATTATGAGTACTACACCAGCCCTGCCGGAATTCACTCCTTCCAGGCCATGTACTTCATCTCGTCCTTCTTCAACCAATTTGGCCCCAACTCAGTCACCTTCCTCGTTGCTGGTGAGGTCTTCCCCACCCCGATCCGTGCCACTGCCCATGGTTTCTCTGCCTGTATCGGAAAATCTGGTGCCCTCCTCGCCTCCGTCCTCTACAATTACATCGACGATCAAACCAAGTTCTATGTTGTTCCCTGGTTCGGTCTCGCTGGCATGCTTCTCACCTGGATCTTCCTCCCAGATACCACAGGTCTTGACCTCAAGGAACAGGAGCGCCGCTGGGGCTACATCCGCGACGGCAAGGAGAGCGAGTACCATGGTGTTGCTGTCAACCCCACTCACCTGTCTCTCTGGGAGCGTTTCCGCGGTCTTGGTAAAAGCTACGATCCCGAGGCAGACTGGCGCTCCAAGGTCCAAGATATGCGCACCGAGTGGGAGCTTGTCCAAGCCAACCGCGGTCCCAAGGAAACAGAGGGTGCTATGCCCGACGATGGCGAGTTCTCTCCCGAGATCCACGAGTTCTTCAAACGATCCAGTCCCAAGCATATCGGCCGCCGCGACGAGTCTCTCATGGTAGATCATGAGAAGACGGCTCTCCCTTCTGATGGCTCTATCTCGAGATGATGTCGTCTTGGGTTTCTGTCTGATGCTGTTCACGATATATCTTCATCCTACTTCCTTTGACGACTTACTGGAGCGAGCGGTTTACGGCATTGTATCGGCGTTTGTTGTTTGACATATCATTTGTCTTTTCTCTGTTGGTGGTTTAAAATTTGAGGTGCACTGCTTTGATACAAGGCAGTTAAGCAAGTCAACTCAAAAGGAGAACGAGAAATAAATATCCCAGTAGTAAAAATCTCACCATATTCTAACGTTTCAACTTCCCAAGAGGTCTCAACAAAATTGTGCACATTGGTGATTTCACGTTCCCATCCACTTGATATATTGATTGTCACTCAATCTCTCAACTAGATGTCGCGATATACTGTATGCCTAATCGGGGGATATATAATCATGTAAAAAACAACTGCCAAAGCTCTGGTGGTATCTAGAATCAAAATATGTGTGTGCGCCAGGCACATGGTTCTTTCTTTATGATGCTCTTACAACAAAAGGAAGAAAAGAGATGGGGAAAAAGAAGAAGAACAAGAATAAGAGTAAAATAAAATAAATAAATAAAATCGCTTCGCTGCCCCCGTTCCTTAAAGATGATCGAAGCCGTCTCATTCGTTTGAATTACTGTTGGTGTTTTTGTTACACTATACAATACTTTTCGCTTTATGTTATTGAGGGGACGCTTGCAAACGGTTCTGTTGAGTCGATGTGCCGGTAGTTGGCACAATAACGCCGAGTACACAGTCGTCAAGATGCTCGTAAAAGTCTTGCGCGGTGCCAAAGCCGTTTTTACATATAGAACACCTCGCTTTTGTCCCCGCTGGATCGTCGCCACCCGGCAGTCGATGGCCACTACTGTGGCCCGTCTGGTCAACTTGATGGGCAGCAGTCAGGTGCCTCTTGAAGACATCAGCGCGTGTAAAGACCTTTTCAAAAGGACTGCCAACTCCTGGGCAGAAGGGACACACCATCGAGCCGCGATAATGAGTAAGGGCGTGGCGATTCTTGTCGTATTTGCGCGCAAAGCCTTTTGTATGGTATTCACATGTTACAATGGGACACTTTTCGGGCCGCTCTTCTTGATGCGTAAGCATGTGGGAAGCTAGATCACGGAATTCACGTCCACAATCGGGATGAGGGCATTTGGTTCGGTTCTCGGCAGGTCGACGGGATGGACTGGCCCGTTCGATTGGTATCAATGGCTCAATAGAGGTTGACGAAAGCAGAGGACCTAGGACCGCAGCTGTCGGCATCGGCATTTCAGGAGCTATGGAGGCTCGCTGTGAGATCGCGTCTCTGTAATCGGCTGGTGTCGGAAACTCGTCCATGTCATCCTCGCCGCTGGAGATGTGTTCATCCGGTACATCAACAGACTGGCGCACTTCTCGCATCCAATCCTTTAGAACGCTCATGGACGGCCAATCGCCACTAGCCTTGCCTACTCGATGTGGCCGGAAGTGCGCGCGACGAAGATGCGCGGCGGCGTTGTAATAAGCACCGTACCGCTTCTGTGCCAGACAAGCCTTGCACCTAGAGAGGGGAATAATTGGCTGCGGCGATGATGGAATATGGTTTTTGGGCTCTTTGCAAACCCATCGTTTGACTGTAGCCGAATGCTTAGCGTCTATGTGGCGTCGTAGCTCATGATCGCCCCGAAAGCCATCTGGGTGTTCGTTACATCTATCGCAGTACACGCGCCGCAAAGAAGTCCGGCGAGCAGAGGGCTTGAGCCTTGACGGAGAGAGGAGCTCACCAGAAGGCCGTCGGGAATCTGGATGAGGCGACATATCGTCTCCTACTGTATGTCTGCGAGCACGTCCTGGCATGTCGCCTAGCAACGCGAAGTGGCCAGGAAGGGGGAAATCTGATCGTGAGCCTGGAGGAAGATATTGCAACGCTGGGCCTGTCGAGTTCAAAGACGACGTAGAGTTCGGGAAAGGTTGCCTAGGTGCAGTGTCTAGTTGAGTCGTGGGTGCAATCCTAGGGCCCCCTAGACCTAAATATTGCCTCCCTGGAACATAGAAGCCATTGAATCCATAGTTGGGAATTTCTCCTACTCCGAGGCCCATAAGGAAGTCGAAGCTTGAGAAGAGGTGCCGCGGCGGCCACTGGTCGCGTCGAACGACTCGCATTATACTGCGGACAATGGGGTCCTCGGAATCTGAGTTACTAGTCAAAGGGTCGCTTGGTGTAGTGAAAAGAGACACAAGCACCTGATATACGCTTCGAATGACTTGATCAGGACGATCCGTCGACGTAGGGCTTGGGTGTGATGGATCGTTCCCCTGAAAAGACCGGGCAATGTCAACTAAAATAGTCTCAACAGCACTGAAAATGCAAATTGAAACAAAGACTCCTAGCCATTGTCTCGTACCCATGGTCGGTAAATTCGACACAGCGACATCCAAGGATACGAGATACCGCCGTGTGCAATCTCTCAATAGTTGATTTCGTTCCGTAGGAGGACGACTGTCAATCGGGGTCCGAGGAGGAAAGCTGGCCTCACTTCGTAGCACAGGACTTGGCTGGGACGCATCGTAGAATATGATCTCGCGTAGCAACTGTTTTGCACGAAAGAGAGTAGGGTGGATCGTCTGCTCCTCATCCCGCGATATCGAAAGTTGACCACTGATACTCAATAGCTCGATAAGATCGAAAGCAGCACCTCGGAAACTCGGGCTAGAAGCAATAAGCTGTAGAATGGGTGGCATGGCCCCTTGATCGTGGAAATTTGGTCCTAGAGGTTGGTTCATGCGTTCATCTAGACCCGGCTCGCCATCCTGCCACCAAAACGTGTCCCGGAAATCAAGTCTCCACGTAGGTCTCGTTACTGTTGAAAGTGTCGGATTGTGGGTGAGAATGAGGTCATTGATACTTCCTCGTCCGGGGTTAGAGGGCGTTATTGGTGTTTGCGGTTGTGACCAGGCAAATGGCCCTACCAAGGATTTAGTTATAATGTTGCACTGCGAAAACGAAGAATCGTACCTTGGAGTAAAACATCGACCAGGGAAGTGACTGGTCCACGATAACATCCTAGAATACTCCAATGAATATCTGATTCGGATGAAGACATTCCTGAGCAGCGGGAACAAGGGTTGTTTGCATCGCACTACAATCGTAAGCATCTAAACTGATCTAGTACACAACCACAGAAGCAAGACCTACAGGTCTATTTGAAGCTCTACATCGGAGACAGGGATCGTTGTTGCGAAGAAGCCGAAGCTCTCCTATAGACTTCAGGCGGTCGTGTCCAACGCGAGCTCTTTTCAGAGGAGGCAACTGGGGGTCAGAGACAGATTCATCGCTACCTCTTGGTAGTCCAGGTTTGGAGTCCGGGAAGGAAAAGCTTGAGCCATGGTCTCTTCTGGTCGTCGCTGTGGAGGCCGTAGAAGGTGTCGGGAAAGGTAGAGGAGGTAGGTTAGTTGTTACGAGAGTAGTCGGCGGTTGAATCGGGGGCAATCGATCCCTAGATAGTTGACCGCCGCTTTTCCCTGGTATTTCGGGTAGTTTTGAAGACCTCTCGAGTTTTATGAATGACTCCGAATTACTTGGAGTTTGACTCGAGTGTGACTTGAGATGGTTGTCTCGGTCCAGTTGGGTCGAGAATCCATAGACATAGTGAATGCACTGTTCGTGAGAACATTTAAAGGGCGCCCTCGAAGGGTTGATATGTGCTGCAGAATCCGTTGAAGGTAGAGAGGAAGCTACTCGATCATGATGAGCAAGATGATGGTCAAGCCATGACGGGTATCCTGGTGGTAATGGGAAAGGAGGCGAGTTTTTTAGAGTGCGGGCGACGTCCATGTCTATCTTGTTAGTTCACGCATATCTCTCACTGGGCTTGTAACTGGGAAATAAAGCGTTCAAGATGAGGTGGTCTACTTACTCTGTTGCTTACATGCAGCCTCCAGACACTCGCAGCGATACTGAAGAGCCCGCGCCTCTTCAGCTTCAGAAAGAGAAGGGATGCGTGATGGGATGCCTATGCAAGAAAGGCTTGTTAGGATACGTCTTGGAAGATTCGCCGCGAGTGAACAAAGACCCGAGCGATAGTGATCACGATGCAAACAACAGAAGGGCGGAACGAGGCGTACCGTAACGTTCGACAAGATTCTCGAGGGCACAGAGTTTGTGCCGCAGCATAGCAACCTCGAGGGTGGCATTGAAAGTGACATATCGACCTTGCTGATTTGATGATGGTGCAACTGGCTCCGACCCAGTGCCAGCATCAAACTGAGATCGCTGACGTTGGCCGGCAAGATCAAGATGGGACTCCGGGTCGGATAGGCCCCGTGGAGTGTAGTCATCCCGGCTCATCTCTGGACCAGATCATCTCATCTCGTCCAGACTCGACTTTTCAATGGGTTCCCGCTGTGTTGTCCTGAACTGGTGAGCATGGCTGGTCGTTTTCCCGGGAAGTTCGCTGGCTGGTTACTGTGAGCATCTGCCAGTAGCCATTTGTCTGTGGTACACAACAGAAGGCGGGCAGCCGTCGCCCGATGCAGAAGACGGTAACAGGAGTTGAAAGGAACAATCAACAAGACAAGAAAAGACAAAGACGAGAGGAGGAAGTCCCCCGGATGGGCAATATCAGAAATCGATCCGGAGGCTCTCGTGGAGATGTTAGAAATCAAGGCGAATGAACGAGCCAAGATTTATCAGAGGGCACGAGCGCACGACATTGCATTGTGCTGGGCCCTCACCCCCCATGGCCCCGGCCATGTGTGAGAGGCACAGCTAGGGAGTGAGGGCAAAGAGTGAGCAAGGTGGGGCAGAGCTCCCCCGTCGCGGCAGATTTGGAGATAGTGCCGACAACGATGCTGTGCGGTCACTGGGCCTGGATCCGTCTGGAGCCCGCAACCGACCAGGTATGAAGCGCGAGTTGCAAGGGCGCCGCAGGGTACAGCACCTTGGATTCGTTGTTGGAACTCCGTTAGAAGTTCTCATTTGGCCATGGGCGGTTGGATGAGAAAGGGCCGTGTTTCTTGGCGGAGGTTGACACAGTATGTTGCTGGCCGTTAGAGGCGGGACGACGCAGTGCGGGCAAAGGCATGTCAGTCACGGTAGAGGTATCGATACCCAGGGCCATGATCCCAATGACAGACAGCGGGGAACCACCCACCAACCGGGTCCTAGCAAGAGCCACGAGTCCAGGCATGAGAGCGATTCCAGCACACCAACCCTGCGCGAGCTGTTCGTCCCGTTCGCCCTGCTGGCCCAGCTCCCCCCTCGTCCCCATACACAACAACCCCGTCATGGTAGCCTTGTCGGGGTATTAGCCCCGTCTCGGCCGTAACCCTGTCATGGAAGGTGGTCAAGGAACGGTACGGTAACCAAGCGGGAGGAGCGTTGATGAAAGAGGGTCAAGAGCTGAGCATGGTCTGGCACCGCCATAGCGTCTGCCACATTTCTCGATCCTGATCTTAACACTTACTACAGAAAGAGCCTGCAGGAACTGGGACCGAGTGGGTGTAGCTCGAGTCGTTGCCATGGCTTTGTACTGTACCGTGCTGTAGTTAGTTTTGCCATGGCGGGCAGTGCTTGTTAGTTCCTAGCGTTGGTGCTGTCTTTGTTTGATATTGCTTCTTTTTCATCTTCTCTTATTCAAGTCGCGGCGCCATGTCTCGCCGCAACGTGGACAGCTTCAGCACGCGCTCGGCCCCCCATCTCGTCTCGTCTCTCACTGAGGACATTCAGTGGGTCTGGGCTGTCTTTTTGGCGGTAAGAGAAGTTTGGCGAGGTATCCGTTAAAGGTAGCTGGGCCAATCTGGTCTGCTCTCGTCTGCTGCTCTGGCTGGACTTGGCTGGGGGTGAGATTGTCCAAGGGAGAGCGGTTGCTAGGATAATGTGGCCAAGGCGTCGAAAAGTTCCGGCCGAGACCCTCGGAGTCGTCTAGTCTAATCTGCTGGCTTTGCGGACGCGTCTAAGCTGAAGCAGAAATGAGAAACCGGAGCAACAAAGCGCGACAATTGACATTCAAAGGCCCGCCAGTAGCAACGGCGGCGTCTGATGGTGTCACCGGGTTCGCCCCCTGCTATCGACGCTACTGCAACATGGAGCGTGTGCTGTGCTGCGCTGTGCTGTCTGTCTGTGTCTGTATGTATGCGTCTCCAACAACGCGGTCTTTCCCTGCATATGAGTGATCGGCTACGACCTTGCAAGATCAGCGGAAATTTGGGCGTGTCATGGGAAGGATTAATTAACAGCTGCTTTTGCCGAGATGACGAGCTGAGAGGCGAAATCTGATGAGCTGTTATACCCTGGGCATTAGCTTATAGCCGGGACAATTTACCCAAGGCCATGGTAATGAACTGGGCGAAAGTTAGTGAATGAGATTGAGTGAGGGATAGTGAAACCATGGAAGGTACCCGTGGCTAAGTTAAGGTCATTGATCCCTGACCCTGGCCCAAGCTCTCCGAGCTTGTCAGAAGCCAGAACGGGAGGGGCCAAGTCTCCACCACTCTAGAGCCAGACGCGAGAGAGAGCTCTCTCGCAAGCAGAAGGCAAAGTAATTGAGTAGAGTGAGTATTTGCAATGGAATTTCGCTTGAATAATATTGACCTCGAAGCAAACGAAGTGAGAGCCTAAGTCATATTGTGTCGTGATGAGTCTAGGTCCGAGTCTAAGCCTGAGTGAGGATGTAGATAGATTGGATACAAAGTGTGAATGCAAAATGTTGGATGGCGATAAAATGGACCATGCTCCTTCCCAACTGGAACTGAAAGTCTGAAACCAGCAGAAGCAGCCAATGGAAGAAGCCACCAGCTGCTAACTAGAACCCTGGTCACATCAACGGTCCTAAGGCAGGTGCCAGGATGTTAGTGTTTAGCGGGCCACGCGTGCAGCGCAAGCGCAAGTCAGTGAATGAGTATGTATGGGAAGGTGCAGGAAGCCACAGTTGTGCACGTCCCAAGCGCCGCCGCCGCCTCCGCCGCCCCCCCGCTTCTTCAACCGTCCGTTGCAAAGCCACGAGTTTTGGAAATAACCCCGGCCGACCCTTCATCTCGTTGTTGTTCGAGGCTAAAGAAGCACAACCCAGCCCTTGCTTGTCTGGCAAATTTGCGACATATAACTACAATAACATAGCCATTCCAGCCCGAGACTTGCCCGCAGCACCTTATCTTAATTGCTTTACCATCTGATCCCTCCCTTGACTTCGCATGCATGGATGCTAATCAAGTTTCTTTGGGAAGCTCATTACCGCTTCTCGTCGGAGCAATTTTAACGTCAATCTTAAAATCTCGAAGACAGGACAAAAAACCAGGAACAAAGACTCAGGCAGGCAGGACCAGGAACAGGAACGGGGTCAAGAGCTTGGAAAACCTGCATAACAGAATAAAGAAGCAAGAAAAATTTACCCACCAAGCAAGTTTAGCGGACTGCATTGCATTCAACTGCCCCAGCCTGCCCCAGGCTTGATGTGACACTACTCCGTACACACATGAGATGAGGTACCTTAGCTACGGCCAGGCAAATCAAGGCAAAGCAAGGTACTCACTCTATCTTGCCTCGGCCAGCCACGTTCTATCCTCTTCCACAAGCCACATCTCCATGTCCAGGTATCTCTAGCCATTTGGGGACAACGCCCCGGTTGGTCAAGCGGGTGTGATGAAGGCAACATGCTGCTTCTGGTGATGTATGCAGCTGTCTCTCAGGCTTGGGACTTGGTGACAGACTGTGGTTGGACAATGCCGGTAAATCTCTGCCGGCCTGGGTAATCAAGTGAGCATACTGACATGGTTCGAAGCGGTAAAAATGACAATCGTACGGTAGATGGATGTCAACCATCATCTGAGGCATTTCAACCCACGGTAGGTAGATAGGGCAGGCGTATGGAAGCGACAAGGTAATCAATCATGTGGGTGTTGTGTATGTATGTATTAAAGGGTCCATTTTCGGTAATGGACTGTACTGTATGATAATGCTAATGACGCAGACAAATCAAACAACTCATTCATGACGCCCATATGTTTGGACGTCGTAGCAAGCTGTAGCTCATGTTGAATGGCTTTTCCGGTTGTGCCATTCCCAATCCCGCTGTTGAGCTCTCTTTTTGTATCGTCATGACCCAAAACACGTGAATACATAGTGGAAAAAAAAAAAAGAATAAGAAAAGCAACTAAAAGGGAATCATGGCCTACACCAAATGTAGTAGGCACGACAAGCAGGGCCGTTCTTCTTCTTCTTCTTCTTCTTCTTCTTTTTCTTCTTCTTCTTTTTCTTCTTCTTCTTTTTCTTCTTCTTCTTCTTCTTCAAAACAGGACCAGGGAATATGGGGGGAGCTGGTGAGTAGCAAAGGCTGGTGGAAAAGGAAACGATAAGGCCGCCTGCTGAAGAAATGAAATCCCGAACCTGGATCCGGGAAAAAGAAAAACGCCTTTCCTGTAACCGTCCCCTGGTATGTCCGATTCCATTCCCATCATTTTAATCACCTTGCCGCCGATATTAGCCGCCCTGCGCATTATCCTCTCGCTTGTCCATCCATACTGGTCTGCAGTCAACACTCGTCACTTGCTCAGTCCGTGCTTTCGGTTGCCGTCATGCCATACCACGCCCGGATCCCTGTGGGCTTCATTTACTCGGCACGCCACCACGTCTGCTCCCTCAGTGGCATTTCCTCCCCTGAAGCTTCTCGGCTGCCGTCCTCCTCAGCTTTGTACGCCCAGTACTCGCTCAGCCGGAGCTCGGCGTACTGGGCATAGTCAAAGTCAATCTTCGAAATGACAGCTTGAATCTGAGACCAGATGCCCCAATAGAATCCTGGTACTCCTCGGTATGCATCAACCTCAGCCATGAGCTTGCGCACTTCCTCTTCCTCGTCAACACTCTCGCCTGTCAACGAAAAGTACGATTTAATGTACTCTTTGACAAAAGCGAGCCGTTGGTCTTGTCTGGGTACAGCCGCATAGTCGCATTCGTATCCTGCCCATTCGGCGAAGTGGTTGGCCACGTCAAATGCTGCAGGCGACGGAGTAGCATACTCATAGTCGATAAAGTCCACGGTAGGTGCTGCCTCGTCTTCCTGGTGAATGATGACGTTGGCGCAAAGCAGATCGCAGTGCGCAAAAACGAGCTATTTCAGAGCTGGTTAGCCAGGAACACAACGCAAGTTATCAGAATTAAGCATACCCCGTTCTTGCCAAGTCCAGGACGTTGGCTCAGTTTCTTGACCATCTCCTCAAGCTCGCTTTGTAGCAGAGCTTGTCTCTCTTTTTGAGCATCCGTGTCAGTGGGCAAGGCAAAGATCCATTTCTGCATAGTTGTCCACACGTTAGGCGGAGGCTTCCCAGGAGCCGCATTGTCGATTTTGTCTTGACGAGTCTTGCCATTGTCCCCATTGGTATAGCCGTTTGTGTGACCGTTTGTGTGGCCATTGCCATTGGTGTAGACATGTCCATTTGCAGATCCATTAGGCTTGGAGTTTCCGTTCACGTGCCTGTCGTCTCGGGCGTGATTGGGGTCTGGCAAGCAAGGTACAGTCGCATGCCAGTGTGCAAGCCGTCGGGCGATAGCGGATAGAATAAGAGGCTCACTGAGATCCTGGGCGCGGGCGGGTTTACCCAGGATATAGCGGTACATCATGCCGTTCTTGAAACGAGCAAGCAGTTGAGTGGCAAGACCATGTCTCATGAGCAACTCATGATTCTCTGCCTCACGCTCACGGTCGATGAGGACTGCAGTTCCATGACCGTAGGCACGTAGTAAAATGGCGTCACGGTCAACATCGAGCTTGGACATGCCAGGGCGACGGTTGACGGCCTTGAGGAGGGTGTTGGTGATGCCATCAGTGAAGCGCACAAAGTCGACGTTGGAGTCTTTGCTAGCCCAATCGGGCATGAGGGTTAGGATTAGTTTGAGGGCCGAATTGTGGGAGTCATTGTTGTCGTAGGTCAAGTCCAAAAAAGGCACATGGCCAAAGTCGACACTGGTTGGTGAGGTCGACATGGTCATGCGAGCGTGCAGTGAGATGAGACGAGATGGTATGAGGTGAGAGAAAAATTAAGGGGGTGAGAGTATGGTGAGTGAAGAGGGGGAAAAGAGATGGAGGGTAGAAGTAAAAGGTATGTGGATCTTGAGAACCAGAGCTGGTCAGAAAAGGAAGGAGAAATTCTCAAAAGGAGAGGGCGATAATTAAAAAGATGAGTTGAAGATCAGACGAGGCGAGGCCGGGCCAGGTCAGGTCCCAAGGCTGAGGTTGATGTTGAAAGATTATCAGGGTAAAGAGGGTGTTTAGGTTATGCCTATGCCTATGGCTATACCTATGCCTTGTCAGGGCCAGGGGTTCAGGGGCGAAATCGAAATCCGGGGACGGGTCAAGTCGAAGCGGCGCCGGCGACGGTGGTAAAGAGCCAGGGACCTGTAGGAAATACCGGACCGTGAGACGGTGGAGAAAGGGGGCACCGGAGCGGAGGAGGTCGGCCAGTACGGAGGCTCAAGTTGGGTGATGATAACGGAGGGAATGAGAGTAAAAAAAAAAGATGGAAAAGTTAAGCAAGCACACGACCTGTTGCCTTTCCAGTCCAAAATGGGATCTCAATTTACCTCGCTTGTGTAGGTAGGTACTGTTTGTAGGTAGAGCTAGAGCAATTGAAGCGGGACGTTTTGTGGGCGACAGAAAATAGAGAGTCCGAGTGAGATGGAGAGAGTGGACCAGTGAAAAACGGATGGCCTAGACCATGTGAGAGCGATTGTCCGCCACAGCTTTAGGATACGAGACGAGGTAGGTCAAAGATTGTCGCGTGCTGAGGGGAAACAGGGATATATGAAAGACTGAGAGGTGAGCGCTTTGATGCTGTAATGATACGTATCCAATCTGTTTTGAACGCCGTCGACTGGAGTGATATCCGCCTGAGTTTGGCCCAAAATCACATGTCCAGGCGGTTGATTGCCTCTGTGGTCCCTAAAGATCCAATGTTGCCCGCTACCCACTAAAACAAAGTGGCCCTGTACCTTGCCTCGACTGGGAATAGAACGAAGAAAAAACAGCTTACAGTACTAAAGAAATCAAGTACACAAGCAGTCGGTCGGTGAGAGAGTGAGTGAGTGAGTGAGTGAGAATCACAGCGAAATGAAATGAAATTTGAACCAAGAAAGCAAATTACGTTGGGGAACCTGTTGGGTCTTTTGTTTTCTTAGTTGGAGGCACGAGAACAAGTAAATTTGTCGCCACTGATATGTCAACAGCATTGCCTTTTTCGTTTCAATTTATGGCAACTCAATATCACTGCAATATCATTCAAGCTTGCCAAACTCATGTGATGGGAGGATACAATAATTTAGTGCATAAGGTCCATTTTTTTACCTATTTGCTCTCTTTTTATTGTCCATGGCCTAATCTGCACACCGACTATCATAAAATTAATTGGCAATCTTACGCTAACAAGTATCAGATGTTGCTCTCACTGGTTGATCCCTTGTGAAAAGTCTCAGATTGTTCGAGTGTAACGCCTCCCATGTTCAAAGAGCGATTTAGTATTTACCGCCTGCAAGATACGCCACACGTCACGTGCACCAAACCAGCTTCTTTCATCCCAAACAGCAAAAACGTCAAACATATGTATCTCATACCATAACGGCAAGCTTAACGGAAATACAGCCAAAAAGAGAGGTTCCAGAGGGAGTCGAACCCTCGCTGGCGGAATCAGAATCCGCAGTCATAACCGTTAGACCATGGAACCTTGAGTTTGAAGCGGTGGACCGCTTCCCATGGCTGATTGTTGGAAGAGTTGGCATCAGTGCGGTATATAATACTATTTCTAAAAAAGTGGCTAAGTGGAGCTCCTTACCGCCCATCAACACTCGGCCTTCTTCCACTGGACTTAATCTCAGAATGATTATAAACTTTTCCTTTCCTCAGGGCCAATACCTAGCATTGGTCATCATTATGGCCGTCGGTATAAGACACGAGATACTGGTATGGTGGACGGGGATGACAATAGATGACACATCAGATATCGACTCCAGGGTTCGTCCTTCTATTGCACATCCTCTCATCACCGACTAAATCACTGGCCAGAAAGGTGGTGATGAATTTTAGATGAAATGTTTGCAATTCGCTTTCTTCAAAGACATCTGGAAAGCCAGATGGTATTACTCAGGTGCTACATGTGCTCCTTGGATTGCCGATGCCTGCACATTTGCCAACTTCTTTGCTTGTATCGTTCGGGCATATCTCAGCTACACTCAATACGGTGTCCATGAGAACCCTAAGGGCATTATGCAAGGCTTACTATATACTGCCTTTGCAGTCTGGTATAATTATGATTCTTCCAAGTTACCAGACGTCTATCTATAAGGTACCTTTCTCTCAAGACATCTCAACGACAACTCGCCATTACTGTCACTACCAGGTAGCTAAGCTATCTGCAGAACACCAAGAATTTGAAGTCTTCTTTTAAACTTGTTATGCAAATTAAATTGAGAACTTGTATAACAACAAATGAAATAAAACATGACTTGACATCTATGCTTTGTATAAATCGTAGAGAATTATTATTCCTTAGCTAAATTTATTACCTCTTTAGGCTAAGCTTTTCCTATACCGCGTCGTGTGGAGGTGCAGAAAGTGGGCATCTCCCTCTCCACAGTCACTTCAGAGTGTCACTATTGGACAAGCCATCGCCATAAACCTCATCAGAGCGTAAACCAGTATAACGACATCATCTCATATGGTTCTCGGCCTTAGAGGCATCCGTATCATGTAAACAGCGCCATTATGGCCGTTCCGAGCGTCACCAGCGACAACTTTCTCGCCGTCGCCCTCATAGTCAACCGCTCGCGCGACGGCCCAGCCTTTGTCTTTCACTATCCTGCTCAAGTCGAGACTCACTCCAACGCCAGCTCCGCCACTGGCGCTGAGCTCGAGGACATACTCCTCGAGCGCCTTTCGCAGCAGAGCCTCTCAGACGTTGCAGACGACGCACCTCTTCCCAAGCAGGGACGGAATCCAGATGAGCACTCTTTCACCGAGTCTGGCTCGCAGATTGTACCATGGGAGCGCGTTGCTGGGTTTCCCGCCAGGGACCTTGCTGGAATCTTAACGCCCGCTCGTCCATACCACAAACGCCTCTTTCAGCTATCCCTAGATCCTCTACACTGTGTATCTTACCCAATACATGTCCCAGAGAATGGAAGATGGAAGAAGCCAAAGAAGACATCTCGCGAAGAGAAACGTTCTACCTATGACGATCAGACAGCCCCTCATGAGACTGAGCCTCCGATTACTGGAAAGGCGTCTGAACAGCCTACCGAGGAGAAGGAGAGTAAGAAAGAAGAAGGCAAAGACAAAGATGACGAGAAGCGTAGCTCCATGACCATGTTTAACCTTGTCTTTATCCTCAACCCAAGCAGCAATGAGGTCAAGGACGTTGTCGAGTCTTTGTACGATCACATCATAAAGAAAGTCAGCAAGGCCTTCAAATACAGCCAGCAACACAGCGACTTTGTCTGGAAAGAGTCAAAGCGTATTCTCGTTGCCAAAGACAAGGCGCGAGAGGAGCGTAAGTTGATAAACTCCAACGAAATACTTACCATATTAACACCGTCTCAGGAAAACGAATGAGCGTTTTGTGGAAAGAAATCCTCCAGAGCTCATCTCTGGCCGCTGCCATGCACGACATATACGAAGCAGTCTCACAAAACAAGATTGCCGCTCTCCATCTAGACACCGCTGCTGGTGCCCTCACCCCCTCGGTTCAGATCCCCGTCCCCTTCTACATCGACGACCTCCCCCAAGGTGAAGAGGGCACCCAGCGAGGTCTCTGGCTTACAACAGCCAACACATTCATTAGCCAAGATGCCCTTGAGGAGCCCGGCTTCCTCGACCGCAACTTTGCCTTGTTGCTTACGGACGATGAAAAGAAGATTATATCAGAGCTCCAAGCCGATCCAGACCCAACTACTGCCTCCATGGTTGAGTTTGTGCGCTTATCGAAACCAACACAATCGTAAGCAGCTCATAATTTCGACATCGCCCTAATCATTAACATAATCAGATTCTATCAAGTTGGTCAAAGCAACATCTTGACCCTCGGACAAGTGCGCAAATACGCTCAGCACTTCATCTTCTGGCGTCGTGCCATCGCCATCCCTCCTCTCCACGCCAAAGACCAATACATCCTGTCTCCCAACAGCGATCTCTCCCGCCTCCCCCTCGACACGCTCGAATGGCAGCGAGCATTCCCTCTAGCTCCACCTCTCCCCAACTTCCTCGCCGAACTCTCTCAAACACCTCGTCCCTACAAGCAATTCTCACCTAGCAAAGCCCATCGGCCCACCTACCTCCTCATGCTTGCCTGGCTCATGCGCCGTGGCTGGGTCACCCAACTCTGCACTTTTGCCTATGTCGTCGTCTGGCCCGAGATCCTATACGAGGTCGAGTACGAAATGGAGGCCGAAGAACTCCGCGCGGCCGCAGATGCCGACGCCGACGCAGATGCAGAAAACGACTCCTCTGTGGCCGCCTCGGGAGCCCCCCGCACCTCCGAGTCTTCCGAGGGCCACTCCGGCACCGACGCCTCCCACGTCCCCACGGTCGCCGAGCAGGCCGCAGAGAAAGCCCGCCTCGAGCGCATCGCTTCCAAGGCTCAACGCGACGCCGCCGAAAAGGCCACCGCGCACGCTCGCAAGCCTGTGCCTGTCGCGACGGCCCATCCCTCTGTCAACGACCATCCGCATCTCCAAGGTTTGACGCCACACATTATACTCGACGCCAAAAAGGCTACTGGTATAGAATCTCGCTACCTCTCTGCTATCGCTCGCCGCTTCAACGATGAGAAGCTGGCAAACAGCTGGCAGGACATGTGTAAATATTTCGACGGCCGGTGTGCCCTCGAGCGCATCGCCCTACAGGAGGACATGAAGCGGAAGCTGGTATGGAACACATTGACAGCCATGAGCGAGTACCTCCTCTGCACTCGTCACTGGTGATCTACCTTATCTTATCCATACAATATTATATCACATTTACGACACCTGGCTTTGGATATATGGCCACGGGTGGAAACATGTATAATGATAGGTATCTCGCTTGTGGTATCTAGGCATAAATAACAATGAAACAAGTGAAACCCCGCGGTGAATACAACAAGCCAAGCGGCCCTCCAGCTAAAGACAATATCTACTCTCCGGGGCGGTGGTGGCCAAGACCGGGGTAAACACCGCAGTACGCATATTAGATGGCAGCAAGAAAATAAACAGGAGTGGAGAGAAGTGAAGTTTCCTAACCCGAAGACATTCCGTTGCCTGATCCTGTATCCCTCCATTCACCACCCATCCTGGACTTGATGCATGAAATCGCCCCGAGGTATCGCAACATGAGAAAAAGGTAACACCGGAAAACAGCACGACCCAAGTAAAAGCAAATCCAGCAAACAACAGACCCATGAGCACAATGAGAAACGCAAATCAGACATGCCCCTGTAAACCTATATGATGTAGACTGGCCCATGCCTCCCCGCGCCGAGGTTGCACCCTAAAACAAGTAAACACACCCGAGTAAAGTCAAACACCGAATAGAGTCGCGCCTTCGTAAAGCTGGCCTGCAGTGCGCCGCCAGGTCAGAAGCGCGATATGCAATGATGATAATGAGAAACATAATGGTACCAATGATATTGCAAACGCCGACAACAATGAATCAAGTCAAAATGTATCACCATTTGGGTGACCCAAAGGAACAAGCCCTAAACCGACGAGGTTGTACTAGACACGGCCGCACTCTACTGCGTAAGATCCATGTCGTATTCATCCTCTTCCTTGAAGTTGACGGAAGCATGTCCACTACCGTTGTCATCAGGGTCGTGCCAGAACTGGTTTGTGTCATTCAAATCGAGGTTATCATCTGGGCTGATGGCGACAGGGTCAAGGCTCCCACCTGTGCCATTCAGAGAATCGCCCCGATAATCAGTGTGGTGAGGCACCCGCAGACCAGATCCAGCTGTTCGCGAGTAGGAGAAAGTACCGCTCTCACTCTTTGAGATGGCATCCATAAGCTCAGTCTGCATGCGTCGCTCATCTTCCGTCATCTCAAAGGGGAAATGACCACCAAGCTCAGCGATGGTGTTCATCATCTCCTCCTGTTGCTGGAGCTTGAGGTGCAGCATCCACATGAGATCTCGGGTCCAGCTGACAGCACCGTTGAGAATGTCGCCTTTGTTAGGTCCCTTGTCCTTGTCCTCAATGGGAAGACCTGTTGTAATGTTGCCTGCCGAGTTGCCAGTGGCTCTTCGTGCGCCCGGTCCAGCGAGTCCCGAAGTCGCTTGAGATGGACTGGCAAGACCTGTCAATGATGGGGAGAGGGGTGTTCCATTCTGGATCAACTTTCGGATCTTCTCATCCTCGAGGCGATGCGTGGGGACAAGTCTGCTAAGATCCTGAATCCTCTCATTGATGTTGTCGCGTCGACGGCGCTCGACAAGATTGTGAGACTCTCGGCGACGCTTCCTCTTCATTTCTTGGGACGAAACAGCGTTTGAGGCAACACCAAGCTTAGCAGGCATCGAGGTGCCGCCCTTCATCATGACCTCACTGATCTGGTTCATGCCTTGCTGCATAGGAGAGGAAAAGCCTGAGTTGTAAGAAGCAGGGATGGATCCAGCGGGGGTGTTGAGCCACTGGCCGTTGGCTGACTTCATTGCTTGACCGCCAAAACCGGGTGACTCTTGCGATCCGATGGTCATTCCATGAAGGGTGGCAGTCTTGGGGGTCATTGGTGACATGGGACTGCGGCTGTTTGATGTCTTTCGCTGCATCTGCTGGGACATTCGGGCCCTGGCCTTGAGGTAGTTTGGATCATTGCTTTCAGTGTTCATAGCGCCGGCCAGGGGAGACTCCGAATAGGACAAAGGCGAATGTAGAGAGGTGCCGAGTGAGTGACCTTGCATCTGGCGGTACTGAGTGTTGAATCCAGTGTTAAAGGGGCTCTGAATAGGGTCTCCATCGGGAGTACTCGAGTAACCGTTCATATGGGATTGGTCGATTTGCAGACCAGAGTTGCGATGGAAAGCATTCTGAGAGAAGCCCATGTTAAGGCCTGAGAAGTCCTGACCTTGACCAGACATTCCAGATTGGGCTCCGGGAAGGCCATCGAGTAGCTCATCATCATCAAACATAGCAGAACTACTCGAGAAGCCATTGGTGCCATTGCCAGAGTTTGAGTTGAAGTTGTTAAAAGAAGGGGAGTAGCCACTTGCCATGGCGAGGTCGTTGGGGTCGATACTCGCCCCGCTATGGCCGTTGCCAAACTGGTTGAAACCGTGCTGGGCCATTATAACGACGGTTGTAGAGTTGGATTTGTGATGTCGATGTTGTAGAGTCGGATGTTGTTGCCCTAGCTAGAGGGGGGATGTCGGCGAAATATTGTGGGCGTAGGCCAGTTCGGCTAAGGGTGATGGTACGTTCAAGATTCGAATGTTTAAAAGCTGGCCTGGCAAGGGCTCTCGAGTCAGTATCAAGCCAGAGCAGCGCGGAGCACAAAGCAAAGCGGGGGAAAGATGTGAAGAAAGCCGGCTTGAGGATAGGAAGTGGGCATCCTATATGGAGTGCCCACCGCGGAGGTTGCAGCCAGGAGAATGGCGGGCGGAGAGCCGGGGGTGTGAGGCTTAGGGAAACTGACTCACCAAATAGGCAGAAAGTATTGGCTACAGCTAGCAAACAAGGTAAGAATGTATAATAAGCACTATTCGCAGTCCATAAGAGACCAGAAATGGCGAAAAGTGAAGTGGAGGATCGCAACGGAATACGTCGTCTACCGAGGACGGAACAGCCAGAGAAAGATTGTGGGAGAGGTGGATGTCGTGAGTCGGAGAGTCGGAGGGAGCTGTTCGGGGTTGGAGGGGGTTGAAATGGCGGGCAGTGACTGCGCAGGGCCTAAAGAAGACCAGGTACCTACAAGGGGTTAAAGGGTTGGAGGCTTTCCCTGGGGGCGCAGGTACTGTTCAGGCCAAAAGAGTAGAGTGCTGAGTTGGGTGCTTGGGATCGAGGTACTTGGTAACGCACGGGCGAAAAGGTCCAGCTTATCCCTTGGCGCGTACTAGCCCCAGTCCAGTGCTATTAGCAGTAGTCTGGAGACGCTGTCCTGTACAGTCGTCGGCGCGGGGGTTACGGCGGTCGGAGCAGCAGTTGAGGGGCTCTTTATCTGAGTTGTAGCAGGGGGGGCCGGGATCGCAAACTGAGAAGGGATGTAGACACAGAAGCGGCCAGACGAGGTAGGCGGTGAAGAGTGACCGTTCAGGGTTGTAGTGGCTGTTCTTGGAATGGTGAGGTGACCAGTCAGCAATGTAGCTTGGATGCGATTGTCTGAGTCGCGGCGTGAGGGATGATGATGTTGGTTTTGGTTTTGGGGGGATGCGAAATGTGTGTGGGTGCCACCCGAATAAGAGCGGGGGGAAGAGAGAGAGAGATGTCACTTGGTACCTCGTAGTCGTAGCTAACTTAAACAGCTAACGAGGCGCACCTCTGGAGGGGGAGAGAAAGCAAAATGTGCTGTAAAGGGAGAAATGCAAACACACAGTGAGTTCGTGTGTGGTGATGATGATGATGTTGATGTTGAGTTTGATAGAAAGAAGTTGAAGCGTTTGTGTATAAAACAAAGAAGAGATGGACATGGGAGGGGAGAGGGGGATTTAGAAAGAAGAGGCTATTATGCGTCGTCCTTCCTCAAAAGGGCAAACAGTTGGTCGGGATTCATATAGGCAACACGATTGGATCCCGAAAATTGTAGATGCAGCAGCGGCATATGCAGGCCGACAAAAGAAAAGGAAAGAAAACAAAATAAAACAAAACAACGAGTTTTACTCACCACGAATAATAATATTAAGAGCACCAGAATGCGCAGAAGGCATGGAAACAGTCGCTTTCACAAGATTGCACAACTGCGGACTATACGCGAGGAAGGCACTGAGTTATATATGGATTTGATGATGAGTTGAGTCGACGCAGCTGTATAGAGTACCCGTAATGGAAGACTTGTTGGTTGTTGCTTGATCCGTAGGTGGTCCTAATCGGGATAGCAAGATGCAGGGTTCAGGGCCGTAATGTACGGTGATGTGATATTGGTTTTCGCCCTCGGGATGATGTGAGGCGGCGCAGACGGAGAGGATTGTGTCGTCGACAAACTCCAAGGTTTGAGTAGTAGTAGAGGTCAACCAAAGTATTGCTTTTTCCTTTGACGGGGTGCGTTGCAATTTATTCAAGCGCACAGACAAACAAAGAGCAGTAAACCTCGAGATGTCCAGGGTCGTTTGTCAGGCAGCCCTGGTAGAGATGGCGTTTGGATGGTGTAAGACGGCGGCAGGATCGGATAGTTCGCACAAGCGCAAGACGAGATAGGTTAAGATGGGCGCCTTTTATTGACGGTCCAAAAGCAGGCGGTCTGGCGTTTTATTGTATTTATGGCGCCGCACGAATGGGTTGGAGGGACCTAGAGCTGAAGACAGGAATTGATAGCACCAGGTGATGGAGATGGAGATCGGAGGAGGGTGTAATAAGTGGTGACAATGAGTCGGTCAAGGGTCCAACCCAGCTTAGAGGGGGGGTACGTATGTATGTATGATAGTCGATAAAGATCCGATACGAACGAGGCGGCACACCAATGTAAGGGTCTTCCGTCTTTTGCTACTCTCACGAAGGCTGTAGGGACGACGATCAAAGGTAAGGTAGCTTGCGTTTCGGAATGCTAAAGTGGATTTCTCTTCCTTTCCTGTTCTTAGCCTTGCTCTTGATATCTTGCTCGTCCTGCTTCTCGTGTCCTCTGGCTGTGCTTACTCCTTCAGAAATGTCCGTATCGATATCGTTCCAAGATGATCAACTGTAAAACGCAAAAGGCCAGGTAAAGAAGCTCGCCTTTCTATCACAGCTGCAAGATGAGATCCACAAACTCTTGGCCCCAGGCTAGAGGCGCAAACGTCGCCGATTTTATATTCGCCAAATCGTGCTAAAAATACTAGCCATCTCCATCAAGTCAGATGTACGGCTTTCCACCGTTAAAGGCCCGCCTGACACTAGGTATTCCAGACGAACTTGGAGGCGGTGGTCACTGGTCCCATTGTAGTTGTATGCAACCTGGGCTTGGACTTGGCCATGGATCGAGAAAGTTGGCTGTCATGGTGGCCGCAACGTCCCTTTGCTATCTCGTTTCAACGCCTGGATTCTGATACAAGATAGAACAGTCAAGGGAGGGTGTGAATGCGACTGTGTGTGTGGGCGCCAGGCTGAACGTGACTAGGCATTTAAGACACCAAGCCCAACGCACTGTTGGACTCTGAAGACTCATCGGGAATTGCTACATGCAATCGTATCCCCTCCCCAGCGTCCTTCTCTTACGCTTGGTCATGCGCAGAGAGCTTTCCCATCCTTCTTCTCTCTCCCTGGCCACGCGCCCAGGTTCAACAACACCATCTCTTGGTCCTCTTGGTTACAGAATATCTTGACACGGCTGTTTCTCGTGAGTATTATAGAGCCCAGTGTTTCGGGCTAAGAGTCAACCTTTTATCAGCCTGGTGGCATCCAGAATGTGAAGGTGAGGCTGCCTCTGCCTTGCCTTGCCTTGCCTTGCCTTGCCTTGTGTCATAATCACCCCATAAACTCATTCCCATCATGGAGGGTGTCAGTCAGGCTGTCTTCCAAGTCTCCCTCGACTTAGTTCCCTACGGGTCGCGTCCGGCCCTCTACGGTCCGCTCCTCAAGTAGGTAGTAGACATACTGGAGCCGCCGGTCCCGCCCGCTTCTCACCCGCCTGTGCTTGTACTTTTCGTTGTTGAATTTGTCTCCACGTCCAAGATGATGTATAGATCTGACATGTCGTGAGACGGAGGACATGAAAGCTGGTTAGTTTGGGTAACGTGCTTAAAGTAGCCAGCCAGTCAGCCAGCCTTGAGGCTCTAGAACCTCCAAAGTCACGTCCGAGTCTCAGGCGCTCCTGCAAGGCTCCCATCTCAGCTCCGAAGCACCAGGCTCTGGCTCTGAAGCTTTCCCCTCTCTGGCCAGATGCTTCTCTGTCATGCATGATCCTCCCGTCCCCGCCAAAAGTGCGCCGCTCGAGGCTCGGGCTTCAATCAATGATACAATCAAGGACGGGCCGCAACATGGGGAGCCACAAGACCTACCCCAGAACGGGTCTCCACTCGTATACAGCCAATCATACGCCCCAAGGCCACTTTAGAGGTCGACATGGCAGGATCCAATCCAAGGAAGGAACCACACACCCAACCCCAACCCATGAGCTAGTGTAGCCCTCCACTATCAACGACCAACTTCACTCCTCAAACGCCCAGACTGTCCCTGTTTTGTTCTCTTGTTCTGCGCGCAAAATCCTCCGGTTGTCGCTTGTCGCACATCTGCCGTTGTCCTTATCGCTTACTCGTCTCTCTTACCGCTACTATCTGTGACCTTTTCCCAGCGGTACGCGCGGTCGTCTGCCACCCCTTGGCACCAAGCCTCAAACGACTCATAGCCTTTCATCTCCATCGCCGTCTTGCGCAAACCAGCGTCGTCAGCGACAAGCTTAACAAGCTTAAGCTCTGTAAGTGACAAATCGCGATAGGCACCCCTTTCTGTCCACCCTGTCCATTTCGTTCTTTGCTTCTATATCATGGGTACTCGTCGACTGACCCCAGTAGCCAACATACCGGCCCTTCCAAGGCAGTGCATGTTATTCTTCCCAGTTCCAATATTAGTCTGATACGAAGCCGCCATTATCGCGCGCCTTGCGGTTCTCTCCCACCCCCCATTCGACCACGAGCTTGAGTCCGAACCGAATCTGAACCTGAACCTACGCCGCACGATCGACGCAGCCGCTCCGTCCCTGTCCCGTCGTTGTCGAACCCGTCCCCTACGTATCCGTTCCTCTGGGCCCCCCCGCCGCCATGGCTTCTTCTTCTTTCCGAGACTCTATAAATTCCTTGGGCTGGAGCCGCCGTGATGAGCCTGTGAATACGTCTCAGCAGAGCGGGTTGCTTTCCTCTCTCCAGAGTCTGAATCCATTTCAAGGAGGCAGTGGCTATGTCCGTCTCCCCACTACCGAAAGTGCCGGTGCACCCCTACCTGCGCCCAGTCGGCGTGAAGAGGAGGAAGGCTGGTTTGTTCGTAAGTCAACTCCAAAGGCCCTTGACCCATGGACCATGGTCTTTCGGCACCCCTGCAGCGGAACATGTGCATTGCATCTGAGCCATGCTCTAGATCATGCATGTGGTGCGGATGACACGCCTCGCGGTTAGTAGACACTAACCCGACTGGCAGTTAGCCGATGGGATCGGTTGTTGATCTTTGGTGCTTGTAACCTCGCTGCTGTGGCATGTTTCGTCATCTGCTTCACACTATTCCCCGTCCTCTCACTGAGACCACGCAAGTTTGTCATCTTGTAAGTCGGGAACCTCTCTCCTTGCTATCCAGCCTGCCCTGCGTCGTCCCTTATTCTCCTTGCCGATCTCTGTCACGCGGCCCCTCTGCTGCAAGACCGTTTTGGTTGTGTGACTCGTTTTGTCCATGCTATGATGTCGTAAATTCGACATGGCGAATCTCAAAATCCCATATCGTAGCTAATACTTGATTGCTTAGATGGTCCGTTGGGTCAATGATGTTCTTGGCATCTTTCGCTGCGGTTATGGGACCTATGAATTATGTCTATCATCTTCTTTCGACCCCTCGACTGCCGTTTACTGCGGCCTACTTTGGCTCCATTATCTTGACACTTGTGTTTGCCTTGAAGGTAAGTCGAATGATACCAAAGGCAGTTGTTTTCATACTAACAGATCTACAGCTTCACAGTACAATTCTCACATTATTCTCGGCTCTTGTTCAGCTGGCTTGTCTGATTTGGTATCTGGTCAGTTATTTCCCCATGGGATCTTCTGGTTTGCGTCTGGCTACAACATTTGGTGCAAGGCAAGCGACAGCCTGGATGTCGGGTTAGACAAACATTTAGCTTTCCTGGAGAGCGGGGACTTTGAGTGCAGCCAATGTTTTCGACAAAGTTGCTTCTATAGTCCTCTACATGTGTACTACTGTATATCAGTTGTCTGTTTTGAGTGTGTAACATTAGCAACAAAATCAGCCGTGAAACCATGGCCAAGGCGCAAAACTGGGTTGGTTTTCTAAGCATACGCCGTTTTGGAATCATGAAAAGTTTCTTGTCTAACACTACTTGGCGTTTGGCTTTCTGTTGCATGTTATACATGTTGTATAGGTTTGCTCCGGTCTTCGGCTCAGGAAGCCCTCTGCGTTTCGTCAAAGTTTCATATTACAAAGATGTTTTGTCGGCATTTTCTGCTAAGCGATTTGTACTATTAAGCTACATACCTCTGTTAGCGAGTGAATCGAAGCTTCGTTCTCATAACTCTGGCTTGTAGATATCTATCTATCTTTGCCGTGACATTGTATGATTAGTAATCAAGTGCACAAAGTCAACCATCCCGAAAAGGCAGGTATTGTAGCCAATAAGCAGCTGCCGGTTGAGCGGCGGCCTCGGCTTGTAACCTCGAGTAGGGCCTTGGGATCATAATTAACAATCGTTCGGATTTATCATTTAAGAGCATGATTCTTTTGAATGTACGCATTTCGTTCCTCATTGGGTGATCTAACCTACCTAGTAAAAGGGTGCTTTCTCGTTGCTTGTTGCTTGATGCTTGTTTACATGGATGGTATGTAACATGATGAAGGTGAAGCACTGCTGTGTTGTACGCTTTGAGTGGGCATGATGCATCGAAAGAGCAGAAAAGTCTCTGTACGATAATGCAGAGAAGAAACATGTTTTGGTTCAATTTTGTGACTTTTGCTAAAGAGCCCCGTTGTTTCCTATTGGTCTGTGATAACGGATATTGGCATCGGATTACCGGCCGTTTACTCCGTAGTTCTTTGTCTTGCTGATGAAAGAATAAGTGACTGAGTGAACGCTGTGCCCTTGGGCCACATGAGTAGGCATGCAGTTTACCATCTGTCCACAACCTATTACTTGCATGCCGAAATTGAAACTATTGATCTGCCTAAGTCTCGCTTGGCGAGACCAATGGTGGATCAACGTAGCAACAACGGCGCATTGGAGAAAGATATTTAGCACCTAGGTTGAAAGCCAAGGTCGAAAACGCGGTTTCCCTTGGATCAATTTCTCTATTTTTTTTTGTGGCTTCGGAGGACTTGAATAGGATGCCCTGAAAACAAAGCTTGCACAAAAATCCTGATCAAATCCCATTACATGGATCATCCTCCATGTTCCGAGCTGCTACTATATCCGGAACTCAATTTACTTCTATGCCCTGAACATGGACCAGGCCAACTTGGAGACTAAAAGTTCCATTGCCCTGGAATTTGTGCCTGTGACAAATTAGATTCATTTTGCCCGTTTCTTCAATCAGGTAGTAAGGTGATGATCAATCATGTTTTTGAAGGGACTGGCATCACCTCGAACCTCTCAAACTCGCAGTCATGACAGGGACGTGACGCCTGCGTCATGCTCCTCCCCAGCTCGGCTGTCAATGAGAAGACGACCATACAAAGTAAAAAATCGCAGGGTCACAGTGACTGTGACATTAGCAGCGTTTACGGTTTATATTCGCGCATCTCCACCACATCACGGTCGTCTGGGCTCCGTTGACGGCCTTTACCAGGCCTCTTCCGGGGTTTCGGGTTCATGACGGCTCCTAACAGTGAGTAAGTGAGTGGGGTGGACTCGAGACAGTCCGCTCTCCAGTAGGTATGAATTGAATTGCCCTGAATCCCACTGGAAGATGACCTCAAGACCCTTAGGCTCCCGTCGAGTCAGTGCTGGGTGCCTAGGATGGACTGTAGGTGGCGCTGCAGTAATGGATCCGATAGAGATCCCCAGCCGCTGGAGTGCTGTAACGTCTGCAGCACATCAGTAACTTGCCTTGCATCCATCCAATTGATTCGCCTTGCTGGGATCAGGGCTAAGTCACTTTACCCTCTTCGCATTGGACGAGTTTCTAAAGGCAGGCACCTAGAAAATATAGAAGCAAGAAATTAAAAGTGAGAAAGAAGGCAAAGAAAAAAGAAAATTCAAGTATCTAGCATTTCTGTGTATCCGCTCTCGGCATCTGGCGTGGAAAAAAAAAAGTTGAGTGGGAAAGAAGGTCCCTCCATCCTTCCATCCCATCTCCAAGTTCAGCCTAGGATTCCCGCTCGGCGCGTCGGTACCTGCTCTATTACTTAGTCGCAGTACAAGTGCGTGGTACCGCCTGCGGATCAGGAAGAGGGGAGGGGGAAAAACGCAGGGAAAAAAAAATTTATTATTCACACAACGCAAAAAATAACCTCCGGTCTTCTTTTTCTCTCTCTGGTCCCGTGTGCCCTCTTTTCCTGTAAACCACAACTCTTTTCGCGAGCTCAATTCTCCAGAATTGCTGTCGATTTTCTCGAGATTTGTTCTGGTTTATTCCCTCTTCTCCCGCCCCTGACTTGTATTGTACTTGCAGGTTCCTTTTTTCTTATAACCTCTTCCTCATCCGCCTCATACCTGAACTGAACCCCGCCGCTTGGGTTTTGCGCTTTCTCCCGATCTTGCTCGTGACGAAGCAACAAGCAACATTCTCGGCCTCGGTTCTGATTCTGGTTCTGGTTTCGGCTCTGATTTACGGTTACTTGTCTGACATAAGTACTGCCCGCTGCTGTTCACCTGCAAGTACCAAGCACGGCACAGCATAGCACAGTACACCAGCAGGCGTTCTAGGTTCACTGCCTCAAAAAGATCTCAGTCGACCTGATCTCTTCCCTTTTCTCTTTATTTCCTCGTACTCTCCGCCTACAACACGCAGGCTGTCATTTTCGATCAAGCAAACGCCTTCTGACAGTGCAGAATCGTTCCCTTCTCCTGGTTTGGAACCTCTGAATCGATTTATACCCGGCGTTCGCGCACAATCCGCTCAAGCTTTTCCCCATACAAGCTTGAAGCCTTCGGCTTAACGAACTCTTTACTCACAACCCTACTACCTCTTTCTCGACTCGCATCCCGATCATCGACTCGACTCGCTGCTCATAAATCCGCGCCCTCATCATCCGGGCGTTTACCAACAGCGACTATCTTGCACGTTGGGTGCTCTGTGCCTCTCCAAGTGTCTGGAGGGGGTTGAGAGACATTTTGGGATTTTATTATCCCTAGAGATATTCTTTGCCTTGGTTGGTGACCCAGGCGAAAAAAGCACCTTTGGCTCATTTTTTTCGTCCTGTCTACCACGGTAAGCCTGTGCGATACGGCTCACCTTGACATGGCTCCTTCAGCAATCGTCGAGTCCAACGACATGGCCACTCAATCAACTTTTTCCTACGCACAAGCTGCGAAGGGTCAGGGCGCTGCCCCTACCTCGAATAGCGCTGCCTCTGCCGACGCAGCCGCTCCCGCTCAGGACACCCAGGCTCCTGCTGCTGTATCTGATGCTGCTGCTCCTGTGGCCGACGCAAAGACGGCTACGCCTGCTACTGAGCAGACCAACTCCTCTGCTTCTGAGAGCACCGAGCCCCGTGCGGCTGCTCCCGAGAAGCAGGACTTTGAGAGCGTTCCTGGGTCTGAAAGCGACGCACGGTCCGAGTCGACACAAAGCAGACGAACCGAATCGAGGCGCGATGACGACGCTGGAAGGATAGATCGTCCATGGCGACGCAACGAGAAGACACCGAGGTCATCAAGCAATGCTACCCGGTCGGTCGATGAGCAGGACTCCCGAAAGGCTAGGAGAAGTAAGAAGGGCAAGGCTTCTGAGAAGCAATCCAATGATCAGACGGCAGATAAGGACCAGGAAGCTACTCCCGAGCCCCCAAAGGTCGAACTATCGGAAGCGCCTATCCCCAGCGTCAACATTTGGCATCAACGAAAGGAGGCTCATCAGGCAAAGTCTACTAAGGCTGCCCCCACACCCGCCGAGGCTACAGTCAATGGTACCTCAACTCAGAAAGTTGACGATAAGTCATTGGGCAAGACTGAGGAGTCCACTTCCACACCTTATATAAATGGTGTCAAGCCCCAACAAAAACCATCCAGCGCTGCCCGACCTGAAAGAAATGGTCCTCGAGGTTCGCGGATAACTGACAAGGACGGTAAAAGCGAAGTGCCTCCGTCCGTTGAGGATTCTACTGCATGGCCTACTCCCGAGACTGCTATCACTGCTATTAAGGAGGATATCAAGAAGAAGACTGCTGAGAAGACTGCTGAGAAGACCCCTGAGAGATCGGACCGCTCCGATAAGGATAGCCAGGAAGATGGTAGCTCGTCCAAGCCCCGACAGAAGTGGGTGACTTATGACTATGTGCCTACGGTTAGCTTCGAAACTCAGCTTCCTCAGATGCGTGGCTCCAAGCCTCGCGGCGGTGCTCGTGGTGGCCGAGATGGCGCTCCCCGGGTCACTACCAACGGTGTCGCAGATAAGGCCGCGTCCGCTACGCCCGGGAACAAGACCAACGACGTTAAGTCGCGGGATGGTACAAATAATGCTGGATCACAATCGAATGCGGCTAAGCGCGGTTCAATCGATGCTGCCAACAGCCAGAAGAAGGCCTCAGCAAACACTGGCTCTGACAAGGCCAAGGATTCTCCTGCTCAATCTTCGGTAAGTTTATTCATACTCAACAATGACTTACAGTCATCATTGTGATTCTCGATTGGTTCTGCCTTTCCAATCACAGATGCTAACAATTTTCTGAGCAGGAGAACTCCCAGACTTCCCGAGACCGGCCCGAAGGCCGTGGTGAGAGAGGCCGAGGTGGTTATCGCGGACGAGGCGCCCACCACGCCAACTCCCAACCTCAACACCAACACAGTTCTTCCGCGTCTGGATTTCATGGCCAAGGCTCTGGTTCTGCTCGGGCCCAGGGTTATAGTCCCCCGCTGCGACAGGGCGGCCACGGTGGTATGTTTGCGCCTCCCACTCAGCGAGGTCGCGGGAACCGTAATGGTGCTGGCAACTACCATCGCATGTCTCTTCCTAACGGCAGTGCTCGTATGCCTGCTGTGCAGGCCCAGTATGTTCCTTACGAATACCCCATGGCGCCCATGGCCAGCATGCCTTATCAGCCCAACCCCTACTGGGACAACGTGATGTTCCCCGTGCTCAAGACCCAGATTGAGTACTACTTCTCTATCGAGAACCTTTGCAAGGATATGTACCTTCGAAAGCGCATGGATTCCCAGGGCTTCGCGCCTCTTCACTTCGTCGCTGCCTTCAAGCGTCTGCGAGAATTGGGTGCTGACCTGAACACTGTTCGCGCTGTTTGTGAGGAGTCGATCGAAATCGACTATGTCGTTGGTGAGGATGACGGCGAGCGACTACGTCGTCGGGATGGTTGGCAGAAGTTTGTCCTGCCCATGGCCGACAGAGATGAGCTAGCTCGCAACGATGGTCCTGCGCATTTGACCTTCAAGAATAGAGCTTACAACTACAACAACGGCCAGTTCAACGGCATGCCTCCCATGCCATACGGCGCACCCGCCTACACTCATGACCCTTCCTTCCAGCAATATATACCGCAAGACATGAATGGCGTTTTGTCAAACGGCACTACCCAGCTCTCGGCCGAAGTCCCTGACTTTTCACCTTCGGGAACTGTCCCCTTGGTTGGTCCCGAGGGCCAGACCCAGGTTGCCCCGGTTGAAGCTTTGGCCAACGGTCATGTCGAGAACGCTGCGCCTCTTGCGAACGGCGTACATGTTGACGAGGCTCAAACGAATCGTTCGTAAGCTCCTCTTCCAGAAATGGAGGTGGCGCTTGGGATGGTGATGCTAGGTCAAGTTGGAAGACATGCCGCGTACGCGACGCGACGCACATATGAAAGCGAGTTGTTGTCATACCCTTGATATGGGTCGATATGAACTTACGCGTCCCCAGTTTTTTATAATGTTGATGATTTCATGCTGCGGCTTAAAATTGGCTCCAAACCCGCCACGACCCCTGGCGTTGTCGACTATGGTCTTGTTGACCCACAAGTCTTTAGGCGGAACAATTGTATAGAATTCTCAAGGATCTTAAAACGGGCAAGGATTGTTCTTTGCTTTAGCGGAAGGATTCTCTACATTGCTTTGAACCAAATAGCAAGAGAGTTGTCCGGGCCCTGACCATGACTTGTTCTGCTGGCCGGCAGTGCAACGCCATGTGGAGCGGCAAAGCTCTGTATATTTGGAGTTTACGTATTTGAGAGGGTGAAGACAATGGAGCAGGGGAGAGATGGAGCAGACACGAGCTGCAAATCTTTTATGCCCTGTTGAGTGAGCAAAGATGGACTTCTAGCGTGGTCTAGAAAGCGGAAACCCGGTCTATTGATCTTTGTCGGATGGTAGGCGTATTCTAAGGAGGGTATTTTGTTGACGAGCGCGAAAGCAACGGCGACATGTTGGAAAGACGTGCAGGGCCTCTGCATCACGGCTTACAACTTCTCGGTACTCGGCCAAGGTTGGTTGCGAGGGTAGCTTGACCGAGCTAAGGAATAGGCATGGCCATGGATGATAGTTATACCCACCAGGTGGAAGTTTACAAAATGGTTGATTAGGGGGGGTCATCAAGGGCGTTAACGCAAGCAAAAGAGGATGAGACAGATATGGATGAAGAAAAGCACACACATGGATGCATGATATTGAGCCACGGCACAGGGAAATTTTCTCTCGACTTGCATTTGGAAGGGGTTAAAGGAACGGTTCTATATTTTGTTTTGTTTTTTTGGTGGTTGCTTTTTGGACGCGATTTTATTCACCAGGGATTTGATGCTAAGCTAGATGGGACTCTCCAAACTTTGCTCAACAAGGCGTTTCCGCAAACTGTACTATAGTTTCTATTTGATAAAAGCAACAAAAAGTCGAAACATTGTTTTATTTGCGCATGTGGCATTAACAATGGCATAACATGGGATATCATCAGCCTCCAGCGGCTTGTTGACGTTAACGGCTTGGATTAGGGCTCACTAATGCAAGATAATTATAGGCGAGAGACTAGAGGGCATGGAAAGGAGGATTTAACGGGAGATTATTGGTTACTGGTTTTTAAGCTCAGTGAGTGGCATGTCGATTTTTGTTCATTTCTTATGTCGTCATGAGATGTGGTTCATCATGTTGGCGGGGTTGAGGGGGTCCCGCAGTGCGGTGTCACATAGTCCAGTAAATTGGGCTGTAAAGTGGGATCATGAGGATTTGGTATGATGGGTGACCAGTTCCTGCATTGTAATTATTTCTACTTTGGTATTGTTTTATAAAGTTATATCTTGCATGACACTTGAAATCTCTCGGGGGCGGCGAATAATGCCACCTACCATCCATAGTAGCTGATATCCTTCCGTGGCACATGTAAGGTGCCAACGTTGCAAATACATGATACAAACCTCCAAATTAAACCCGTAGATACAATTACGTGGACAGGCTCCATGGAGAAGTGAGTCCGCACAGGGGGAAATATGTGACCAGTAGAACGATGATGATGAACCAACCCGCTGACCAGAGAGAAACTTTTTATCACTCGCCTTTGTACAAGATTGGAGACACTGAGTTCTTGCAGTCCAGTTCAAGCGAACCATTACATGCAACACAAATACAAATTCACGGATCCCGAGTGGTAGTGCCATCTCACACGTTGTACTCTAGCCCAGCCTTCAGATAAGCACTGGCGCGCGTGACACAAGATACTTTACATGCACAGCACAACTTGAACCTTGATTCAGCAACAATATAAAAGGCCCCATATACCCGATCCCGCCCGCGAAAAATAAAACGCGTAGGGCATTTCTAGACTGAATATACAGCCGTGCTGTTTTCTGTGGTAAGTCTATATCGTTTCTGGTTTGTGCGACCCCTGAAGCTAACCGCTTCCTTAGACCAACATGACAATCGATCCTTCAGCCTATCACAACGTCATCACCCCTTGAAAGCTGTCTATAGACAATCGATGGTATTATATACAGTCGCATATTTTTCATATCCCTGATGGATTCGGCTTCTTCTCCTCCGGCCCACCACCAGTGCAGGAATGGGACGCTGAGAGAGTTATTGTGCTATTTGTTTGTTTATCCTTGATGGTTGCCATCCAAGCATTTATTATCTTAGTGGCTTCAATTAAGGGACACTTTCAGTGGGGAGTTATTAAGCTTTCCTGGTGATTGATTGTATAGCCATTGTCTCATTCTGGGTCCTGGCATGGTGTGATCCCTAATACGCCTACCACTATCCATCTAAGCATCACCAGCGCCACACATCCGAGATCCCATGGAAGGCTTCAGGTTGAGAGGTATGTGCTCCTGCATTCGCGAACCTCCTGTCGTTTCCTTCGTGGGGAGCATGCTGTTGCCTGAACGTTCAGCGGCCGAAACGCTCCGCTTCCTTCCTCCCTTCAACCTATCGTCATCACATGTCCCTTCCTTCCTTCCTTTTCGAAAAGGAAAGGGACTCAAGTAAATTCCGTCTTGATACCCCCGCAGTTTTTCTTTTCTTCTTCTTCAACTCGATCAGCAATCTTCAAACACTGCGTTACCAACAATGAACCTGAATACTATTTACGCAATCGCAGTTACGCTGCTGATGCAACTCTTAGTAGCACTGTTCATCCGAATGTTACGCGACAAGATGGGGTGTGTGAACTTCACAAGTGAGTACCTGTTTACTTCGTTCCCCATGTCTCTGTTATCTCACCACACCCTGCTCTCCATCCCTTTGGCATCACTGGCATCAACGGATAGCCTACGACGTCAGATACTAGTGGTCATGTGCTATGCTCGGGAGCTTCGCAGTGCTTAAAGCCTTTCTTACTATAAAGATAGAGAGGGTGTTCAACAAAAGAGCGTCCGACTATCACGGGTGAGCGTGATGGAAGGTGTCCCCCCAAAGACTGTAATGGTCTGAGGGGCGGGCCGGGGCTTCGGCCTGCTGTGCCATTCTTGAAGGCCCGCCTGATTGCAACGAGTTCGGGTCTGTTGGGCGTACCCAGGCGAAGGGTACCTACTCCACAGTCCTTTACTGGAGGGTAGTAAAAGGCCAAGGGGCTGTAGCGGTTCCCTGCCCATAACAGCTGTTCCTTTTTGTTCACATCCGGGGGCTTGGTTCACACCCGGGGACTCGTTGCAGATCAACGGTCTGGCAACGCCATCTTTTTCCCACCATGTTTATGGCCTAGCTGCTATGATATAGGGAGGAAATCATCTGGAGAGGGGGTGATGCGTGCCGCAATAGCTTTCAGCTACCGAACTGGCGCATCATAAGGACCTCGAACATGCTCTCAATTCTATGAGATTTAGCGAAAAGAACATTCCAGCCCATCTATCTCATTATCAACTTAGGCCGACCTCGTGTTATTAAGACATTATTCTCAATGGGCGAGTAATGCAAATCAGTAGATCCCAAAGCATCGTGGGAATACGTAGCCAGCTGGACAGCCTCCAAATAAAGTTCCACCAAGAACGTCGGACGAGGCATAAAACAACATGGAGAAGGTGTTGAGAACAACACAGGTGATTCAAAGTGTATATATGCCATATAAAATGGGACATTAAGGGTGATTTGATGGGAGTACAGCAGCGAGGAACAAGACTAAGTGCCAGGCGGACACAACTTTACATACTTACACCAAGGATGCGCAGAGACGACGAAGCCATACTTCACATCTACCATAAGAAAATGGAATTGACTATAGTACAGTTGGCCAATTAACAGTCATCAGCGTTGAGACGAGCATTGCAGTCCCCAAATTGCTAGCAGAACGAGAAGGTAGAGCTTTCTCCAAGCCCCTTGACGTGCCGTGACCGGCCACCTTATTTACGACTCTGGTGACTGAGGAGCAGTAATACAGCCATGTCCTTGAGAATAGTCTCATAACATGTATTAGGCATAAGGCTGCCAATAAGAGTTGATCCCCTAAATCTCGATGCTGAGCCTCATAGATTCAACTGTGACCTCGATCAAGTACATACGACCATAGGTACTAGANNTAACCGGCGGATTAGTAGTTGGGTCGGTGACGACCAGCGAATCCCCGCTGTTGTATGTTATTTTTGTGTAATTCTTACTAGTTGATTTGGTTGTGCTTTGATTCATTTTTGAGTCTGGGGTTCCTTGGTGGTGGACTTTAGCGGGCCGAAATCGAGATGGATCCCACTTACACACAAGCTCTCAGCTGTGAAAGGAACCCTTGATACATGGATGCAACGATATCATAAGGGTAAGTACGAATATGGGGTAGGAGGCTGGATTGTGGATAGAAACCTGGATTTGGTGATCGTGAGAAGAGTCGAGATACTTCGATTGTTATGTTCATTATAGGGTATATGTAAATAAGCGAGCGAGCTGTTCACTCCTCAGTTTGCTTTAAACACATCAAATAACACACTTGAGTTTCTGGTTACGTACTTAAACTTGGCTGAGGAATTCTTCCTCCCACAGTGGGGTCCTGTAGCCTCATGTTGTCAAATGGACCAATGGGTATCCCTTGAACCTCTTAACTACAGTAGACTAACCAACTCACCTAACCCACGATATATCTCGGGAACTAACAAAGTATAATCCTTGAGCTGAAAATCCGTGATTGCAACAAGGGCATATCATAAAGGATACGTAGTAGAAACTAGGATTTATGGTCTTTTATGGGGAACGGCTGACACCTTGGCAGGATGACATCTTGTTGGTGGAGTAGAGTGGTATAGATGGATACAATATCCGTACGGATACAATGCACAGCAACTTCAACGAGGACAAATAGAAAGTAGAGCAAAGCCCACAACGACTCTGGCGTGATGATATGCGTCAGTTGAGACGGGAAGGGAAGCCTTGCTTTTGCTTTGATGCAGCAAACATACGTGTTCGCAAAGCATCTCGATACATTGGTGAAAAGCTTGTCGTCTCGTATTCTGATCAATGCAATATCAGATATAATTCAGGGTCTTGTTTCACAGACGGAGATTCTAGTCCGGTGAGTCACGGAATACCCGCGCCGTGACAATCAAGCATCCCGATGGGTGAGCAGAGCAACAGGCCATGGGAGTGAGGCCATTGTGAAGAATGGAGCCAATCTCACATGTCAAGGCCCAAAGCATGATGCAATCGGGCCTGGTGACCGAAACCCGGGGGCGGGGCCAGGGCGAGATGGCTCTGCTCTCAGAGTGCTCTCTGTTCTGCAGAGAACAACAAGTGAAGCTATCGTCAGAATCTGACCGTCACCATACCACACTCACCGATGGATCGGCGGCTGGGCATCAACCAAAAAGGAACAAAAGACGACCGAGTGGTGCCTTGCAGGAATTTCACAGCCGGAACAGGGGTCCTGAAGATGGCCCAAAGAGGAAATACCAGAGCAAGACCTGCAGATTGTCTGTGCTTTTCGATTCACTACGTCATTTTGACCTTAGCGGCGATGACTGTGAGAGTCTCTCTTTTTTTTTTCGGCTTTTTTTTTTTTTTTGTTAGCGGATTGCGGGGATTGAGTCTTGGCTGAGAACGTGGGGGAGAGGAAAGAGGCGAAATTGTGTATTACCCCAGAAATTTGATTGTAGAGATGAGAAAGGGGTTCCTTGTTGAGTCTAGACGGAATAGAACCTCCGATCATATATACGTATACGTAGCATAGTGGTATACGATTATCGGTATTATAAAACGAAAAAGAAGGGATCAGCAGAGTATGGACCAATGAGAAATTATGTACAACGGCCTCTATTCCCGTATAAGTGGCAGCCTCAGCTGCAACAGAAGCTTCCAATTCCTGCTCCGAATCTCGATAGAAGCCCCGGCCCTGCTACTGCTTCGTCATTGGCCCTGGATGCCGTGTCATGTCCACGTGGGGCCCGACTAGGATCTTGACTAAGGGATCTGCACACAGGGTTTCAATTACACGCTTTGTTCGGACCACGACGTTGCAGATGTTCAGCCTCCCCAGGGCGGGATAGTCAGGTAAAACTTAATTCCAGATGCAAAATGATACTTGATCTCATCATCATGATCGCTTCATAAACTTGCCTCGTCTCTTGAGCTGTAGAATGAGTCAAGTTGGCATCAGTTGTTTAGAGTTATATCAACAAAAGTGTGGGTCTGGGAGCTTGAAAAGTCTAAAGAAGGCGATTCAGCTTTTGGATTTGGATGGAAAAACAAGCATTCTACCTTAAAGATACTTTCCCCATGTATATACGTACCGAAAGTCATCCGGAGCTCACCTCCGGAGGCTCTGGGGAAAAAGAGACCGCAGGGCTGGTATCGCGAGTATCAATGCTTGTATAATGGAGCACTTGACGTCAAGTTCACTCAACCAAGGACCCCGTAGTGGAGTTTTACACCCAAACAGAGCAGATACAGCACAGTAAACAATGGCGAAACAAAAACATTTCATCATTATGTCAAAAAGACTCCGAATACCAAAAGCTATGAAATTAAGGCAGGAAAGGCATATAAATATAACTTGGGCACTCGCTCTATATCACAAATGTGCTTAGCCATATCCTCTCTAACAACACCATCCTCCATCTCCATTCATCCCTTTCTTAACCCTCATACCATCTGCAGTCACAACAAAAAAGCATCAAGATGGAAAGGGTCCTATCCGGCGTGACGGCCAAGCCTCGGCTGGGTAGCGATAGAGTTGAGGCCCCTTATCTCAACGAACAAGGCTACGTCGACTTCAAGCCCGGCGATCTCGAGAACCCGCGAAACTGGTCCCCAGCACGAAGATGGCTCGTCACTTGTATCGCCGTCCTCCTCGCCATGAACGGTAACTTTGCTTCCAGTATCTTCTCCGGTAGCGCCGTCTCTGTTTCTGAAGAGTTTGGAGTTTCAGAGGTTGCTGCGGGTTTGACAACCACGATGTTCCTCCTCGGTTTCTGCGCTGGACCTTTTGTTTTTGCGCCTTTGTCTGAGTTTTATGGTCGAAAGTGGATTTTCATCATTACCTTTGTTATCTACATGGCATTCAACTTTCTCTGCGCTTTCCCCACGAGTTTTGGGTCTCTCCTGGTCGGAAGATTTCTGGCTGGAGCTTTCATCTCTGCGCCCCTGAGCACCACCCCCGGTGTCCTGGTCGATCTCTGGGACCCTATCGAGCGAGGAAATGCCACTGGTATCTTTAGTTTGGCTTCTTGGGTCGGTCCCTCTCTTGGACCCATCGTCTCTGGCTTCGTTCAGCTCAAGAAGACCTGGCGATGGGGCATGTACTCTGTCCTCTGGCTCGGAGGTCTGTCCATGGTCCTTATGTTTTTGATCCCCGAGACGCATACGCCCACTATTCTCGCAACCAAGTCGAAGCGCGCACGAAAGTCTGGAATTCAAGGCTACGAGAACGTTATCTCTGAGGGAGAGAAGGACAAGCCCTCTCTGGCTCACGTCTACAAGCTGGCCCTTACTCGACCTTGGATCCTCATGTTCGACCTCATCTCCCTTCTCTGCTCTATCTACACTTGCATTGTCTTCACCCTTCAGTTCATGCTTTTCAGCATCTACCCCATCGTCTTCCAGGATATGCGAGGCTGGAACGCCGGCGTCTCACAGCTGCCTTTGCTTGGGCAGGTTGTCGGCGCTGTTCTCGGAGCCGTTGTCATCTTTGTCGACAGTGAACGACGACGAAGCAAGGATGCATCTGGGAAGGTGTTACTGCCTGAGGATCGACTACTCATGGCCATGTTTGGAGGTATTGCATTCCCTATCACCATGTTCTGGCTCGCCTGGTCTGGCAACTTCAAGTAAGTCTTTGATTACTATCCTCTCTTAACATGCAACAGAAACTAACAATCGACAGTGCTGTCCCCTGGATTGTTCCCACTCTTGCAGGCACATTCCTTTCCGCCGCTCTGATGCTGGTCTACGTCGCCATCATCAACTACCTCACCGACACCTACGCCCAGTACGCAGCCTCCGTAATTGCTGCGAACACCGTTGCCCGTTCCGCTGGTAGCGCCGCCGCTCCTCTGTTCACGACCCAGATGTTCACCGCCCTCGGTGTTGGTGGTGGCGGTTCCCTCATCGGAGGAGTTGCAACTCTGCTGGCCTTTATCCCATTCGTATTCTTCTGGTATGGTGCTCGCATCCGCAAGAAGAGCAAGTACGCCCTCGTCGAGACCGAGGACTTCGACAAGATGGACGAGGAGGCCGATCCCACCGACTATGGTGTCCAGCCCGACGAGACTCAGCACACTGGTGAGATCAGTCAACCTACCACGCAGGACATCCGCAATGGAGAGTCATGATTTACGAAATAAGAATTCAAACCAAGTTTGCCAATTTTGTGCACATTACGATTATTCTCAACCCGAAAGATTTGGATCAAGGAGTTTCGTGGGATGGAGTTTTAGATTTAGAGAAAAGGAGTATAATGGTTTCGTTTTTGTAATAACAATACATGTATGAGATACTGAGACTGAAGGGCGTTGGCCAGAAGTTGCATTGTTTGACACTTTAGCGAATACTAGTATTTTCAATTTCAACCTCGACTATCTTAACCGTTTGCAATCTACAAGTCAGCAACTTCGTTGATGTTGACAACTATCTCACTGGTCCTGGAGGGCCTTCCAACTGTAGGGAGCAATTAACTTTGTCAAGTCTTGGTATTTTATGTTCATTAACGTACAATACTCCATCCAAATAATGCGAGTTGGAGCTGATATAGCGTTTTGCTGACAACATGAGCACATCAGGGTGACACAGCTTACGCGGATGCCCATGCATATGAAATAGAAGTACAATGTGGTGCATGATACTACCCGATTGGACGACGCCATGAAGAATAGCCGGATCATGTTTAGTTACTCGCATAGCACAAGCGACCTGTGAACTATCGAGTTAACCTTGGTTCGTGTAGGTGAGCCCTTTTCCCGTAATTGGCAGGCATATGGTTGCGAATATATCACTGTCAGTTGGTCAAGGCGAGCGATAATCTCGTTACTTGCACTACTCTCAGGGTATTTATACATCAGGGTTTTATTTAGAAGAGAGCACGAGGAGGTTGACGGAGAAGACCCAAGCTTCATAGGGGTGAATACATTAACTCAGCTTTTTCGATGCTAGATATGATATGTCTGGCCCACCAGATACATCTAAATACTGGAATACCTGCAATGATGAATGTCATGTCTTGACTGCTAATACGTGTCCTAGGATGATGAATGGTAAAAGCGGGAGTCTGGTAATTTAGACAATATAAAGTACTGCCAACGTGATATGCCTTACTTATCGTATGTACTTCTTATGACCAGTGTTTCCAACAGAGGTAAGATTAAATGTAAGCATAATGTATTCCCCGATCTGAACCAAATCCCAGTTTCTTCTTGATTATACACGTCTCATTCGCAGTTATTGCTCTGACGAAACCAATATACCTCAGGCAGCAACGCCTAGACATAACGGCGTGGCTGATGCCAAATTGTGGCTAAGTCGGTCATGAACTATCATCAGCAGGCATACTTTGTTGCGTCACATGTTGGATAGTGTCAAACATGGGATGGTGTCAGGGGATCGGATAGTTTAAGTTTCCCGCCCGGCTTATGCTTGGCCGTTACCATTAGCGCACGCTTTGCCCCGAATTTCACAGAACGACAGGTGTTTCTAGAAAAGAACTGCACATCAAGAGTGGCAAAAATCGGTTCGAGGACCTTGTATGCATGTAGATAACCCTGTACCCAGTAACACAGTTATCCTATCGAGGAACGACTTTGTAGCCTCACTCAAAGAATCAAGACGATCGTTGCCACATAAAGTGAGATCTGGAGAAGAGAGATCAAATCCTAGGGGCCAATGACTGAGATCAAGCTGTGAGTAGAGAGCCTCACTTGGAACACTGCCCACCTGAGGCTAAACTAGCAGGGCTGACCCGGGTGCGAGGATACGGAGCGTGTGATGAGGTCGGTTAAATACCTATCAGTCACTCATACAGTGAGCAAGCGGGAAAGAGAAGTTGACCGAATCAAACATTCAATTGCCTTTGTACAGATTCAACATTGTTTGTTCAGTGTTGCCGGCTTTGGCAGACAAATCCAGTGGAATAATAAATGCATGAGGCTTTGTTACAGTAACTAAGAAACTGGGCTGTGCTAAAAATGCCCAGCCCAGCTAGAGCTAGAACTAGAACGCCCAGGCCCAAAGCGGTATCCCTGTAAGATAGCGTCAGCGCTGTGTAAGGACCCCTCATTACGTCGTTGGCCTTGCCCCCTGTCAGTTGTTCTTGCAGAGGGGACGGGAGATGCCTACGCCAAGCTATCGAATGACGACGGATGACTTTTGCTAGCAAGACAGCTTGATCAACATAGAAAACCATAATACAATCTAACGTCTAAGATACAGCCCAACGGTAACTGCCTAGCCATGCTTAGAGTTCCAGAAAAAGTCAGCAGGGAAAGAACGGTCTCCGTTGCTGCCTTCTGTATCCCGTTGATGCCCATCCATCCACCATCCACAACGAACCTAAAGCAGGCAGGCTTGGTCCTGCCCACTGATAACACTCTGCACCTGCCGACTTAACCCACTTCCCTCCCTAACTCTTTCCCCCTTGTTACCTTGAAGTAATTACCAAAGGACCCTGTTTTGCTTGTGGCTGGGTTCTCTTGCTTCTTTTCTTGATCTGTTCCCCGCCACATCCTCTTTCCTTTTCCTCCTCGCATCTTAAACTTTACTTCCACGCAACCCTTAACATCTGCCCTCTTCTCCTACCTTATTACTATACGAGCCAACTCTAAATACCTATTAAACTATACGACTTGCATCAATCAGAACATAGCGGAAACATACTCACACCTTCCCCATGGCAAACTACGACCCGTACGACCGGGACTACTCTCGCCGTTACGTGCGGGAGGAACGTCGAGAAGATCCCCGTTACCTCGACCCTCGAGACTCTTTCAACTCAAAGACCCATCGGGAGATTATTCCTCGCGCTCGCGAGGATAGCGACCTGTCGATAGAAGAGGTTCGCCGTGATTTCCCCCCTCCCGGTACCCGCGATATCCGCCGTGCCCGGTCCGCTGGGCCTGATTATTACGAAGAGGAAATCGAGTATCGTCGTGGATACGATCCTCGCGATCGCGACTATGACCGCCGTTCCCGCAGAGGCCCCGCCAGCACTTACTACGAGGAAGATGATCGCAAACACAAACCCAAAGGAATGTCAAAGAATGAGAAGATCATTGCAGCCGTCGCCGGCGCCGCCCTTGCTGTGACTGGTAAGGAACTGTATGATCGCCGTGAGGCCAAGGAAGACCGTACCGAAGTTCAGCGCAACGCGTTTTCTTCCGCTGCTCTCGCAGGAGTTGGCGCTCTGGCTGCCTACCAGGGTGCTCAGTTCTATAACAAGCAGCAGGCTAAAAAGGACCAAAAGGCCAACATGATTCTTCAGCATGGCCGCGACGGTTACTACAGCGACTATTACTCAGATGAGGATGAAGGTCCACGGGAAAAGAAGGGCCACAAGAACTTCCTCGAGAGCGCCATTGCAGCTACAGGTCTAGGCGCTGCCGTCAAGAGTCTCACCGGCGGTGGTGATGATACCAGAAGCCGCCGAGGAGGCAGCCCCTCCAGCGAGCGATCTCGTTCTCATGCTGGCCATGGCGGCGGTGCCAACAAGATTCAGCAGGCTGCCATGGCCTCTCTCCTCGCCGGCGCCACAGAGGCCTTCCGTGTTGCAAAGGAGCCCGGAGGCTGGAAGGGCGAGAAGACGAAGCGTATTCTTACCGCGGCTGCTGGTGCTGCCGCCGTCGATACCGCAACCGATGACAAAGGAGGAAAGCTGGGCCTAGCGGAATCCGTGATTGGTGGCCTGGTCGGCAACCGTTTAATTCGTGGTTCGAGAAACGATATTGAGGAGGACCGCAGGACAGGTCGCAGCCGTTCTCGCTCCCGTGCTCGGTCCAAGTCTCGGAGCGGCGGTGGTGGTGGAGCAAGCGGTCTTGCCGCTCTTGCAACCGCCGGCTTAGGTGCCATCGGCGCGAAGAAAGCTCTGGATCGATCGCGATCGCGGTCCAGGAGTCGGGCCGGGCGAGGACGGGGCAGAAGCGCCTCGTACAGTCCTTCTCCAGACCGACGCCGCCAACGCAGCCGGAGCCGCAGTGTTGTTGATAAGGCCCGCAACGGTCTGGCCAAACTCGGCATAGGAGCTGGAGCTGGTGCTGGCGCCGGCGCCGCTGCTGTCGATGAGTACCGTCGTCGTGACCAAGACGATTTCAGCGAACGCGGCGGAAGCCGTTCCCGCCAATACTCGGACGACATGTACGACGACCGAAGATACGGCAGCAACCGAGATCCTTACGATGATGACCGAGCGTACCGAAGCAAGCCCAGAGAGAGGCGACGAGGAGGACGTTCGGATTACTCGTCTTCATCATCCGACCTAGGAGATTCTGATGAGGATGAGAAACGAGCCAAGAAAATGAGAGGTAAGCAAATTGTCACCACAGGCTTAGCGGCCGTGGCCACTATCCATGCAGCGCACGAGGTCTATTCTAGTATGGAGAAGAGAAACGCACGGCACAGAGCCGTCAAGGAAGGACGACTAAGTGAGAGTGATGCCAAGAAGCTCAAGACCAAGGCGATCCTACAAGATGCCGCCTCAGTCGGTATTGCCGCTATGGGCATCAAGGGTGCCGTTTCGGACTTGAAGGAAGCCAGAGACTTGACGCAAGAGTGCAAGCAGTTCAATGCAGAAAAGGCTCGGCGTCACGAGATGCGACAGCAAAAGCGTTTGCGACAACAGTCGATGGGTGGCGGCAGGAGAAGAGCAGACAGCTGGGCGCCTTCGTCTCGACGAGTCGATGGTTACGACTCAGATCTTGAGTACGAATACTTTGACCCAAGAGACTATGGAGGTAACCCTCAGAGAAGCACCACCTTTCCTGCAGAGCCTTATGGGACGAACTCTTACAGGAGATATCCTAATGGCGGTGAGCTGCTGCCACCTCCCTACTGAACGCCTGGTTGAGCTTTGGGCAACACTATTACACTTGCACAAAACTACGACTAAACTTATGACTTACGACGAGACGACTATATGGCTCATAAAAATCTTGAGCACGAAACAGCAGTATTCTTGGATAAATGACCATCAGGGTAAATGGAGAGCAGAGCTTGGAAGAGCAAGGAAGAGCAAGGAAACTGCTAAGAATGTGACCTACTGCGCTGCGTGGCGTGTGCCTTTGCTGCTGAATTTCGTTCCCCCTGCATCAGATAGATGAAGCATATATGCTTTCCCCCCAACCACATCTTACCTTGGTTTTACACGTGTATTCAAGACAAAGACTAACGACGATGACTGCATTAGACCATCGCCGATATTGAGCCAGTGGCCCGATGCTTGCAGCACAGACAGGGTAAAAGGCTATGCGGCCTGCCCTGGTGTGCAGAAGCAAAACCATCACCCGGCAGAGCGGCACAAGGGGATGCACCTCCAACAACGAGGCTCAAGATTGCCAGATGAGTGGGGCCAAAATCTAGAAGGGAGTCCAATTTTGGTGGAAGAAGGATTTAGGAATGCACGATGATGACGGGTGGGAACGTGACATCTCGGGGCTCGGGAAGAACGGCTTTAGAAATGACGGCGGCTTGCAGATCGAGACTTGGCGATTGGATGAGCAGAACAGGAAATTGGAAAAGGTAAGATATTGGGATCTGTTTGTATACGATGTATGGGCTTTTCTTTTGGTATGTTTCTACTTGGTATAACGTTCTTTGGGGGTTGGGATTCAAAACTTTACGAATAGTTTGAATCTCCCTTGGAACAAAGAGCTTGACGAATCATGACCTATAATGAACGAGCCTAGCTTAAGAGAAAGAAAACCCTCTTTTTGTCTTTTTGTATTATAACTACCCATTCTCATTCTTACCTATTCCCTCGTATTGTACGACATGACTCGAGGTAAAGTGAAACATGAACAAAACCCTTCGGTCTCACCTTCCTACCTACCCTTGCTTGCCCTGTATGGGGTACCTGTCGCTCATTCCATTCCATGATCCATCGAGGGATCATGCCTACCTTGGTCAAAGCAACCCCACGATATGCCTTGGTTCTTGTTTCCAATTCTGGAGCGCGCCAAGACGTCACAGCGCAATGACGTCACGCCAAGTACGCACTAGCACTGACAACTCAGCAGTCGCACCAGATATCAAGCGATAAAGTCACAAGGTTTATCAAGACGCAGGCATAAAAAAAAAAAGAAAAAAAAAAGAGAAAAAAAAGAGAAAAAAAAAGGAAAGACTCCATCGTGTAAGCACAAAGATTTTTTGTTGCTCTGTTATGCCGGAAGTAAAAGGATGATACGGTAATGTAGGGTATAGCGGCCAATGATATGATCATAGCTTAAAAACCAGATGCTGGTAACGAATTGTCAAGTATCATTGTTCTCAACGCCATAATATGTATGGCTGACAACAGCACTCGCGTAGTATTATAGTACAGTACATGACCAACCGCAGTTTGCTCTGCTCATTCCTGTTATGCGCCGAGTCCACCGCCTCCTTGTTGCTTCCAGTTCTGCGCCAGCGACAAGAGGTTAGACAGATTGGCCGCCTGCTTGTCGTCGGCAGGGAATACATAGTCGATATATTCTTCCCACGAGTCGTCGTCGAGCTTCCTCCGTCGCTTCGTCTTGCGCGGCATCTGCTTCTGCACCGCCTCGACGTCCTCTGCAGAGCCGTGTGTGCGCTCAAACGATAGCCAGGCGTTGAGCAGCGATACGCACTCTTCCTTGAGATCCCGGTCCCGCATGCTCTTGTGCGCACGCTTGAATACCTTGCGTGCCCGCGCCTTGGCCTCTTCGCTGACTGGCTGCTCCTCGTCGCCCTCTTCCTCTTCCTCCTCAGGGATGTTGATCTCAAAGTGAGCGTAGCTGATCCAGACCTTGACGTGGCCTGTCTTCTCAAGAAGGCGCTCGTAGAGATCCCGTGTGCGCTCATACTCACCCTCTTCCTCCTCAAAGTCAATGTATGCCTTCCACAACAGCTCCGGCATATCGAGTTGCTGTTGCTGGACGGCAAGCTCGAAAATGGCGCGTGTACGATCCAGGTCATCTAGACCACGCTCCAGCTCCGCAAACTTGATCCATGTCTGACAGTTGGCTGGGTTGTATTCGATGTGCTTCTCATACAGAGTGCGGCATCGCACAAACTCAAATAGCTTGCGCTCCAAGTCAATGTAGCCATTGAAGATTTTGTCCTTTGGACACATGCCAATGGCACGACCTAGGAGTTTTCGCGCTGCCGTGAGCTCGCCCTGTCGGATCTCAAACTGCGCCGCCAGGAGCCAGATTTTGGCAAATGTAAACCTCTTGTGTGGAATCAGTCCCAAGCATGTGTTGTAAATCTGCCGTGTTCGTTCCACATCCTGTCCTTCCATCTCCTCCCATATGGCGTAGAAAATCCATAGATAGATGTATCGTCTCCAATGTCGCTTCTCCTGAGTTGGCGGGACTTGAGCGACTGCCCTCTCGTATATGTCTCGGATTCGATCAGCATCCCGAGAAGTTTCCTCGAGCCTTGCGTAGTCAAACCAAGCATCGTAGTTCTTTGGGTTCTCCTTGATAAGCTCCTCGTAATATACCCTCCTTTTTGATAGCACAACATCCTCCACTCCATCCTTGTCGCCGAATTGCTTCTCAAATGTTGTGTATGCCTTGTGTAGTATCATCGACTTGGATCGTGGCAAGCGGTCGAGGGCGTACTTGTATATCGCACGAGCACGCTCGTACTCCTTCAGCTTAGCTTCGAACCGGGCATAGGCAATGAACAGTTTCTCATCGACAAATTCGTCACCTAGCGTCTCTACTGCTTCCCCAAAGACTTCCCGTACCTGATCGCTGGTACCAAATTCCTCCTCAAATTTGGCCCACTTGATCCAGTTCCGAGGCTCAGGATGAATCATGGTAAAAGTTCGAAAGATTTCGCGTGCGCGTTCGAATTCGCCGTATCGCTTCTCCAGTTTGATGTATGAGCTCCATGCCGCCTCATCCGGCTGCCACTGCATCCACCGATCAAAGACTTGTCTTGTTCCGGGCACGTTACCCAGCATCTCTTCCATGTAGACATACTTGTACCAGAGCTTATCGACTCGTGGTAGGCGGGCCACAGCGCGATCCAGGAGGTTTCGCGCATGGTTGATATTCCTCGACTTCATCTCGGCCTCGATATATCGAATCCATAGCTGAACATTGTTCGGGTGAGCGTCGAGGGCGCGCTCAAAGATGGATCGCGCGCGTGCAAACTCTTTTTGCTCGAGCTCCCATTGCGCATATCGCATCCAGTTGTTGAGGTTGAGTCGATTGCGTCGTACATAATCCTCAAACTCCTTTCGCTTTCTACCTTGAAACTCGTGAAGCTCTTCTAGGTCGGCGAATCGCTGAGTCGGCGCCTGAACTCCAACTTCTTGTCGGTCAACAGCTTCTCGAAGCAGCTGCTCGGCGCTGATTTGGACGGGCGCGGCCGCCTTATTCTTGACCCTCGGGGGTCCCCTGGACGACTCCATCTTGTGAGAGATTTCACTTTCGAGAGAGAAAGCGAATGAAGCCGATGTCGTTGATGCAGAGCGAAGTTGGGAGGAAGAGAGTGAATGGAGGTGAGGATGAAGTTAAAGTCAACAGCGACGCGCGACGAGAGCAAGGCTCAAAAAATCAGGTGTGGCTGTCCAATTGAAAGCCAGTTTTCCATACTTCGACTCCACTTAAGGTGTGGCGTTGCTCAGCCTCGCAGCCTGGCCAAGACAAATATTTAGTTAAGCAGACTCCCAACTTTACTCTTCTTCCTTCGCGACAATCACTTTTATCCATCCACATCATCACTTTATTGCACGCCGTCATCATGTCGACAGTCGCAGACGATTTGCTCAACGATTTTGGAAGCTCAGACGACGAAGCTGAGGAGGAGCAGAACGATGGCCTCGTTAAAGAAGAAGAGACAAATGCTGATCGCGACGCCATGGACATGGACGGTGGCGCTGAGGCCATGGTTGACGATGGTTCTGACGATGATCTAAACGACAGAGACGACTCCGAGGCGACAAAAGTAAAGGTCGAGAAGATGCAGCTTAGAGGAGTCAAGGATGTTCGAAGCGTGGCCAGTCTGATGCAAACACTAGAACCAATCCTCGAGGTTAGTACCACTCCCCCCAACCGCTTCAACCGTCGCGTCTTGATGGACGATTCGTTTACATCAACTCTTTCAACGGACAGCCCTGACGTATTGCCTCGAACGCTACAGAAAATCGCACGCTATCGATCCCAAGCCGCGACCAAAAACACCACCCTCGGAAACATTGAGGACCATCCCGAATATCACCTCCTGACGCAGTCAAATAGCCTTTCAACCCAAATCGATGGCGAGGTGGCACTTGTTCACAAATTCATTCGCGACCACTACTCGACACGGTTTCCCGAGCTGGAGCGCCTAGTCACAACACCACTCGAGTATGCCAAAGTCGTTGCCATCCTAGGGAATGGCCCCCTGGACTCGGAGGGCATCAAAGCTCTACAGACTTCGACCGACAACCCTCTGGGTATAACACTCAAGTCGGTTCTCGATGGACCCTCGCTCATGATTGTCACGGTCGAGGCAACGACGTCAAAGGGCCACGAAATGACACCAGAGGAGCTACAGCGCGTTGTCAAGGCGTGCGAGATGGTCATCGCTCTCAACAAAGCCAAGCAAACTTTGACAGAATACGTCCAGTCGCGCATGAACATATTCGCCCCCAACTTGACGGCCCTCCTCGGCTCCCTCACAGCTGCGCAACTTCTCAACGCGGCAGGCGGACTGACAGGTCTTTCGAAAACGCCCGCTTGCAACATCGCTTCTTGGGGCTCCAAGAAGAAGCAAGCGGGTTTGGCTACGAATATCGGTGTCCGGCAGCAGGGATATCTTTACAATTCAGAAATGATCCGGGGCATTCCAAGTGACCTGAAGAAGCAGGCCTTGAGAATCGTGTCAGCTAAGCTAGTTCTAGCTGCCCGAGTCGATCGCATACACTCAAGTCCAGACGGTTCTACAGGAGAAGAGCTGAAATCAGCTTGTCTTGAACGCTTGGAGAAACTGACTGAACCTCCGCCGAACAAGGGACAACGCGCGCTTCCTGTGCCAGACGACAAACCATCCCGTAAACGAGGTGGACGACGGGCTCGTAAGGCCAAGGAAGCACTGGCCATGACTGATCTCCGTAAGGCACAGAATCGCATGGCGTTTGGCAAGGAGGAGAGGGAGGTCGGATATGGCACTGGCGAGTCTACGGTTGGCATGGGCATGATCGGACAGTCAAACGATGGTCGCATCCGCGGCATCCAGGCCGATCAGCGCACACGCGCAAAGCTCAGCGCCAAGAACAAAGGCTGGGGCGGGAACAGCAGCGTTGGAGGCGCTGCCTCGTCTATCGGTGGTTTCGGTCAAGCATCCAACATTGATCTACGGGGACGCGGTCTGCGAGCCTCTGGGGTTGGCAGCACGGTTGGATCAGCAACCGGCACAGCGTCATCGCTGGCATTTACCCCCGTGCAGGGTCTGGAGTTGGTTGATCCCAAGATGCAGGCAGAGCTCAGCAAGAAGCGCAAGGCCGAAGAGGACCGGTGGTTCAAGGGCGGCACCTTTACCCAGGTCGGAGGGTCGTCTGGCGGCAGCGGGTTCAAGGTACCAGAGCTTCCGGCGGCTAAACGAGTCGACACGGGAGCCACAAAGATGGGCCCTCCGCAGGCATCCAAATAATCAAGTCTTGATATCATAGGCACGACGAGACCGGACTCAATATAATATACCCTTTTGAAGCTAAAATCAAGTCAGCGTAACAGTTATAATACAGCGGCTTAATAGCACAATAAGAGGCATCCTCTTAGGAGATAAGAAGTTAGTCAAGAAGGACAAAACTACCTAGCTCCCAGGCATCTACAGCCTGCTGTCGCTCCAGAAACTGCATCTTACCACACGTTTAGCACCAGATTAGATATGTCCGAGATCGTCATGGGAAAGCGCAGAATCAGCATGGGAAAACATGACTTTTGCATCATCACGATCGTTGTCGACCAAGTACAACACAGTGTTGGATGATTCGGGGAGTTAGTCGCACGTATCACGATCCGGCACATCTACACCGAGCAACAGGATGGGACGGAGGGTCTGGCGAATAAGGCGTGGGGTAGAGCAGATCTGCGATTCCCAATAGCGGAGAAAGAACAAAAGGAAATTCAAGGTACTTAACGTTAGGTTGACTAAGAAGTGTAATAGTACTGTACTGTAAAATTCAATGGATTGACTGATTGTTTGGAAAACTTGGCCGGAATGTGAATAAGTAAAAAACCTGCTTATCAAGAATTGGCAAGAGCCGTTGGTTGGTTCGATAATAGACGTCCAGGGTGTTAAGTTTACTGGCAAATGTCTAGGGAAGATATAAATCACAAATCTCGATCGATCGACAACGATCGTCAACCTTACCACCAACGTGACCCAAACCTTGGTTGCACCATATTGATTCCTTTTCCTTGAGAGCATATTATCCTTAGCGATCACGAGAGGCCCTCTTCCTGCCTTTTTAGCCGCACTAGGGTCGGTTTCCCAGGTTCCGCGACCTTCAAACGACGCGCCGTTGGTGTTGAACGGGGTCGCTTCTATGCATAGAACTTGAATTCCAGGGTAGCCGACTGGAGGTCGTCGTCAACACCTAGGTTAGGTTGCGTTGTGTTGCCATGGGTCGCGAGTATAATCAGCATAAAGACCCCTGTTAAAGCAAGGATGCTTTCTCACCGCCAGAAACACCTGTTTCAGGGTATCAAGATGTGAGGATACCCGTCTCTGTGTTACACAGCTTTTGTACATACACTGTACTCATACGTGTTGCTTGTAGAATTGTCAACACATCGTGCTCCAGCTGGCGAGGACATTATTCGTCCAGAGTTCCCATCCAATACATTGTTTGGATGGGGCCATGCCCATTGTCCAGGTGCCAGGCGCCAGGCTTCATCGGAAAACAGTAGAAAGACTTGGGTACGAGAGCAATAGCATCTTGCCTGGCCTGGGCAGAGATCTGACGCGGTCTTATCACCCGGATTGTTTCCAATGCCATACAAGATACCGGTGCTAGTGCAGAGTGAAGCTAAACTTCTTGTAGTAAGCAAGCGATATTGTAAAACCCCAAGCAGCAGAACGAGCCAAATCAATCGCTCGGAGAACAATGCGCCAAGGCACCGTCATGGGTAAAATCCTGAAATGAAGGAAGACGTTGTACCTCGCGACGGAGATTAAGAACCACTGAACAGGATAACGTTATGCCAGAACAAAACCGCAATGCGCCGAGCGGACCTCCAACAAAGTCGATTCCCAGGGGAGACAATGACGTATGGCATAGTGTGTAGATTGTAGCCAAGTACTCTCTCTATATTTGTGTTGATATTGTTTTGAGCGAGGCGGCGAACATACTATGTAGTACTGAGATTTTTTCCATCCAGAAATAAACAACAAGGACTGTTCAACACCTCATCTCCCGATTCGAAGAGTATCGTGACTGCTCTCAAGAACATCAAATAGGAAATAGGATCGCCATGAACCAAAAAAGAATCAATCTCGACCGGACGTCCTCCTACTGGCCGCTGGTTGCTGGCAACGACGCCGGGCTCCGAGTGACTGGTTTGGCGTACGGCTGGTTGCCGCTCGTGCCTGACAATCCATGCTAAAAGAATGAGGGTGGCCTCAAACCAGTTTGCAATTGGATAAGAACTGGGTAGACGAGCCAAGGTGGGAGGGTCCTAACGAGCGAGAGGATACGGTATCGCATCATGGTTCAGCGGCGTCAGAGACGAGGTCCCCTAAACTTGTCCTGCTCTCTCACCCTGTTCGCCATGTGTGCTTGACCGAGTCTCTCTGAGAGCATTGCTCTAAGGGAAGGATCGCCGGGATCCCTTGGACGAGGCGGGTCCTCTTCTCCGGCGCCATGTCTTCACACCCCCCCTGCCCGATACCCTTGATATCTTTGGTCTCACAACCGGTCGGGTCGCTGAGGCGGCGGGGACCCTCGAGAGCCACGCGGACGGGACCGATGAGGCTGGCCTGCCAGGGCATCCGGCCAAGCGCACTCCATACAGGGCAGCGCCTGAGAAGCCCAAAAGCACCCGATCACCCTCCCGACTTGAGATCTGAACTGGCCGTCGTTGACTCGATCCCTTTCGATACTTCGATCGCACTCAGTCGTACCCGATGCACTTCCCACTGCCACCATACAGCATGCCCCGCTGATCAGGGAAACAGGACCCTGGCATTGTGTATCGCATCCAACGAACTTGCTTCTCTTGACTTTCGGTCATCTGCGTCCTTTTTTGATTTCTCCCTCTTTCCCTTCCTGGCTCAGATCAAACAGGGTTCGCGCATACCCAGTCGTGCCGGTCTTCTGGAAACCCTTCGATCCCCATTACATACAGTAGCTTAGCTACACGCAGTAGTCAGGCTTTTGAAACGTTGTCGTGGCCGGTACGACAAATTAGATTGCTCGATTTGAGATGGTGCGTTCAAGCAATGCAATGCTCACAGAGACGGGCCTGGCTCCAACATGAAGCCTGATCTCGTTTCGCTTTCATTATAGCTACTCCGGCGGCTAGCACTTCTCAAATATAGAACGACTTCTTGGACGAACATTTGCGTCATTGGGAAGAGACAATATGCAAACAGGGGCTTGTCACTCCAGAAAGCGATAACTCATTATTCCGTCCCAGATTGACAGGGCCCTGTCTAGCCTCCGTCCCCGCCGCATTTGGGGGAAGACGAGTCTCGCTTCGTCGCAAGGGACCCAGACGCCGCCTAGGACAGTGCCTGGGATTCTTAAAAACTGGTAAAAGCCGTGACAGACGACGTCCTGTATCCGTAGATGCCCCCGTAAGCACGGAGGACGTCCGCAGTGTCATGATTCGTGAAACACTGCTTCCAGCTTCAACATCAAAGGGCTCCGGGCTAGTTGAGATTTGATGACGTCGATGGGCACAACGCAGTTCCAAAAGAGTTATCTCAGTAACATATGATGGGGGGACCCTGAAAGTTCCACTGCCCCAGGTTCAGGAAGAAGTCCAAAGAATATGGCTGGGCAATCCGGAGCAAAACGACCGAAAGGCCATGTATCAGCCTGTTTTCATATCAAGGTTGTATCAATGGTCTTTTGGAATACGGTATTTGCTGGACCAAGATCTGCAGCCGTAACCTCGTCGCAGCTGCAGAGTGGAAATCAAACTCATGACGGGAGGGGTGCAGAGAGAGAAGCAAGGTCAGGATCTGAGCGGGCCACTCAGCGCAAACGGACGATAGCAGATAACTATGATACGGTTTGTACGTGAGACCTACTCATTCATCAGGTTGTCAATGAGCGCCGGTTGGTGTCATTGGATGTAATTGTGCCTATGCGATTCCCATGCTGCTTGAGATGGGGAAACGAGAGCTGAGAATAAAGAAAAAAAGTCCCTGGTAGGATTCAACAACATCCAATGCAACGCCCTTCGGCGCCAGGGACATCCTCCGCGCCGAAACAAACAAACAAATGAACCGCAAAAGCACTGCACTGTAACGGAATAGAGTAGAAGCATTCAGATAGAGTTCCCACGCTTACTTCCGGAGGCTGTCCGGAAACTGCTGATTGGCTACCAGGGTGTTAAACGTTCAAGACGTCCTAGGTTATGCCTGCCATTCTGATGGTTGAACTGTAGTGAATACAGTCAGCGTTTTGTCTGATGGCTGTATTGGTCGTCTTTGTTGACCTGCCGAGGCCAGCTTGACGGGAATTCGTGCTCTCGGCCTCTGCAAGTTGAGAGAAATACAGCGAGCTGGTTCGCAGCGAGGGAAGCCCAACAACGTCTGTCCCGGTTCAGCAGGCCAGCAGCTCTTTTCGAAGTGACCGTATTGCTGGTGTGGTGCAGGCCATGAGAAGTGCTGGCATTGTCCCTGCCCCCACACAAAGTCCACAATTGGCTCCCTTCATCGCCTTTTTCTCGATCGGATCCGATTATTGGCCGATGAAATTTCCTCATCCAAGTCTTGATGGGGACCCTTGGAGACGACCCTGCAAGCGTTAGCGTCAAGGGGATTGTCATCCGCCCCCCGGCCGACTCCACTCTGCCCTGTCTGCTTGCTTGCGAAGCTGACCAGAAACTTAATTAGTCGAAAAGCAGCGGTTACAGTAGGGGTGCTGGTGCATGGTTGCCCCACTAACCCACTGCTCTATTCGGCGCCCGCAACCAGCAACGGGCCTCGGGTTGAGACAAGGACGGGCCCGGTGGATCACGACGGGGCACGTTCCCCAGAGCCAAGCTAGCCAAGATGGTTAGTAAGGCACAGAACTGACTCCACTGTGAGCCCTGAAGGTTCTTTGACGTTTGTTTGGGAGTCTGGGGCGCTGTCACAATGACGGCGCTCTTTGCTCAGTAAACATAATGTGCTGTGAAGCCCCTCTCATATGTTGTATTATAGGCGCAACGGCCATGGTGTTAGTGCTTGCTTGAGGGTAAGCGAAACTCGACGAAGAGCGGGGAAGAAAGTTAATCAGCACGACATGATAATGTCGTGAACCATGGTCAGTTTCCGCTTGAGATAGCGTTTGATTGCTAAGTTAGTTATCAGCTCACGCAGAAGCTCACGATAGTCGCATTCTCCTCCCTTGACGATCCCCCCTTTGGCGTTGAAGGTGAGTATGGGAAAACCCTGGGGTTACTGGGTAGAGAAAGGGGATTTGCAGGGTCCTACCAATGCGGCCAATATCCTGGAGACGATGGGATTGAGCCCTGCATGCGCAGTGGAAAAGAGTTTCTGTCGTACTTGTCGTACTTGCTTTAGGTCTTGTTTTGGTGTAACCGTTGTGGTCCCAGGACGAGTTAAGGGTCGCCGGTACCTGAGCCTGGAGTCATTCGGTTGGCTGAAGATTAGACAATTGCTATCCATAGCATACGTTTGACAGTCTGGACCTTTGGACATTTTGTTAGCAACTTTGTTGTTGTCTACTTGACGTCACCATGGCGCGATTCGATTATGTACGGGGTCTCGAGGTTCCAGGTACTTCGTCCGCTAGCTTGTCTGATCCAGCTATCCGTCATGGTGACGCCTCAGAGCCCAGGGATCGAGATTACAGTTGGGAAATCAGGGTCCAGGTGTGGCAGGTTCCGGAGTACCGTTCCGCAGCAGAAGTACATTGGCACCGTAATCAAAGCACGTAGAGCACTCGGGTATGTATGTATGTAATTACTTCAAACTGTACTAAGGCGATGGGCGTTGGATGTTGCTGTCGTGATGACAATGTATTGCGCTGGGGGATTCTCAATACGGCCGAGTGAAACGATTCTCGTGCGAGTGTAAAATGACGCTGCTCTGAGACGAATGTTGTTGATATTGCTGGTTGAGTACAGTAGTTTAACCCGCGTGATTAGTGCCGTGGATGCACTGCAAGATAGCTGCTGGAGGGTGCAATGTGCAATATGCAATATGCAATGCCCCCGTCAGAATGTTGAGCGCGCTGAATCAAGGTGAAGGTGCTCTGAGCTGAAGTGATCGACATTGTCAGGCCGAAAGAGGTGAGGTGAAGAAAGGCTCTCTAATGGAGCCAGACAGGTGGTTTATTTTGAGTGAGAACCATTTTGGGGCTAGTGTTCCGTCTCCGGTGGCTAGAGATGGCTTGCGCTAGGTGAAGGTCAAAATCAAGCAGAACCCTGGGCTTCTGCCTCTTGATTGAGGTGCTGTTCCTTGGCGGTTATCCTTAACCCTGGCAGGAGCGGGCAGTGATGGCTGGCTCCCAGATCCCTGCTGGTTGCAGTTTCTTCTCGCGAGAGAACATTAATTAGCATGACAAACGCCCCCTTGCCCCTGGTAATGAGAGTGACCCCACACCACCGACTGCGACTGAGTTGCGCTGCGCTGCGTGTCCCCTAAAACTCCACTGTAAAGCACTTCCGGCCGAAACCATCCGTTTCTGACTTGGTCGCTCCTTTTCCCCACTCCACTCACTCTCACTCTCAGCGGTCGCACTTGGCTACATCGCTGAGAAGAAGAAGGAGGGGAAAATGGTGAGGGGGAGCGGGAGCTTGCTGATGACTCTCAGGGCAGGTGCCTCTTTGTCCGTTGCCCATTGCCAGCCAAGCATGGAAGGCTAGGGTGCCACACTTACTAGCCACACACCTAAACAGACACCCATCAATTTCGGAGAGAAAAGACAGTAAAAAACAGAGAAAAACGGAAGAGACTACTGTAATGGCACACCCCCCCACCAGGCAGCGACGGGAGCGAGTGGCTCATACTCATGCAGTAGGTAATTGCACCTACCAAGTTACGTCCAAACATCGTAACTGTGGTGAACTCAGGCTCGACTTTTTTTCCTCGATCTCATCGATCGATGGGGTTGCGCAAAAAAATCCCATGCTTGATTCCCACCCTATTCTATCCCTTCTTTTGATCCACTCCCCAGGCCTGGCCTGGCATGGCTCAGACTTGGGAGGAAAGTGCACACTCCCCTTGGCTCTTTCACTTTTTTTTTCTGCTATCCATCCCAACGGGTTACTTATAAACTTAAGCTCCAGCCATCCATCATTTCCAGCCTCGCTCTTGTTTGATGCTCTCTGTTCTGACTTCACACTCTTACAACGACAACTAACCCTAACGTTGTTATTATTCCCTACCTACCTACCTACATACATACAGTAGTAGAAGTTACTCTTTCGTTGCATACCATTGGATATACATATTCATTCATCTCTTCGCTTTGTATATCACATTACCTCATCTGTCGACTGTTGCGTCGCTCCCTGACTCTGCCTGTCTGGATTCCTCAGCAACTTACCTAAAACACAACAACAACAACAACAACAACAACAAACAATCACCATTACTCGTGTATGAGCTCGACATTAGACGACTACTACCTGCTCCTCTCCAACATTTACAAAACCGTCTTGGTCACAGACATAACCAGTGCCTCTCCCATACTTTTTCAACGCCAATAACGCTGTCGAACCTCCCCTGTTCCCTTTTGAGGTACACAAAACTGACCACGAGAAATCCATTGGTCTCGTGTTCTTAAAAGCGGAGGCTTTCTGAGCTATCAATCCTTTTCTTTCGGCCTTAGCCCCGCGACTAGCTATTTCCACTTGCATAGCTCCGCTCCGTTTCCCTTCGCTACCGGCCGACTCCACTACGTCCGCGCTGTCACCGCATTCAGGCACAGGCACAGTCATCTTGTGATCTGCAATCGCGCTCTTTCGCATTTATCCAATTCTCCAACAATCACTTTCGGGCAGCTTTCAGCAGCTGTTGTAATGACAATGCACGCTATCAATGCTGCCGGTCGACGGGTGTCGCTCCTAAACGATGAGAGCGCATCGCAACAACCTCAACAACAACGACCACCTCTTAGCTTTCCCTCTAGCTACTCTTTTGTCCAGTCTTATCCCACCCCCGGTAGCAATGCCTCTTCGCCCAATACCCCTGAGCTTCTGCGCTCCGACTCTTACGATTCTCAAATGAGCAATGATCCTGTGTCGCCTTTGACGCCTAACGTCGACTTCTACCCGCGACAACAGGTTATGTACACTATTCCTCAGGATTACAGTCTCGATGCTAAGCATACTGCTTACGCCGACAGCACCCGCTCGGCTTCTTACGATGCGGAGATGGTCAGCCAGCCCCGATCTTCTCCTATGCCCGAGCGTCCCGGAAAGCGCTATCCCTGCCGGTATCGCGACACCCATGGCTGCGAAAAGACCTTTACTACTTCAGGCCACGCTTCGCGGCACTCGAAGATTCACACCGCTGAGAAAGCTGTTCAATGCACCTTTGCTGGTTGCCAAAAGAAGTTCACTCGTGCCGACAACATGAAGCAGCATCTTGAAACCCACTTCAAGGATAAGAGCCGGGCTTCCGGTACTCAACGCAGTCAGAGGACATCCCTAGCTGATGCTCGCCGCAACTCTACATCGGGGCGCCCTTCCGCGAGTCGCACATGCTCGTCTAGAAGCCGCCGCGACGCTGATCCCTATCCTCTACCCACGCCCCCGCTGGCCTCACCGAGTGTCAGCAGTGGATCTTGGGATTTTGGAACCCGCAACCTCCCTATCCTTAACCGCCCTGTCGCTGGCAGGACCCCTAGTGGTCTAGATGCTCTCGCCATGGCTGTCGCATGTCAAGAGGGCTCAGGTGCCTAATTGCCAGGTTGCTCACCCCTGACAATATTTACCAGTCGGGCATTATTTTATTGATAATTTTAATCCTCGAACAATCCCTCTCTCCACGCATCCCCTACTGGCAGCTTCATGTTACGGCGCAAAAACGTTTGTTTTTTTATGATGCATCTGGCCTAGAAGGATAATGAGGTTGCTTTTTTTTTTTTTTTTTTACTATGCGGACCTGTTTCAATCACGGCGTTGTATGAATACATGAGGAGCAACCCGGATTATTAGGCGTTCGTCACATGGGGGTTTTTTTTTTCTTTTTCTTTCTTGTTTTTCTCGGCTATTTCAAAAAGGTTTCAGGGACATGACCAGTGCTCGCAATACACGAGATGGCGTCACGGCATGATTTTCCCATTCAGCACAAACGGTTTAGATAAACGACGACAGGACGCCCGGCATTGGAGCTGCAAGCTCAAGGGCAGAAAAACGCGTGGCGTTGGTGGGGTTTTACGATTTAATGTTTCCAACATCTTGTTCAATTACAACATCTCTGGAGGGGTTTGCCTCCATTCGAGATTGAGAGCCGTCTCGGGCATCTCTGGGCTTTGGGTCGGAGAAAGGATTGATGAGAAGAGCAGGATAGTATACGGTTGCCGCTGCCGCTGTGAAAGGACGGCAGCATGGCCCATTCGTGTATAGTTGCTTTATGAAGAGGCGTCATCGGGGAGGTGTCTACAGACTTAGATGGGACACCTGACTTGTGCACAATTGATACCATTTGCTTTTCTCAAACATTGTTTCATGACTGTGACTTGCTTATTCCTAATGAAAGCTGAAAAGTAATGGTATGCGAGATTTTACGAGTTTTGAAGATGTCACTCTTCATATACTGCGGCAGAGTTAATGAGTTCAGTGTCAAGTGTAGTTTCTGGAGTTTCCCAAGTATGAGCTCAGTCCAACTAATGAGCCTACAACAGCATGTTCTCTGCTAACTTAATACCCTGCCTCAGCACTTGGATAACATTTGTCGCCTCCAATACATGGCAGTTTGCGAGCTCACTGCATTCACATCATAGTGTTTTGAAAAACTGTTTATGTCTTTTCAGTCATCTAATCAATAGCTATCATTACTCTTCACTAGTCTTCGTCATTTCTCATCACTCCCACGCTGGATCGGGGTCTATCGTTACCAGAGATCTTCCTTTTCGGTGCATAGCCTGGCCATCTCGAACTGCTCATCTGTCTGACAGACCAGCACTCTCTGAGAAGCATCGGACTTGCCTAGTTCCTGAACCACGTCCTTGATGGGCTCGTTGTTGCTAGCATCATCGATGGCGAAGCCCAGACAGGCTACACGGCCGACGACGGCCGACCGGAGTTTAGCGCTGTGCTCGCCAATGCCGCCAGCAAAAACTAGAGCGTCGACACGACCCTCCAGAGAGACAAAGTAGGAACCGATGTAGGCGGTGACGCGGTCGACAAAGATGTCAAAGGCCAGGCGGTGGGTAGGCTCATCAGACTCGGCAACAACACCAAAGTTGGTAGTGCCAGTCATTGACTTCCAGCCACTCTCCTTGTTGAGGATCTCTTCAGCTCGTGAGATGTGAAGATGCTTGGTCGATGCAGGGGACAGCTTTCCCACATCAGAGGCATAGTGGAAAACGAGACTACAAGTGTGCCAGGGGTTAGCATGCGAGAAGCTTAATTTAGAAGGAAGACCCTTATCCCACCCTCGCGTGTTCCGGATCTCTTGAATGATCTGATAACAAGGGTAGTATCCCGCTTCACCCGGTGGGGGCGCAGGTTCTGGACTCTGGACTAGGCATCTTACCTGGGATCAACATTCCCGCTTCGAGTTGCACCAGGAAGGCCGGCCAAAGGCGTCAGCCCCATGCTCGTGTCCCAGCTCTTGCCGGCCTTTATGGCGCATGCGCTCGCACCACTACCGAGATGCAGGGCGATGATGTTGAGCTTGTCAAGATCCTTGTTAAGATACTCGGCAACGGACTGAGTGATGAATGCGTAACTGATACCGTGGAAGCCATACTTGCGCAGACGGTTGCTTTTTGCGATCTCTGGGTTAATGGGATAGGTGTAAATGTGTGGAGGTATGGTTGTATGGAACTGAGAGTCAAAGCAGGCGACGTTGACGGTGTCGGGCAGCGCGCTGATGCATGTATCGACAATACTCAAGGCGACGCCGTTATGGAGCGGGGCCAAATCGCTGAGCTCTTCTAGATGGTGGTAGGTGTCTTGAGTTATGATCTGAGATCGGTCATAGTCCCCGCCATGGACAATGCGGTGGCTGGCAATGGCGATGTCGTCTTTAGATGAAATCTCTTGTAATCCACTGTCGTCAATGAAAGTTTTGAGAAGAAGATCGAAAGCGTCTTCCTGGTTCTTGACGCTGTCTGCAACCTCTTTGTCCTTGATCACCTTTTCATCGCGACGTGTGTATTTGAGCGTCGCAGGAGGGGCAGTCAAGCCACTGATCTGAGCTTCTGCGATCTGACGAGGTGTTGCATTCTTATCTGCGGTGTAGACCGAGATTTTGACCGAGCTAGAGCCGGCGTTGATGGCGAGGATGACCTTCATGGCCGATATCTCTGTCAACTTGGGGTGAGATTGATGGTGTTGATGTTGAGCTTGTCTAGGCCAGAAAGAGGTCGAGTTTTATGACCGACCCTCATGGTGGGTTGTCTCAATGACGACACATGTACATGGTCTGATCCATCATCCAGGTACGGCGGGGATAGGATGGAATGTGGGGGCCCTGAATCTGCCCATGAATAGCGACATGTGCTATGCGGCTGGACCCTATGTCGATACGCCAGCCAATCCCCCACGGGCGGCTACCGATAATCACTCTGTTCCCTGAAGTTTGACAGGTCCTTTGACAGCTTAAACCTACCTAAGGTACTGCATGCCCTGCAACGGATGTCAACCCACCACTCAATAGAACATGTGGTTCGTCTAAGTGGTGCAACTGGCTACCGCTGCTACGGCATCTGGCGTGAATTAGATTCTTCAAGGCGTGGCTTCGGCCGCGTCCGAGGGCTCTGGTACCGAGTTGAGAGTATGATTCTGCCACCCTGATACTGATAGATCGGGAGAATGCCCCGGCAAAATCTGCGGCGAAGGAAGTTCAAAATGGTTCGGCGGGAATGGGATACCGTTGAACTCGCGGTCCGAACTGTGGCAATAAAGCCATGTCTCGATGAATCGTCGATATGCTGATCTGATTATTAGCTGACATGTCGTGAGATAGTCAAGTGTCTAGGGGACTCGACCAGAACAGCCGTTGCCCCTCCCAAATCTTCATTACCTTGACGTTCAGTGAATTGTATCGCCAGATATCGTATGTCAAGACTTGGGCGCTGCATTGATCTTGGCTCCAACGAGTCGCTTGTTCTGGTTCGAGATCGTATACGATGCGGCAGGGAGAAGCGTCGGTGTGAATGATGGTCGTCGCTATTGCTGTACCGCCCTCCAGACGCGTTAAGTCGAAGCTGCTTTGCGCGATCGTCTCGTCCACGAAGCTCACCATCGAAACAGTGAATGTCGTATTCTCGATACTGACCATCCGTCTTGTTCGCCCACACGCCGAGAGAGTGACAAGTCGTATAACGGTCCCTCCACAGCTTGAGTCTCTGGATCGCGCCTATGCCCTTTACTTTCCCGAAACCATCTGTCCGGCCATGAACATTGGTCCAGACAACGTCGATATCATAAAAGTCGACTAGGTCCTTCCTGCGCAAATCACCCTGGAACTGAATAGAGCTTTCGACTGTCGTGAATTCGTATCTGACCTTGACATACTGGTCATGTATACAGATTCCTTCATCCGTCGTATATCGAATTCGGTGAGGTTCCTGAAAAGTGATATATCGTTCCATATCGGAGGGGTCATAGTATGGTCGATGACGCGAGTGGAGAGTATGAGGATATATATCAGAAGGGGTATCCGAGGGCACTGGGAATGAATTGTGTTAGTTTACAGCGCATATGGACAGCATCAAAGGCATCCAAAACGCACAAAAGTGTTCGAGCAGCTCATTCTGATAACTGCCTTGCCAGAGCACACGACGCTGCTCAGACCCCACCACTTCCCAAGGCCCCAGGTAAACGACTCGCTCACTGGGAGTGTCCTGAAAGAGAATTCTAAAAGACCAATATCAGCTATGTAAAACACCAATTATGTCAACGAGGGAGGGAAGCGCACATTGTTGCTTGAAACCCTGGGGGGCCTAGATCAAGTACTGAGGTACCAGTTCCAGACCCCTCAGTGGTCGGAGCAGAAACGGATGATATACCGGAGGTGGGAGTCCATGTCGAATCAACTGGACTGACATATGTTCGTCCGTAGGTTGGTGGACGACCGAGCGACGACGAAGTAAAAGATGAGCCCGAGGACGACATGCTGTCGCTGGTAGCAGTCGAGGGCGATCTGACTGACCGAGCGGTGGGGACATGTCATGACACGGCCGCAAAGTACCAGTGCTATCTTGAAGATCCCAATCACCAGCTCTAAAGGCGTTGTCACGCCTTGGCTTGAGCTTCGGTCAACAGTTAAATCTGAATGTGAGCAAGTCTCTGTTGACAAAGGAGGAATGATTCAACAGCCTTCTCGGCTGCTAAGACTTGGGCGTCGTCAATGCCCAGACCGGCGCAAAGGCAGACTCAACAGCAAGGCGGCGATGTACGTGGAGGCACCGCGTACACTACTTGGTCGAAACAGACTCAAGCATAGGATCTGCATGGGTAGCTCAAATGCCGCTGGTGTATTAAGCTAGCCCTCCGGTACGGTAGCAGGCAGACTCAGCTCAAAGTCACAGGCATAAAGTACTGTATGCACAAGCGCCAGATGCTGATGGTCCCTATGGAAACTTCAGACGATGTAAACTTGGAGCTCACACATGCCGAGAGAGTGCGGAACCAGTACAGAAGTAGTCGTAGTAGTGACGGACCAACGCAGTTAGCCTAGAGATCAAGGTTCAAGAGTCCAATCCAAGGTTTCAAGACAAATTCCTAGAAGTGAGTCTTTTGTTTGTTCATGAATCACTGCGGACCAGCATCATCCATCGCAAATCGTTGACAGACAGACAGACAGACGCGGTCAGTCAACGAGGGGCACGCCCCAAATCTAGCCAGACGTTGGGTTAGTCGGCAGCCAAGACCAATACTTGTCGATAGTAGCCACACACAGAAACAGGCACGCTGCACGCTGGGCTGCGAAACTGCAGAAGGGACCAATTGTCGCCAGCAGAGAGAGCAAGGCATCGATATAAGTCGTCGTCCCAAGCACGGGGAAAATCATAGGCCGTTGAGCAACTGAGAGTCAAGGGTCGACGCCACATGGACAGAAGCTTGTCTTCGATTGGTGGTCCACTAATAGCGGGAGGATCAAGCACGGGGGCCTAGGCGACGTTCTGATGGGCTGCAGACAAGATGCGTGCAAGGGTTGATCCTAGGAAGCCTTAATAGCCTGGTACAGTAGGTATCTTGTGGCTTCTGGTTAGAAGAATATTGTGATTGGCAGGTTAAAAAGCCTGTTCTAATGGGCGAGGTTACGCTGACATTTCCGACTGTACGGGCAACCAGCATCTGTCTGATAATGTCCCCAGTACGAGCACGGAAACTGAATGTCATCTGCACTTTCGAGATTCATTCGAGAAAGGAGCAAGGGTCCAGCAAAGCCCATGTCGAGTTACCTACATACCCGAGCTGTGCCGTAGAACTAAGCCAAGTTAGCTGTCTTGTGTTACCCCCTCAAGCTTTAAGCTGGTACGTACAGATTGTACTGGTGATTTTACTAGAGCGTCCAATTGCCCGGGCCAGAGAATGATTTGGTGTAGTCAACACCACTATCAATGCCGTTGGCACAGACGGTTCTGAAGTTAGTGACGATAAGAAATGACAAGGCGGATATGGAAGAAGAGTTGGGGAGGAACTGTCGATGCTTACTTATGTAGCCTATCCTTAGCATCAACACTCAACACCCCCCATGCCCTGTCAACCAAGCTTCAACACCACGTGCTCTCCTTCAAGACGTTGGTTGACATTTTGTCTCGTCCTCTTAAACTGTCAAATTCCCTGTAAGCCATTCAGCCACCATTGATGATTCCAACTTGGGAGATGAGCTCCTCACTGGTTTCTTGGAGGTGATAACTACCTCAAGTCGGGCGATTCTACCGACCGGGGCTAATTAACAAGTCTGGCTGACGAGGGACCCCCCAATAACAGCTACTGCAGTCACTTCTTTTTCTCCAACGATCTTCCTGCTCCGGGGAACTGGACTTGTGCCTAATTCGCCAGCCCTCAGAGACGTTTCGCTCGCTGCACCAGACCAAGGTCACTCGCCATTTAGCACCCGCGCCCGCGTATATCGGTAGCCAAACTCCGGCTGCAAGGGTACTGAAGGACTCTAGCTCTGCCAAGTCGAAGCCAAGGGTCTGTCAGCTGTAAAAGGAACCAACTAGTTTACGTATCAAACGTTCAGGACCTGCTTGGCGCAGTCCTTACCCGAGAGCCACGCCATAACAGCCTGCTCCAACTTCACGACATCTTGTTTTTTTTCCCCCTCTATCTACGTCTACTGAATAGAGGCATGGCCATGAGAAGCATAGTCTCCTATTGTTCGTTCTTGGGCATTGCTTGCCCGCAATCTCAATAGCAATCTCTTGATTCTGCCGCAAGCTTCATTAAATCAGCTTACCCGAAACGAACTTACCAGCCTGAGACTCGGGCCATCCGACCTAACTTGCGACGCGCTGCTCGCCTCTGTCGCAAGCCATGCCTCTTCTCTCGAGATATTCGCTGCGCCAGAACCGCGGTTTTCTAGGCTCTGACAGCTCTGCTTTACCATCGCAAGATGCCCAAGTATGTCAATGCGCGCATCTGGCTCTCTATGTATCATGTCATAGGAGTCCCTTGTCTTCACAACCTAGACCTCATCCGACTGACAACAGCTCCTTATAATAGGATCGTCAACAACTACGTTACGAGCTCGATTTGAATTCATGGAACTTCCGCATTTGGGGCGTTTGCGCCTCGGGCTTCTTGACCGACTCGTGAGTATCCTATCCTAGTCCAGCCGTCACCATCTGTTCAGAAAGACGCTGACAGTATCATACATCACATTTTCAGATATAATCTCTTTTCAACAAATGTAATTCTTGCTTCAATCGCCTTTGTTTACTGGCCTAATGGCCCAGAGTGGTCGGGTCTCCTCATTAACTTCTTCACACTCTTCGGGTCTGTCGTAGGTCAGGTCCTATTTGGCTATCTTGCGGATCGTTACGGCCGAACACGTCTCTACGGCATCGAACTCGTTCTCGTTATAGTTTCCACGATCGGTGTGGCCACTAGCAGTCATGGTTATAATGATCTTTCTTTCCTGGGTCTCTTTACTTGGTGGCGTTTCGTCATGGGCATTGGTGCGTGAACCAACCTCAACTATCATGAGCGAGTGGTTGATACTAACTCGACAACATAGGAATTGGAGCCGAATATCCTCTCAGTGCTGTCATAACTTCGGAATGGTCCAGTACACAATCTCGAGCTACTATGCTTTCGTCGGTTTTCATGATGCAACCCATTGGTCAGGCTCTGGCTCAGTTGGTTGGTCTCTTCGTGCTCCTTGGTTTTCAACGAAGCCATGATCTTCAGGGGATGCGCTGCGGCCTCGACAGATTGCACGAGGAGGAATGCAAAAAGGCTTTGGATGGCGTTTGGCGTATCGTAATCGGTTCTGGCGCCGTCCCTGCAGTCCTCGCCATCATCTTTCGCTTCTTCCTTTTCGACTGCGGCATATACAGTCTCGAAGTCCGAAACAAACCGAGAATGGCTCTGATGAACACGCAGAGAATCTACGGTGCTCCTCAAGGAGGCGGCATGGAATCCTTTCCCAGTGGAAATATCAGTGGGCAACCCGCGAATAGTGGTCATATGCCGACCTCGTTTCCGATGAGGCAATACAACCAGAACCAAGCACCATACCAGATCAACTCGCCCAACAGTAATCAGACCGCACCTTCATATCAGACAAATGCGCCTGGGGATGGAACGCTTCCAAATAACCCTTCACAGCAGGCGATGCCAGTTCAATTTTCAAAAGAGGACCTCCACAACTACTTCATCCGCGATGGGAACTGGGCCTATCTACTGGGCACGGCAGCAACATGGTTCTTTTTGGACGTTTCGTTCTACGGATTGAGCCTTGACAATAGAGGTACTTTGTCTACCATGTGGGCAACGACCAAACCGACAACGATTGACGACCGACTCGAATGCTGGACGTCATCACTTCAGGGAGGGAATTCGACTGTTCCAGATTGGGCCACCGATGGACTTCCAGTTTGGTCGACCGACGCAACACACCCTTGCAACACCATATACGATGTGCTGATCGAACAAACCAAGCAATATCTTTTGACCGTATCACTCGCATCTATTGCTGGCAGCGCTTGCTTTGTCGCCTTTGCTAACCGCATTCCACGACGTCAATGGCTCACGGCATCATTTCTTGTTCTGGCTGGTTTCTTTGTGGTTACAGGGTGCGTCTACTACGGTGTTCATCAACAGAAAGGCGCTCCGGCCACGGTTGTATTTGTGGCCATCTGCCATTTTATGTTCAACTTTGGAGCTAACACCTTGACCTTTATAATACCGGCCGAGATTTTCCCAACCTGCTACCGATGTGTATGCCATGGCATCTCGGCGGCAGCTGGAAAGCTGGGTAGTCTTGTTGCTGTCCTTGTGGTATATGGTATAAACAGGTCTTATCAGGCCGAGGATCGCCAAGGGCTTATATTCCTTCTTTTTGGATCCGTTGCCGCCGTAGGGGCCATCTTCTCCTGGGCATATCTACCTGATTCACAGCGCCGGGTCGAGTATAATGGCAAGAGTCATCTCGAGGCCAAAACACTCGAGGAGCTTGGCGAAGGCAGGGTCAAGGCTCGGCTTACTGGGGAATTGGTGACGATTGAGGAGAAATGGGATGCCATCAAGAGGAGGAAAAGGGGCTCTCTAAGAAGCGACCCTTCTGTGCCAGATGGTGCTACATAGGATGATTTGGGATGGCTTGAATTGTATAAATAGTTTATTCTAACTTGGTGTGCTATCATTCCAAGATATTTTCACGGACTGAATCCGTCGAGCTTCAACATTATATCTATCGTCTCATTATAGAAATCCTGGCTGCTTGTGGTGGCCACCACACTCTCATGTTCTTCGATAGCAGCCAGCCACCTCGCCAAGCGCGAGCCTGGAACAAGAGGCGACCATCCGCTTGTAGAAGCGAGAATCAGAGAGAGACGTATAGCGAACGGGGCAAAGTGAACGTCAACAAGGGAAAATTCTTGGCCGAGAAAGAAAGGGCCCTTGGGTTCGATTCAAGTCAGTAAGCTGTCTCCTAGCAGTATCCTAAGGTGTGCTATTAATGAATCATGGGCTCTATACGTACTTGTTCATCGGCAGCTTCAAGAAGGGTGTCTATGCTACCCTGTAGACGCTCTGCAGCTTCATGTTGAAGAGTTGTGTCCTGAGTCTGGGCGAGGGCGTGAAAGGCTGGAACGATGCGATGGTTGATCTGTCAAGTCTGGTCAGCTCCTCCTGAACTTTTACTGGAATATTGACGATAGACAATTCTTACATGATCGATCCAGATCCGGCAGTTGGCTCTTAATCGAGGATCTGTAGGATACAACGGTACACCCTGTCCTAGATCCTCGAGCTGCACATCTCATCATTAGTATCTCGACTCAGCAACGAAGCACAAAAGAACTGACATATTCAAGAATTATGCCGCTCTCAGAACATGTCCAGTCATCGTGCCTTATAGAAGGTACGCAACTTCGTGATGGATCAAAAGGATCTGCTTCGATGTATTGGTATGCCATGCCTTTTGCTTCTAGGGCGACCCAGACGCGTTGAGAGAAGGGACTGTAAGACATAAGCACATTTCTTAATGTGAAGGACCGTATAAATAAAGAGTACCAAAAGCATGCTGAGTAGAGCTTCATATCATTCTCCCTGGCATGTTTTTTGACCGTGACAAGCGCAGCGCCTGTGGCTTTTCGAGTAAACGGTTTCTAGATAATCATGCACATTAGAAGTCTGAATCTCACAGTAGTAAGCATATATAAACTCACCTTCGTCTTTCTCCCATCCCTCTGCTTAGCCAAAAAGCGCTGTACGCTATTCTTTTTAATCTCATCACTCTTCTCCAGCGTATGCTTATGCGGTCCAGCTACACCGTCGCCCTTACCATTCCCCCCATTTCCATTGACCCTCTGTATAGTCCACAGCTTTTTTCCGGCCACGTCTATGCTGCTGTTGCTGTCGAGCTCTAGCTGCGCGCCGGGGAAGTACTCTGTGATCTTGATCTTCACGTCGCACAGATCGCGCTGGCGGGCGCTGCGCTTGCGCTTCTTCTTGCTTGGGTCGTCTGACTTAGGCGTTCCTGGGGGTCGGCCCTTCATGCGGCAGTCCCAGTAGTGAGAGATGAAGGGTTTGCGCTTGTAGCGCTGGGTTGAGCGGTGGGAGTAGATGTTGTCTACGTGTGGAAAGTATGTTTCGAATCTGTAAATGTCAGAAACATATGTTGACAGTTACAAAGAGAGGTGCTGTTACTGTTCGTGTGTAAGCACAATCGTCTCATCCACATTAAACAACTTATCCCGCCAGATGTCAAGATCTGGAGGATCAACCACAATCTTACTACTCAACTGCCCATGCGATCTCTCAACTTGCTGCTCATTTCCCCTCTGCTGCGCACCAAACACGCCCTCAATATGCTGCGTTCCTACGGCAGGCATCGGCACCGCTGTCGGCGCAAGTATACCAAACTGGCCGGCTGTCGACATGGCAGCGCCATTCTGCGCGGCGTGCAGACGATACGCCTCTTCGATATCAGGTGTTACATATCCATCCAGACCGAGACCGAGGGCAACGCGGTACTGCGGTGACATGCCCGGCGTTGAAAAGGCCGCCGGTGCTCCGGCCCCGGAGACGGAGCCCGGAAGCGGGGATAAAGACTGTTGCGGAGCTGCCATGGGAGTGGGTCTTGTCTTCCGGCTTCAGGTGTAAAAGACGTTAAAAGTTAATTGCAATAAAGTGCCTACCCACCGGAAATTTCATTCGGAGCATTTTAGTCGCTCTTCTTTTTTTTACATTTATGTTGCTGCTCTAAGACGTTGCATACTGGGCTCGTCATTTAGAAGGAGGGGCTGGGGATTTTAAGCCGCACGTCATGAAAACAGCAAGATACTGGGTGCACGGACCACTTCTTTCAGGCGGGAAAATAGGTACGTACCTTGTCCACCTTGCAAACCTCCATCTCCACTTTGTGGATATTACCGAAAAAAAAGTCCAAAAAATGGACAAAAAGTGTAAAAGGAAAGCCTCGCAAATGCTCGCAATCGTATTATAGGAACAGCCCGATGCGGGGGTCGAACCCGCAACCTTGAGATTGTGAACTCTTAAGAGTCTCACGCTCTACCGATTGAGCTAACCGGGCGTGGCTCTTAATTGATTGATATCCAGTCCAGCACATTCGCTTTATGAACCTGGACGCCATCACCTGAACGCCATCCATGACCTACTTGGGTGCCATTGACCTCATCCTCCTGCCAATCTTGATATGAATAGTGGCGTTTCATTGTCTTTATAGACTGGGTATCCTTCAATATGCCCTCCACTCAAAAAGCTCCCATCCCATATTATACAACATGGTCAACATATACGCCCATATAAACCCCTTCCTTTCCGATCTCTGATGACCGTTTCCATAATTCTCAGTCATTGTTGAGCCTCGGCTGAGCCTTTGCTGTTGCCCTATTCAGGGAGAATGGTCCACTAAATCCCCTTCATTGCTCCGTTTCAGTTGTCGTTCGTTTCCCATGTTCCCAAATCCATGGCATCCATAGGTCCCATATTCATCAACGCCCTCAAAACACCATCGCCCACTTGCGGCACCCCAGTCTGCCCTTGCATGCCTCCCCACCCATCTGGCATTGTGAATCCTCCGTTCTGGTCAAGGCCTGATGACATATTAAATCCGGATGGATCTGCAAAAAACCCCTGCGTACTTCCATCCAGTACACCCGGATTCATCAACGTCTGGTTCGGTGACATAGGGCTTGCGTTGAATGAGTTGGGCCCTGACCCGTTCAACTGTCCAGGAGCCAGGTGATTCCGCTGATCAGATCCGCCTGTGCTTGAGTTTGGTGTCGGTCGGTTTGTTGGGATTCCATCCGGTGACCCCGAAGCATCCTGGCTATCTCCTCCCGGGTCCCCAAAGCCCGACATAGTTCGACTTCCAGATCCAGTCTTTTCGAATGTAGCTCCGGAACTAGGTGTAAGAATCGGCAACCGTTGCTCTGATGCCATCCAAGCTTGTGTTCCAAAGCTCTCTTCGCCTGTAGTCATGTTCGATACGTCGTTTGGTTCAACGATTTCCGGGGCACCCGACGTGTTCCCATCGTCTCTAGAGGCTGTCGCATAGTCCAGGTCATTACGGTGAGACATTATACCTTTCATTCCTTCGGGATTATCACATTTGGCACCTCTAGGGATACACGAGTTCATAGGCTACGCGTTTTAGTAAGTAACTTGCATGAGGGTGGTGGTTGACATACACTGTCGCTGTTGCGTGGAAAAGCTGTCTTGAGCTTGGGGATTCTCAACGCAAGGGCTTCTAAATCGACATCGAGCTGGACAAGGAATGATTCGGTCAACGGGTTGCGACGCTTCAAAGCATTCATCGCTGAGAGCAGGAATCGGAGCGAGTCGGCTGTTTGACTGTCTTCGGGTCGACTCTTGAGATACTGCACAAACACTCGTGCAGATACATACAAACAGAATGATATAAAGGGATTCACCTAGCAATTCATTAGTATCCCCTCTTGTAGTATGGCAACCACCTGCACTTACTGTTGAAAGGTCCATGTGAGAAATCATTCGCATGATGCTAGCAATCTCATTCGCAGCTGTGATACATCGTACTTTACTCTCGGCGCTGACTGACGCAGGCAGTTTGTTCTTCTCCGCCTTGAAAATGGCAGCTTGGTGAAGACAGATGGTCGAGGTATGGATACTCATATTTGTAAAGACGATATTGGGATTCGATAAACCAGTAGGGAGTTTGAGTTGAGATGGGAGGCAAAGGGATGTGTTGAGTAGGATGTTATCCATCTGGCGATGTCGCTTCCAGAATGGTCCATTAAGATCATGGTCAAGATCATCGGCATCAGGACGGTGTAGGTGCACCAGGTTTCTGCCAAACAGACAGGCCATGAGCACAATACCACCGAAAGGAGACAGCTTTCCCGCACCCATTGGGCTGGTAGATTCGGCCAATGACTGCGTCTGTTCCGGTCTGCTCATGTTGTATGCTTCTTCTGATGCAGGGAGGTTGGTCATGATGTCGCGCTCGTCAATCGTCATAGGCCATCCGGTGCCGATGCTGGTATAACGGTCCTGGCAGAAAGTCATCCAGAATGTTCGGCGGCGTTCCTCTCGCTCTGTCCAATCTTTAGGGGGTGCAAGACACTGTTTTACGTCGAGACCTGTCCCGTCGAGCCTGTGAAGGCCGGTCCTGCAATAGTCAGTATCTGTAGGAAACTGGTAGGTTGAGGCGTGCATACATTTGAGCAAGGCGGATAGCAGAACCTGTGTTAATCCAAGCTCGAGGAAAATACATCATCTTCATCTCATATGAGGCCAGGAGAGTGTGTGTCTGACAGTGAGCGATAGAGATCATATGCTCTCCATAGCCCTTGATGTAATCTGCCTCGACATACTTACGCGCTCTCCGGTAAAAGTGATCTTTCAGATCTGCATACTTGTCTGTGATGGTACAGGCAAGGGTCCACATGGCATAACGCAGACAAACGGGAGGTCGTTGGTTTGGAGCGCTGCGGAAGCAGTGTCAGCCATTTCAACTTTATTTCTGTAAGGGACCAACATACAGGTTCATGGCGGCAAGGTAACGGTACTTGTGAATCATTGGGATGGACGGATGAACCTTTTCAAAGTAAATCTGATGGAGCTCATCAATGGTATCCTGGGGCGGCAAAGGTTCCTCGAGACCCAGACCAATCATTTCCCATGTGAAAGTACCGCCAACATTGTTCATACCTATGTCCAAGCTCGCATTGAAGTTGAAGTCGTCCATGGTGCCTTGCTGCGGCGACTTGTCGGTAAAGTTCCAGTGCTGTTCCATGTTGTGATCTCCTGTGAGGTTGATGGGCGCATTTGGAATGCTTATGTTTGCCGGTGATGCTGTCTGAGGCGGGCCAGACATGGCGACATTGAGGTTCTTTTGTACATTTTGAGGGGGTTCTTGGGTTTTCAACAATGTTTCGACCTGTTCTATAAGGCGGCGACATGTCAGCAAGTGAAGCAGCTGGTAACAAGTCGAAAGGGGAGCTCGTCTCACTTAGGCGCTCCTCAAGAGCCTTGACATAACCACGCTTGGGACCGCTCTTCCTCCGCTGCTCATCATAGGCGCAAGTATGACCTAGACGAGAACAAGTACTGCAACTTGGTCGGATTCCATCGCACTTGAGCTTGCGCTTTCGACATATCATACATGCCAATCGCTTCGGTTTAGGAACGCTAGCATTGTCGGGTATTTCTTGCTGATGCGCGACATCGTCTCCATCGGCGTCGTTACTTCGAGGACGTTTTTGGCCAATGATGGCAGGTCCATTCTCTGGTGAATCCGACATGGGTGAGTCAGTAGAAGTAAATTGTAGGTCGTTGATGTCGATGTCGTTGGTGGAGGGGTCGCGAATATGCTCGATAAGGCCTGTGATGCCAGGATAAGGCGCCTCGACGAGATGTCCCTGGCCGTAAAGGGTCCCACACCTAAGGGAAGACAGACGGCGGATCAAATAAGATGGGAGCTGTATCCGGGAGAGAAAGCCAGAGCTAGTAGAAAGGCCGGAGAGGTTCGATAAGCCGAAGCAAGGACGGCGATGCGGAGCATGAAGAGTTGATGCTCACCCGTACGGTACGGAGTCGATTAAAGATGGGGGCCGGATGGGGGGAGAGTTCTAGCCCAGTTCAACGGGTCGGGGGGCGCTTGCCGCGATACACCTGGCTGCCTGGCGCCTGTAAAGGATGGCTTCAGCAGCCCTACAGTGGGAATGTACCTGCAGGGATAGGGGTCCCGTCTCCTTCTGTAGAGAGTGTATTATTAATGCTCAGAATCTCATCATCATGGCGGGACCTAACCCGGAGACGGATATTTATAGATGCTATATTCTCAACAGACGCCGTTAACCTTCTTGAGCTGAGATTGTGTATAATCTGTAACATAATTACCAGAGCAATCTGTCAAATGATATTATCTAAATGACCCAGTTGCATGGATGACACTTGGTATCCATTACATAGGTATTCTGTGCGTTAGCACAGCCACGCGCAACGCTTCTTTCCGAGCTACTAGCGGCAACCATAATATTTCTGAGCGGCCGACTTGATTAAACGACGACGAGCTTGTTATTACACTCGCTAGGCTCGTAGTCGTGTATCAAATATCAGATTATGCCTGCACTACGTCGTCAACTACGGTACAGATTACAGGGCTGCCACTTGGTGCAGGTGTAGGTTAGTTGTTTACCATCTTTAGCCTACTTTATCTTTCGTACTTATAAGTTAGGAATGTGTATATCGTTAACCCATATTCAATTAGACTTGGAGGGTAATTATCGATGCTATACTGTTGATGCTGTGAATGTTGTTGTAATTTATAGTCAGCTGTTGTCGATCTGCGTGTTCTACATGTGATTGAAATCTCGCCTGGCCGCAGCATCAGAGGCCACAACAAACAATTGATGAACTCCGACTTACATATCCGTTTCAATCTTGTTTGTGTTGATCAAAGCAAGAAACTCCTAATATATAGCTCAGTTACACTCGGGTTACTAGGTTACATTAATCAGTCCAACACATTTCAGGTGCGTCTGCAATGCAGCGTGACAACTACATATTTCCCATTTGTAGTTATGCCACGATATTAACTCGATTCCGATCACCAGAACGATGGCATTATTGAAATACCTCTCGGTAAGTCAGAGCTCAGCTAAAGAGTCTCGTCTTCGCATATGTCGCTTTTGACGCGGCTCACCTTCTGATGGATGCATGTCGCTCGCTGACCGGTAGTCTTTTATCCCGTCTGACACCCGACATCAACCGTTCACAATCATCTTCCCTTATTAAGCAAAGCTAGCTTATCGCAGCTTTGCATACTGCCGAATTATCCTGTCCAGTAGTAATGCCACTCCACGGTAGCGATTTCGGTAACGGGCCGCCCCAGAGGGACACTGTTGCGTGTTTCAAGACGTTACCTTATTTCCTGTCGACGTCAACTCCCACGATCCGTAGGATGCCCAGATCGCTGTAAGCAAGGCAATACCGCGTCGGCGCCCACGCAACTACAGGGCAAGCACCCGCCGTCTTGAACATGTGTACACGCTCTCCTGTCTCGACATGTGATATCTCTAGACCAGATCCTAGAAAGACATGCTGTGTTAGCAGATGATGGCACTCGTGGGTCAACAATGCCTACCTTCGTCACTGCCGCCTACAACAAAGCTTCCATCAAATGTAAAACCTAAATACCACCCATCAGATTAGTGTTCACAAGACATATACTGCAGAAGGGAACAAGACATACTGAGGCTCTTGACAGGCCCAACCATCCTCGTAATCGTCCGTTGACAGATCCAATCTGTTGTATCCCACAGCGCAATGACCGAGTCCGAGCCACCAGTTGCCAAATACCGCCCCGTCGGCTGCAGATCAGCCGTCAAGCACGAAGACGTATGGCCGTTGAGCTCATACTCGCTCGCCTCGTCCCCATGGCCGTCCAGCAGCACAGGCTCAAAGCCCGGATACGACAAAACTCGAATACGTCCTTCTGCCGTAGTCACAAAGATCTTCTCGCCGCTCCAGCAAAACGCGATCTGGTTGGTCTGCACCGACTGCTGATGAGTGCTGATGGGCGTGGACTGAGTCGGTGACAGGACGTAGATGGTGTCTGACTTGTTTCCGACGAGGAGCGAGTTTCCGTCAGGCGCCCAGACGAGGGTGAATGCGTCTCCGAGTCCTTTGACCTCGTTGAAGCACGCCTTTGTCCGCACGTCCCAGAACTTGACCACGCCGTCGCTGCTCACACTGCAAAGCTCTGCATCTTTGGTCGGGTTGAAAGCGACCTTTTCAATAGACGCTGAGTGGCCCTTTAGTTCCGTTGAGAATTTCACGTGAGGCTTCTCAGGATTCCCTATATCATCTAGTTTTAGTCTCAAGGATGAATGCTGCTAGACTCGGCCAACTCACACACTCTCAAAGTCTTCTCTGACGACCCAGTTGCAACTAGAGTGCCAAGCGGATTCCATGCAATACATCGAAGACTTTCATATAAATATCAGTAAAAGGGCCGAGTGAAATTAGCCTCATTCCCAGCAAAGTGAGCACATACCTGTGAGGATTTGAGCCCCGCGAGTTATTGGCGTCATTGTATGGCTGACTCCTGAGGTTGCCAAAGTAACTAGAGAACTTATCTTTAGATAGACTCTGCCTTGCTCGGAGGACCGGTGCCATGTTGAGGTGGGTTGTTTCGACCACACTGACTGACAGCTCCGGTGTCCAGTTTGTGACCGGTGTGGTATGCTTTATCGAGTGGTGTATGAGTAAACAATAGGCTGTAGCTGATCCACCTCGACTAAAGTTCCCTGCAAGGAAAATAGCGTATAGTTGCGATCAGGCTTGGGCTGTCTTAGTACTGGAGCTTGGTGTAGGATGCGGTTTGAATAGTGATTGCTGTGCCTAGGTTGACAGCTAAAGTGCAAGCCACAAAGTATGCATTCAATCGAGACCTGGTGCGCGTCACACATGCCAAAGGCCTAAACGAGCTTGTCTCTTTGAGTGGGCCTGACGCGACATTCGACAAGGCTAACTTGGTGAGTGTAATGGTTGCGTGACCCATGTGTGCATTCCCGTCTCCAACGGCAACCGTTAAGACATCGTGTGCTAATATAAACAAATTCAAACTCTGACGACAAGGGAAAGCCAGTCCACATTACACACGAGGTCATCGTCAGCTTCAACTAAACAATTATGGGCATTGGTTCGAGTAATTCATCAAATGTAAACTTCATTCCTGCCTCCCTGGGCTCTTCCGTCCGTAATCCGGTCATGGTATATGTACAATTTTTCTATCACAGGGCCCCTTCCAAGACGGTAGCCGAGATGCCCAACAGCCGCATCGACATCTCGTAGTCAAGTCAAGTCATGGAGAATCCCTTGCCGCACAGTTAGATGCCAAGCTCAGCTTGCATCTATAACCATATGGCCAATGTCGTACACCTTCCATTACTCCCCGTCCAGCGCCCCGTGAACAGGCCAGGCCGTCTGCACAGCCAACTCCAACCAGCCGAACCAAGCCCTTAACTTCCTTTGCCACTGACTCCATGCGCCATGTATGAAGACGAAAAGCATGCTTCGGAAAATGTGCAATAACCAGACAATCGCAAAAAAGTGCATATACTGTCCATATCGGACAGCGAGAAAATGAATCCAGACCAATGCGACAAGTGCTTTTAAGAGCCTTCTTGTCCCAGTATCATCAGATATGTGGTATCATGATGGCCCGAGAATGTGACCAAAAGGCGCCGGTGATCTATTAACGTCATGAAGCGGGGGTGTAATTCAATCCAACCGCGAGCCGATTATCCTGTGTTTCAGGGTATCGAATGAGAGATGCCATAAAGGCTGTGTTGTTGAAGACGTTTATGATATTTGGTCAAGAGCCAGCTCGATGTCGGTAATGCCAAAGAGAACAGCGTTCTTCTTGGCCCATTGGCGAGCAAGGATTGAGGCTACAGTTATTTGTCAGTTGAGTCGATCATGTCAAGACCAGTGGATCAACATACCCTTCAAGAACTTCTTGCTAGCATACTTCTTGAAAAAAGCCTCGTGCACGACAGGCCGAGCGAGGTAGTCGACCATGAGGTGAACCACAGGCTCGATCTCATCTTCAGTGTAACCAGCGTAGTAGGAGAGTGTCTCATCCTATAAGTGTGTTAGTCAATGTCACGTCATGATTCAGTCTTTGTTTACATACCCATTCACCGCGATCAAGCATCAGTCGCGCCAAGTACATAGCACCGGCGGCGACATGACTGGGTCGGTAGGCCATAAATCGGTGGTCCAGGAGGCTAATCTCCATCAAATACTTGCCGATAGTACGAGACTGAATGTCATAGTTGTCCGCCTTCGAGACCCGGCGGAGGAAGTTCATGGGGTTGGGGTAGCTGAGGTCGTAGTTGAGAGTGCTGAGGACAAATCGCTCAGCGCTGAGAATCTCAGCTTCACTGAAGCCATCATCGGCGATGCGCTTAAAGTTTTCGACGTGAGGGGAAAGAACTTCCTCATACTTGGACGCGATGAACATAGCAGTGATACCCACGAGTTGAAGACGGTCAAGCTGGACAACCTTCTCGGACAAAAAGCGGTCAATGACGTTGACGGCGAGGAAGAGGGTTTCGGGGAGGAGGTGGAAGCGAGTGTGGACCTCGATGAGCCAGTCAACCAAGATACCGCGTGTCTTCCATTCGAGGTCGTCCTGGTGGGCCATATACTGAGGGTTGGGAATTGACTTGCACTCGAGATCGCGGAGGTACTCGAAAATCTCGTTGGCATACTCAGCAACCATGAGAGGATCCTCGAGGTCCTCAGTGTCCAGGTCCTTGACATTGGGAGGATATTCGAAAGGCCCATCCTGAACCTCAGGCTTCTCTTGAGAGACTTCAGGCTTCGCAGCCTCGGCCTCGGCAGGGGTCTCTGACCGCTCACGGTCCTCAGGGATCAAGTGCTGCTTCTTGGATGGGTGGTCATTCTCGTCGACAGGGGCTTTTAGCTTCGCGGCGGCGGTGTCTGTCAGGACCTTTCGCTTGCTGATGGTAGCGGATGCGGACTGAGTTTTTGAGTTTGTGGGCTTGGAGACGAGGGTAGTTCTTGTAGGTCGCGCTGTCTTCTTCTCAATACCTGTAGGTTGAGCAGCCTTGGAGACGAGTCCCTTGACTTTCTTTCCAGCAACGCCGTCAGCCTTTCCAACATTGCTGACATCGCCCAATGCAGCGCGTTTCCGCGTGTTAGCAGCGCCGGTACCGTTGACTGTGGACTTCTTTGTTTGCAGGGCAGCCTTAGAAGGCATGGAGAGCTCGTCGACCTTGAGAGCGGCAGCCTGGGCCCGTGTGAGACGCGTCGTGCCACTGTTCTCGTCGTTCTCGTTGCCGGCGAGGCGCGTACGAGTAGTCCGGCTCGCCTAGGACATGTTAGGAATATTGAATGGAAAGGAGACCTGGGCTTCTGGGGCGCGTCTGAGCAACTTACTGGAGGCATCTTGAATGTGTGGTGGTTGTTGATAGATGTGGTATTTACAAGGGGTCAAAGCTAGAATAGACGAGTTAGTCGACGCGTCGAATAGAAGATCTGAAAGAAAAGATGGCTGAGATTGTGGGAGAAGTAGGCGTCAAGTTGCTGAGACAATCCTATGATTGGAATTCGGCTACGAACCTTTTGATCAAGCTTGAGGAGTGACCGACAAGACACCGTGAAAGGAATGTTATGACTCGATATATCGTGAGGGGACTGATGGGATATGTTAGATGAGTGCGACCCAGCAGGGATGAGACAAGTGTCAAAGGAAGTAAACAAGATGTAAAAGGACAAGAGCAATGGGGAGCATGGGGCGGAGAGGAGGATGTTTATGTTGGAGAGCAGTATTATGGTGGTGAGGATGGAAGTGTTTTGACGAGCGGGTAAGGAAGATGGGTTCAGGTTGTGGAGGTCCACCAAAGTGGGTACGTACCCCTACGCGGCTAGACGAGTCGCGTCCAGTTGCTCTAGGTACGTCAGGTTTCCAAGCGTGAATGTCCCACACTAGGGCAAAGGATTGGATATCGAGATGAGCAGGGGCTTATGCGATATCACGGGGTTTTTTTTTTTCGATAGAAACGCGTGTGGAGTTGAATGCTGCAGCAAGAGTTGCAATGCGATGCGAGTTGATGCGGTGCAGATGCAAAAAATCAAATAGGGCTGGATGATGCAGCGCGGGAGCGGGTTAGGATGCGGATCGTTTGGAAAAAGAAGCACAAGATGGATGAATGAATAGCCTTAACTGGAGGCAAAGACAAGCAAGGATGAGAGAAGAGCGGTATAGAGACCGGGATGGAGATGTACAATAGAGAAAGCAACAAAAGAAGAGAGAGAATTGTTGGTAGACGGGACTTTACATATGGAGGGGCTGCCTGGATGAGATCAGTCCTCAAACGCGCCTGCATCCAGGTCAAATCGCGAAAGCCACTGGCAACCTTGGAAAAGTTACGTACCTACGTACCACTTCCGGCCCAAAGCCAATGTTTTTGGCTCTTTGTGGGACTGCCGCCGTGGCAACCGCGGGCCAACCGCTCTTGCATTGCCCGTTATTGGCCCAACCTCGTCGCGGCGCGCAGCGGCACGGAGCACGGGCCATGTGGCAGTTTCGTGAGGGCGTTGCGTTCCTGCTGTGGCGGTGCACGAGGCTCAACTCGACTCTGCTCGGCACAAAGTTGTTCATTATCCGAGGAAATTTCGACGTCTGGAATATGGCGGTTCAACGGCACCAGCTGTACAATTGGTGAGCGTCGGCGTGTTTGCGACGATCCTGAGTTCCCTAATCAATATCTCGGTATTGCTCTGAGGTGCTTTGGGCATTCAGGAGAGGATTTTACTGCCAATTTCCGACAGCCGTCCTCCGAGCGAGCTCCAACATCGAAACTAACTTCTTTTCCCCTCGAGCCATATCGAAGCATCCGCATTCCACGCAAATCGACATCGATGAAGACCCGTTGCTAGTGTTTTCAACTTCCCGAACAAAACGAGACCGACAATGCTTCAATTAGGTCTCCACTTCGCGGCAGCGAGGCAGAGCGCTCTTCGCCTTGCGCTGAACCAATCCCTGCCCCGAACCTATGCGACCATCAAGCGATCGAAACAGACAAAGTCCAGTCTCAGCGATACGGCTGAGAGACCTACTGGCCAGTCTGCTATCCTTCGAACCTACAAGCCCCGAACACCTGGCGTGAGACATCTTAAGCGGCCGATTAACGACCACCTCTGGAAAGGACGACCTTTTCTCCCATTGACGTTCCCCAAGAAAGGCCAAGCCAAAGGTGGCCGAAATGTGTCTGGAAGAATCACTGTACGACATCGCGGTGGTGGTGCCAAGAGGAGGATAAGAACGGTTGACTTTGTCCGTAATCGGCCAGGACCTCACTTGGTGGAGCGCATCGAATATGACCCCGGACGAAGTGCGCATATTGCCCTCGTCACTGAACAAGCTAGTGGACGTCACTCCTACATTCTTGCGGCAGAAGGACTGAGGTCCGGAGATATCATCCACAGCTACCGTGCTGGTATTCCTCAGGATCTTCTCGACAGCATGGGTGGTATTATCGATCCCGGTATTCTGGCTGCCAAGACCGCTTTCCGTGGTAACTGCCTGCCCATGCACATGATTCCTGTCGGTACCACCGTGTTTGCTGTGGGCTCTGCCGCCAAGCGTGGTGCCGTCTTCTGCCGCAGTGCTGGAACTTCCGCTGTGGTTGTCAACAAGAACGAAGAGACCAAGGACGACGGTACTAGGGTTATGACAGGCAAGTATGTTGAAGTGCGGCTGCAGAGTGGTGAAGTGCGACGAGTCAGCAAAGATGCTTGTGCGACCATTGGCGTTGCCAGCAACATTCACCACCACTACCGCCAGCTGGGTAAGGCTGGACGAAGTCGATGGCTCAACATTCGACCTACAGTGCGTGGTGTTGCCATGAACAAGGGTAAGGGATACGTCCATCTCGAGGCAACAATTGCTGACATGATGTCTAGTTGATCACCCTCACGGTGGTGGTAGAGGTAAATCCAAGGGTAACCGTCACCCTGTCTCTCCTTGGGGTGTACCTGTAAGACTATCCATCTTGTATAAGACATGCAAAGCAGAACTGACACATTCGTCCAGACCAAGAGTGGTTACAAGACACGACGCAAGCACAACATCAACAAGTGGGTTGTGGTGCCTCGACCTCGAAACAACGGCAAGCGCCGAGACAAGGCCAACTAAGGGCGTGCCGTGAGAGTATGGGTCGAGGAAGAGTAGGCAAAGCACTTGATGGTTGTGGAAGGGTTGAGCGAAGTGCCTTGTATATTACGACGCTGCATTGTACTATATGTGACATTATAGATGAAGGTGCTGTGGGCTCCCTAATCAAAGAGCAGCATGGAATGAATCTCCATTTCAAAGGCTTGGTGTCAATTTTGAGCCCCAAGCCAAGCTTGCTTCGTATGGGGAGTAGGTCGTGAACTTTTGTTAGACATAGGGAGCAGTTCAGAGTACTACGTTGTACATCGGTATGTCACTTCAGCCTTGTCGAAGCAGGTTCAAGGATGCTCGACCCCAACGAAGAGGGCTTATGGACAGCCAATGCCGGCATTGTATATCTCTAGTGCAGATCTAATTTAGTCAAGCCGAAGACTTAATTTGACCCCTGATCAAACAAAGACCTCGTCAGTTTCACCTAGGTTGCAGCGTTTCAGCCGCCAGACGAAGACAAAGGAGTACGGAGTATTTTCAGGGGTCTTCGGCCTGACACAGAGAAGGCCATAAAAGACGGGAGAAAGAGGCTAATGTTGATTGAGTCAATTCTTTGTCTTTGGCATATCCTACTTTGTTAAACTCGGAAACATTTTATTTACGAACAAACTAACAACGCTGCTTCAGTTGCTCTTGTAAGGTTTGACACCTCTTTTAGTCAAGTCAAGAGAAATTGATTATTAGTCAACTTCTCCATACTTTGTAGATCGTGACGGGAATAGTAATGGCCGCTGACAAGGAGGTGCCAAGCCCACTGATTCTCCTTTGCACAGCCTCTCAGGGCCATGCTGCTTCTGTACGAGCCACGTAATCCTGGCATTGTTCACAGTCAGCGGCTAGTGAGGTTAGACAATGAATTCTATAGCATTGCAGTGTTTGTCGGCAGTGGTAATTATAACGACGGCAGATGGAATTGCTGGGGATGACTGATCAAGCCCGCCCTATGAAAGAATGGGAATTGAAGGATGCCTTATTACAGGTCAGAATGGAGAGATACGTACCGGAGATAGGTTGACAAAAAGAATCGCTGACGTAGGTAACCCAGAGTGGACAGTAACAATTTAAGGTTAATTCTCACTGGCGAAATTTGATTGGATAGGAAGGTTCGGAAGAAGCGCAGATCAGGCAGAGCCTGGTCATGAGGGCTATAACTTTCAAGGAAGGAGGCCCATCAAAAAGGGAGCAAAGAATATCAAGTCTGGATACTTTGTGAGTTTGAGAAACGGGTTTACGGATTCATTCATCTGTCCGATTCTAGTGGTGTTGCCTAGGACGAGAGCAGATGACATCGCCAGTATGTAATGTCAAACTGTCAAATAGCAGCCCAGTCTAAGGAGACTTTGAGACGCCGAGTGTCATAATCTAGCTTCTGATTTTTTTTTTTCCTTTTTTTTTTAATCCCTTTCTAATATGCTATATAACTTGATTAAGTTTGCGTTCGATATAGGTCTTAACTTTATGAAAACCTCTGTTAAAGTTGACAATAAAGAGAGGGCAATATCAGTAGACAAGCTGATGTTACAGTTGCTTCAGTTGGTGTAAATAGGTGGGACCACGCGAGCAATTCCCCAATAAAGCTCCGTTTAACGCCACGGAGCAACACAGGGGTTTCGTCATAGCCTCACCTTTAGTGGTACCGGTACTTGTGGTTGGGAGCCAAAACAGGCTCATGGCCACTCGCAGCCGCGCGCATGTGCAAACAAGAGATGAAGATCATGGAGAGTTAGAGTTAGCTTTTCAGGGAGAGCGAGGCTCTGCAGGAAACAAGCCTTGCCCTGTATCTGTACAACCAGCGCTTCATAACCCTCGAAACTGTCATGGTAGCCAAGCATGATCCTCTAATTATTGCCCCTGCCAACTAAAAGTCCGTCTGACTTTGACCTGATCTCCCGGTCCCGCACCTCAGGACAGCCTGCGGCTCGTACCTGTACCCACCCATTTTAAGGTGTACACGTAACCGCCAATTACCGAAAAGACGTGAACGTCAGCCCCGTTCGTACAGCCTCCATCTGAAAAACCCGTTCAATCAAGAAAAGGCCGAACGCTCGCTTTGGTTTGACGCTGATTTAAATTGAAGCTGAAGCGAGATAGACGAGAAAGAAAGAACGAACGAACAACGAGAGAAGAGCGACAGACTCCTCTCGTACCCCTACTCGGTAGTGATCACACTACTACGCACCAACCAAGGATCCCCAGACTCCTCGTCGTCGCATACCTTACAGCAACTGTCACTCCAGCCGTACCCAGTACTTAATTTATTAGGTACTATTCGCGGCTTCTTGGCTTAGATTGGGTTGGATCGGCTTCTCCCACGCCCCTCAAGTCTAACCTACGCGACGCCTACGGGTCCCTTTTCCCAAGTGTGACGACAACAGCACCAACGCTCAAATAAACCTCCTCCCCCATTCCTCTTTTCGCCCTTTTTCCCTCTCCTGGATAGATTATGCATTCTTATTACAAGATGGCAGACTCGGGTTTAGGATCGATACAAAATGGCCTGCGAGGCCGTCGCTTTCCTATCCGACTCATCGTGTCCTACATCTCCGACTGGCTAATTTGCTTTGCACTCGTCGGCATCGGAGCTTGGCTCGATCACGTCTCTCCTGCTAAGCGACCTTTTTCTCTTGTCGACCCTGAAATCTCGTATGGATAACCTCCCGCACTCTCTGTTCTATCCCCAAGCTGACAACGCGCGCAGTTATCCCTTCGCCGAACATGAACTCGTTCCCACCTACCTCCTCTTCATCCTTGCCATTGGCGTCCCCGTCATCATCGTCGCCGTCATCTCTTTAATCTTCGTCCCCGGTCCGACCGTCCCTCCAGGAACTCCAAAGATGCTAATCTGGCAGCGCAAGATCTGGGAGCTCCATGTTGGCATCCTCGGTCTCGTCCTTTCCCTCACCTTGTCGTGGTTTTTTACCAGTTCCATGAAGAACCTCTTTGGCAAACCCCGACCCGATCTCCTCAGCCGTTGTGAGCCCGACTGGGACAACGTCCAGAAATACATTGTGGGTGGTTTCAACTGGAGCAGCATGACTGGTCAGCTCGTCTCGGCCGATATCTGTCAGCAGACAGACGAGTACAAGCTCAACGATGGTTTCCGCTCCTATCCCAGCGGTCATTCCTCCTCCGCCGCCGGTGGTCTCGTTTACGCCTCGCTATTCATAGCCAGCAAGTTCGCCGTCACGATTCCCTTCGTTATGCCCTCAGCTGCTAGCGTTGCGGGAGCTGCCAGTCACGCCGCTTTCCCTTCCCGCATTAATACCGGCCCTGTAGTTGACCCCTACGAGCCCGCTCGCGGCGGCACCTTTGACGGATCTTTTGGCTCTTCGCATACAAAGGTCTCGGGCGAGAATGGACAGCAAAACGCCAAGGTTCAATCCATACGTCGTCAATCTGCCGCACCCCCAATCTACCTTCTTGTCCTCGGCCTCGTCCCCTTCGGTCTGTCCATCTTTATTGCTGGCTCGCGCTGGCACGACCGTCGTCACCACGGCTTCGATATCCTTTTCGGTTACCTAATGGGTCTTATTGCTGCTATCTTTGCTTTCCGCTATTACCATCTGCCCATCCGCGCCGGTGCAGGTTGGGCATGGGGCCCTCGTAGTGACGAGCGCGCCTTTTGGGCTGGAGTTGGACGAACGGGCTATGCTGGCACAGATGAAGAGCTGGGAACCTACGCTCCTCGACGTGACGTGGGCGTTTCTGGAGACACGTCTTACCCACCTATGACGTCCACCGTACAGCGCAATGTGCGCCAGCCCGACGGACAGGAGCCTCGTCCCAGCCAGAACTTCCAAGATGTCGAGCTGCAGCGAATGGATGACTCTGATCGCCTAGAGAACCGATTCCCTGATAACCGGTACCCCGACAACCATTACACAGAGCATCGCGTCTAAAGTTTGGAGATGTTGGATATGAAGATGCAATTGCTTCAAGCAAAGAGATACCAATGATAGTTTGTACCTGTGTAGTGTAATTCATCGGCTGCTCCATGCACGGCACCTTCAGGTTAAGGGGGTGAAGGCTAACCCGTCAAAAACTCGGGCAGGATTGGGTGGGTGTGTTTTCGTTTTTTTTTCCCTTTGGTAATGGGAAGCGAACGGCTTTTGGGCAGATAGATCTCTCCTTTTTTTGGTACGACATGATACGAACAATATAACGACCGACTATTATATCAAATTCCAGATTCTTCTAGTGCAGGTGAAAGCATGTCAAAGGACAATCTGTATGTAATCATCGTCCGTATACATAATTATCCTCCGGCCACCCCTGGAATAAAAAGGAGACTACGATACAATCTAGTCAGGCCAATACTTGTAACCAGTCGTCGCTATAAAGAAAAGAAACGCTTATTATTGAATAGCCATAATTCAAAAAGGTGATACTATTTCGCACTCGTTCGTGGTTTATACCAGTCCAGTCCAGTCCCTCCATGACTTGCCGCCAAACGCCAATCCAGAACCGAGCCAACAATAACCACGCAAGCAACATAAAGGTCTCCCTCGAGAAGGGCATATGTTTGTCCAGTCGCGGGTTCTTGTTCCTTCCAACTAAACCGATTAGGTACCAGGATGCGAGGATGGTTTCCGGACGAGTTCTGTATGAGTTCCTTTTGCACCAACTCGCATGGGCAATGTTGCTATCGTTGGCGCTAGCAGGACATGCTTCTCGCCAGCATCTAGATTATTAATCTCCATTATCAAGAGAGTATTTCTCTAGAGGCCTTCGACGACAGCCATGCGACCATCTATACCCTCAAACGCGAGCTCCTCCTCATCGTCCTCCTCCTCATCCTCCATCTCATCGCGGAAGCCAGTGTCTATCTCAAGCTTTCGGAGACGACGGCGCATCTCGTCGCGCTTGGCGCTCTGCCAGCGGATCAGCGCGGCAGAGGCGTGCACCTTGAAGCCGTAGACGCGGGGGACGTAGCGGTCCACGCTCTTCGTGGGGATGAGGGCGGGATACACCTGGAAGAGGATATTGTGGAACGAGGTGCCAAAGTATGCGCCGTCAATGGCGGCATGGCGCGACGACTTGGGGTTATAAATGTCCTCGCAGCGGGCGCAGTAGAGCTTCACGGGCTTGAGATTGGGCACGTCGGAGAGGCCCATAGGGAGAAGGGGGTGAGAGTGGCACATGACGCGAGGGCATTTCCCAAACTCGGCTTTCTTATACTTGTCAAGCTGTTGCAGTCTGTTAGCGGCAAGTCCAGCTAGATGTGAGGAGATCTACGCACCATTTTTGTTAGACCTCTTGTTGTGACAATGTAGCGGGCGTGCACGAGACCGTAGAGGTGCCTCGCAGACTTCTCAATGGCCTCGCGCATCTCGTCGTCGCACTCGAGATCAAAGACATCGGTGACCAAATCCAACGCATACTGGTAGTACTGGACTTCCGTGTTAAGGCCCGTCAAGTTAAACCTATCCGTAAGGTAGTCCTCGTCGATTTCGCAAAAGTACTCGTTTCCCCTTGATGAGATGAACTACGTGCACAACCCTGGTTAGCTGGTGAAATTTCGAGATGAAAACGCGAAGAATCCCCGCGCTGTATAGTTTTTTGAGCCCCGCGCCTCGGTGATAAAATGGGTATTCAATTTCCATCACAGGACAGTATGATAGCGGACAGCGATATCAATAGGGGCGCGTGGTCTCGGCGGTTCGTCGATAGATCCCTGGTGTACTCACCCAGTCTCGCCAGTAACTCGTGTAGTCGCTATCCGACTCACTGACATAGTCATCCATCATGTTGGGCGTGCGAGGGAGAGAGGGAGGAAGGCTATTGACAAAGGCGGCTCAAGGACGAGCGACCATGTCCCAGCCTGTGTAGATAACGTGAAGTTGCTGGAGGGATCGAGAGATGCGCGGATAGCGAGACTTGGCGGGTATTAACTATCGTCTGATAAATATCGTAGGTATCGTATCGTAATGTTTCGTATCGTGAGGTATCGTGGTCTAAGCTTGGGCTTGGGCTCGGACTTGGACTCGACTTGATGGTGGGGTTGCAAAAGCCGTATGCGTCTTGCTTGGGTGAACAGATCGGGACAGCCACCAGACAATCAGGTAACGTGACCTGCCTGAAGTACGTATCCCCTCACCTTGAGCCTCGCCTCAACACCATGAAATTCTCACATTCACACAATTTTCCTCCTCTTCAAAACTATACTGATCAATTATACTGGTTTACATTGTAGCCTCCTATTGCTTGTTTTTTATTTGACTGTGCTCTATCAATTCACTCTAAACTTGCTTCATGATTTTGACTCTTCGATCTCGACTTATCAAGACGTATAAAATCTATGGATTTCTATCATTTTCGACATTGCCTCAGATGATGACCGATAGTGGACCGTAAGACTAATATAATTTCCACAGCAAAACAACCAGTTCCCAAGTACCCATATTCCCATCCTTTCCCAGTTGCAAACTCCTATGACTGTAAAAAGATAATCCCAACATATACATCCCACCCTCCTTCTTCTCATCTATGGGGCGCTGATTGTCGAAGCAACACTACCTCCATCGCTGCCAGACGGCCTATCTGACTCAGAGGTGCCGTCTTCGTCGCCGCTTGTCAAACCACTTCCTCCTCCATTTACTCCCCGCGATGATGGAATCTGGAGTCGACTTCCTATACTATCCTGGCCTGATTCTTGTTTGAGTACCGCCTCTACCATCCTCATGGCCTCTTGTAACGTTTCACCCGTCTCATCCATGGCTGCCAAGAAACGTGCAAGCTCCTTGCATAGCTCCCAATCGCCCTCTCGCATCGCACGAGATAGTAGTCGTACCGACTGCTCGGTCGAGGAACCTAGTTCGTCCAATGTGTGCAGGATGATGAGATAACCCCCTGCCGTCTTCAGCGATCCTCTTTGTAGAGACTCCTCAAAGAGTTCTTGTGCCTGTGGAAGATACGCAAAGAGCGTCTTCCATTGCCGAACTTCGGTTTTACGTGTGCATTGTAGCACAATGTCGAGATACTCCTTAAATGACGACAACAGAGATAGTACGCGAGGTAGGACAGCATCCTCAGGCTTCGGAGATGTGTCAACTTCCTCATCCAATACGCGATGCAGTAATATCTCGAGTCCGTGTGCAAAATACTCCAGTTCTTTATACTGCTGTGCCAAGTTTGAGGCTTCCACCGATCTACTTTGCCTCAGGTAAAAGCGAAGCAAGTCTGGAAGTATGAGGTGTGTCTGCTGATCATCAGCTTGCCGCTCCATCGTCACATACATAAGAAGACCTACCCTGATTGCGAAATGGAAATAGGAAAAGTTCACATCACGACGCTGGACTAGATCAGACTCAACACCCAACACAATCCCCTTTTCCAAAAGAACGGAAAGGGGGTAAAAATCGACCGGAATAGACACTGGAGTTGGCGCCTCCTTGCCGTTATCCCCTGCCGCATCTAGCACGTCGCTCATGTTGGGCCAAGCCTTGAGCTCCATTCCGTCGAAAACCCAGAGAGAATCTCTCAATGCTGGTGGTCCATTCCGCAACGTGGTATCCTCCAACTGCCGGTTCGCGTTTCGCACTGGCTGGTCCCGGACGCTGGCGTGATATTCGACGTTTTGTGCAATGACACGCATATCGTACTTGAGCTGGCCCTCATCGTTTAGCGACGGTCGCAGTAGAACAAGCTTTCCATCAACAAGGAAGATGACGGAAGCGACGGCGACATCTTGAGAAGGGTCGCCGTCTGTTAGCTGCGTGTCTGGCAGTATCCAACTCAAGCCTCGGACTCGGGCTGGGGACCTGACAATGCCATGGAACGCAATCTGCCCTACTTGGATAAGCCTTATGGATCCGCCATGAGGAGTAAATATAAAGTGGTATAGTAGGTTTTCATATGTGTAAACGAGAAGCGAGTCCTCGCCGGAGGTAGTAACAAGCACCACAGGTGCTGGGACCGACTGTGTATGCAGAATCTGTGATGAGTCAAGTGCTGTCTCACGAGAAAAGAGTCGCAGCTCAAATCTTCTATTGGCCTCAACCGCAGCGACGAGTATATGTTGATGCCAGCACATGCCGCCTCTGACCTGGAATTCATTCTCCATGGCCTCATTCGCAAATGTCTTCCAGCGGCCGCTGTTGACACTATAGTGAGCAAGTCCACGACGACCCGCCACAGCGACATAGCGACCATCTGGAGAGATGACAGTTTGTCGTATTGGCCATTGGTGCAAAAGATATGTCGCGGGGACCTTTGCCGTATGCCATAAGAAGGGCTCCGCTGATATACTGGTAAGGTCTGGAACGTCGTAGCCTCTATAGACCATCACACTTGAAGGGGTCTGTAGCACTGTCCGAAAAACGTTTGCCTCGTTGTAACACCCAGTAACGGCATTCTTGGCCATCTCAAGAGACCATACCGCTTCATGCCGGCGCCCTGTCATCAGAATCTCAGATCCACCACCCACCCACGTAGCTCCCGCTATCCCGGATAGCCATTCCTCTCCGTTGGCTCGCGATGTTGTCTCCTCAGATCCGAAACTGTGGCTTCCGAGCTTGCCGAACATGCTCCACGTTGACCAACCCTTTTGAAAGCCGGCAAACAAGCAATAACCATCAGGAGAATAACTTAAACACGTAAAGGGTCCCGAAGAAGCTGTTGATACAGGGACTTGGTGAGTATGCGAATGAGGAATGTTACCAGCGTAGTCACGGACAGAGTAAACCTGCACAGTACCATCACAGCAACCAACGGCAATGAGTGAGAATCGTGCGTTTATCACAGCCGTAATGGCACGGGCATTTTCGCCTTTGGGGACATGGAAACAGTGACCTTTGAACAGTCGTTTAGCATCCGCATCATCGACTTGGCTGTTCTCTGCTCGATGATTGTGGCGTTGAACCGCGTATGTGCGTCCGCTACTGGTGATCCAAGTCAAGAGATTCATGGGGCGGTCGTGCGTCATCTCAACAATAGTAGCCTTCTTCTCGACCCATCCCATGCGACTGATTATCTCGGTTCTGGTCTGGGAGCCAGTACTGTCAGGGGTCCAGCGGATGCATTGAACCGCGGCAGGTTTCCTTGTCGCTACCATAAGTTCATCGTCGAGGGCGAGTGCACTCTCAATACCGGCGTCGACCTTGATAACCATTCTAAAGCGAACACTCAGGTCGCGAACCCCTGGTCCTTCGCCAGCGCCCCATAAGATTTGGTCAGGGGGTAGGCCTGTGAGGCCTCCGATGAGACTCTGTCTCCGTCGTTGCACATTGTGGTAGTTTGCGAAATGGGGCTTGTAGACGCGCGAGTCGGAATCGGTGGCTAAAGAATAGGTGATGAGATAGCCCTGATCAGTGTGTATAACAAGAATGGCGGCATCTGGTCTTAGCAAGAGGTCGACATTCTTGCCATACGTCTGTAGGGAATAATCTGATCGAACAACCACAGCGAGGATAACAGCCGGCTATTTCGGTCAGCATGGAGAAAAAGTCTACCAAAACAGTCTTGCAGGTCTTACTTTGGTCTGCCAGAGAGTAATGGAAGTAGTCGTGATAACAGCGAACAGGTTACCGGAGCGTGAAACTCGTAAAGCCAATATAGGATCCTTTATAGGGATACCACCAGTTTCGGTACCTTCTGAAACCGGTGGAGGTCGACTTGCTGTATAGTCATCGTGCTCGACAGGTCGAATTGCTGGTGTTATCGGCGTTTGTAATGGAGGAGAATCGAGGTCGTCGTGAGCATGACCGCGGGGCTGGGAACTCGAAGGACCAGGCGATGGTGTTAGGCTAGACTCGGAGGGGCTCGTAAGACCATCGTGGGAGACGACAAGCTTGAAGGCTGGAGCTCGACTGCTGCTAGTAGCATGAATGCTTGGTGTCCCAATGGGCCAATACATCGCGGCAGCTTAGCTCCTCGGCTGGTCGGTCGAAGCTGTAGCTGTAGCTATAGCTGTAGCTGTAGATGCGCGATGCTTTGAGGGCTCAGCGCTTCGACTTGAACGGTAACGCTGCGAAAGCGACTCAAACATGACCCTACACGCTAACTAGCTCGAAGAATGGCTTCCGGGGCCATTGGCTTGCAGCGATGTTTGGGTGAAGATGGTATTGTAGTGTTATAGTGGGTTGTCGCTATGTCGCAGGCGAGCTCCTGGAGATGCTGTCATGGCGCCTCATTGGCTTCTCGAGGGATTACATAAGTAAGTTTTATGCTGCTTGCACTTTCCATCATTCCATTACCACATCCTGGACAATTAAACTGTAGATACTTTTTTTCATTCAATGACTCAACATTCCTTTTCACGAGACATCATCATCATAAACGAAACCGTTCAATCGACATGCGTCTAGTATTAATTCAGCCAAGGGTTTAGCAGTACCTAGTTACCGACTGTATCACCATCTGAAATCCCCGTCACCGCATACGTGCTTCTAACTCAAAGACAAAAACAAACATACGCCAGAACCTATTTATATCTCCCAGAAAACACTATTTTTACACACAAAGGAAAACCCTAGAAGACATCAATGCCGCCCAAATTTTGCATACTGTTTCCAACTGAAAATCCTCGGGCAATCCCTGGTGCCGTGCAACCCCCATGGTTCATCACGTCCATGGATCCTTGAACCATGCGCCGCTGCTGGTATGGATAGCAGATCAGTAACCAAAGATGACGGTTCATGTTTTCTCCAAACTGAAACACTGCATATTCACTAAACTCCTTGAAGAAGGTACGAAATCGTCCGGAAGAAAGGATCCCAAAACCTCTATGGGTATGCACTGGCACCTTGCTCCTATTCATTCTCCGTCTGGGTTGTTTCCTTGTCCTTTGGGGGTGGTAATCACGGGCTTTATACGGCATCCAATCCAGTCTTTGCAACTGCAATATCACTGATCTCGCGGAGTTCCAACGCCATGCAATTGTCGGTCTCTGGCCACTAGGCCTGATCTTGCTCAACCAAAGTTTGGGTCGAGGTGGAATCTTCTTTTCTTCCAAATGCTGTCGGAGCTGCAGTGGCGGCCCAATGAACAATGTCCGGAATCCAACTCGGGGCATGCGTGAAGCTGGAGGAGAGCGTGAGCACCGAATCATCGCTACACGAATGCTCCGAGCAATGTGATTTAGGTCCTGGCATAAACTTGAAATTCAACGAGCCAGGATCGGAAAGAAAATCAGGAAAACTTGTGAAGGAGGCCTCATCCCGGGATCGTTTTGTGCTTGGCCTGGACAAAGTATTTCGCGGTCCAGCATGCGAAGATTGAAGTTTTCCTTCTTCAACAGCATTATCAGGCAGCTGCCGCCATATTCCTGCAATTGCACCCGGCATGATTATGGCTACCACGGATGAGGCTAGAGCCATTATCAGAGCAAAATCTCGGAATCCCGTTACCAGCTCATCCTTGAGCACTGGAGAGTCAGTGAGACACCGGAACCGGGAAATGATACAACTAAGAGCCGCGAGAATAGCAACACGACCGAGACGGGCTCTGCAACGCCATGTCAGCTTCTAGTTCCTGTTCTAGTACAAGACGCCTACTCTTGGAACGCGGATGCGTGTGCAAGAAACGAGATGGCCCCAGACACGGCCAGCAACAAGAAGATCCTGGATAGTGTCAGCTTTGAAGGCAGTATGGGGCACTTGTGTGCTTACACGACATCGAGGTGAGTGTGCCGGGGTAGCCTTAAAGCAATACCGGCACCAAGAAGTGTTCCCGCGGGCAAAATTGTCACAACATAGCGCACGGTTTGCCATATGCCATTGCCCATCATCTTGGGTATCCTTCCCATAACGACGAGTGGTTCAAGCCAGCAAGGTGATGAGAGGGCACAACAGTCCAAAATGCGCTGGCAACAAGTCAAAAAACAACGCACCGTCTTGAAATAACTGATGGAAGAAGAATGAGTCGCAGGATGTCCAGCATGGCATGATAAGCTGGGTTCTTATAAGCACCAGAGCCCAATCCGATCTCCGAAGCTAGTGAATCTCCAAGCCTGCTCATTCGCATAGGTCAATTAACCAAACAAGATGAGCCCCGTCGCCTGAGGAAAACTTATATCACTGGACGGTTGGCGCCGCACTCGTCGTGCAGGTTAATGAAGTGAGCCTATCGTTAAGAATTACTATGGATTGGTTGGTTCTCAGCATTACCAGCACACAAGACGCTTAGAATGCCTATTAAGGCGAACCACGTTGTAAGGCGGATATGTCAGCTTAGACTTGATATGCGAGCTGGCGAACCATATGAGGATGAAATGATCGGCCCAGGACATCGCTTTCAACCTCGAGTTCAGAAAAAAATATGCCTAGCAGCAGTTTCAACCCAACCTGTGTGTGTGTATTGGGCACAGCTGCATTTGGGATCACGAGCGTCGACAATCAAGGCTGTGTCGTTATTACACCGCAAAGGACTTGTTTATCCCGTTGTATGCCAACGCCCTTTACATGGATACAGTCATTATCTACTTAAGAGCTGCGAGTATACTGACCTTGACCGGTGGAAATATTGAGGCCTGCCGACCTTGCTGCCTTGCACAAAGCTCACCGGTTCCTCGATGCTCAATGTCGCTTGGTAGTATAAAACTATCCCAAGTCAACAATTAAAGGCTCCCAACGCGTCGGGACAATTAAGATTAAGTCGTCCGGCTCGAGGCTACTTACCCGTCCTTGCATTCTACCTCACTTTGGAACTCATGACTATATATTCAAACCAGCCAGTCAAACTGTCTGGAAACGGCTCTAGCCATCGTGTGCCAGTCATCCAGCTTGTCGCCGACTTGGTCGAGCTATTCCCAGCAAGCGGGAGTGTTTGGGTCATGTCAGACTTTATGCGCCAATTGCACTCGACGGCTCGTCTATCGGACATAGTAAGTTTGTTTTGAAGGGCGCAATCCAGCGCTTGGGATTCATGGAATCGTATACTTTTTCTACCCAGTTCTTTGGAGAGACAGGAACTGACGTCTTGGATGGTGCCAGGCATGGCCTCAAACAACACGCACCGACTCCTTTATTGGGCTGTCGCAGTGGCAAGTGCTCACAGCTTGTATCATCTATGGGTGCTCGGTTGCTTCGTTTCTCCATCGACGGCGTTTGCGAGATCCTAATCTACCCTTCATATTTGCAACCTGCGTATCTCTCAGCGTCCTAGCAGGGAAGTGCACGGGGGCAGGTATCGACTATATCATGCTTGTCCACATATCATGGGCAACATGCCTGGCTATGGTTGCGAGTGTCGTATGCCTTCATGTTCAGACCACGATTCAACTCAGTGAAGGACGTTGAGTTTTGAACAACATTGAATAAGAGCATGATAACTGCTCAATAACATGAATCTTGAACGCCTGGGACGAGTCTCTCATTATGTCTATCTCAAGCTTATCGTTGATGCAAGCTGCGCTTCTATTTGGACGATATATACGGATGAACAAGCAAGGGAATAACGAATGTTATAGGCTAGATTGACGACATACAATATGTCACTTTCAACTTACATACCACACGGACTGTTATATTGAGCTACAGTCCAGGTTCATTTGCAAGTTGCTAGCTGATCTGCATAATGACATGGCATCTTTTGGTTCTTTGTTTCTTTGTCCCTGCCAGTTCCTATTATCTCTCCAGCATAATGTATGGAGCTGCAACTGTGCTTGGGTGGTTCTGTCTGACCATTGGAGAGAAATCCTTATCGCAGATTGGTCTATCCAGTTGTGTTTGCCGGAGATGGTCGCGCTAGGCATGACACCATGTCACAAGGCGTTGGTGACAATGTAAAGGGCGTGACAGCTGCCGATATCGTCGTAGCTCAATTACACAGCACAGCCATGGCCACCGCTATTCTCAAGTGGTCACGCGTAACGCACTCCGAGCAGAGAGGTGAAGAAGTTGTACGTAATAGGCACGATAGCTAAAGACAATAGAGAATAGTCCACGTGAATAACACAGACCCCGCTTGATGGCCGGAGTTCCGGTGTAGGGTATCCGGGATACAGCCGGCTAAGATCGGGCGGACGTTGAGAGGCCGGACACCGGCGACTCTTTGTGTAGTGCAGTACCGGGTCCGAAGGCGATTAGTTGAAGTTTTGATTCATCGTTTACCTTGTATCATTTTGTCTGAAACTCCTTTATCAGTCAATAACTCGGTCGAGACTTAGTTGTTTGCTTGAGATCCATGTAATAAGAGCCCGCAACCCCTCAACTCCACGTACACGATACACAACCTCCGATTTCGTTCATCAGCCTCACCAACCGACGCAATGCTTCTCGCCGCGAGAGCAGCGCGCCTTCGGCCATCGATACGACCCAGTCGTATGCTTCATACCAAGACACGACATCTATTCAGCGCTGAAGCCGCCCCTGCTGCTCGTCCAGCGCATTATGATACCTCACAGCAGCTCTCAGCCATTGATGCAGTTAAAGAGAGACGGCTCAAGGCGGGAAAGCTAGTTGCTGGAGTTGCCGCTGCATCTGATAGTGATATGTTTAAAGGGCCAGTAAGCTACAAGGATCAATGCTAAGTCTGGGTTTGAAGCTCATTATTGTGTGATCTAGACGACGGGTTTACCCAAAGCTAAGCGATGGAATAGTATGTGTTAGCCCAACACTCTGGATATTTGTGACTTACACAATCTCATAGATCATCTAAGCCATGAGAGCAGAGTACGAGAGCCGTGCACTCTCAAGCAAGCAGCTCGCCATATGAAGAAACCAGGTCTCATCTCTCTCGGTGGTGGTCTGCCCTCTAGCGAAGTCTTTCCCTTTGCCGAGCTCGGATTCAAGGTTCCAGTGGTTCCCAACTTTTCAGAAAAGGATACAGAAGAGTCTGGTCAGAATGTCACGATTGGGAAATACGACGTGAGAGATCGTGGTGGCACTTATGACTTGTCCATCGCTTGCAATTATGGCCAAGCCACGGGATCTCCTCAGATGATGAGATACTTGACAGAGCATGCTGAGATCGTCTATAATCCGCCGTATGCTGACTGGAGAGTTTGCCAGACCATCGGTAGCACCGGAGCTCTGGAGGAGGCGCTGCGAATGTTTTGCGACAAGGATCGCGGCGACTCTATACTCACTGAGGACTTTAGCTTCTCGACCGCCCTGGAAACAGTAGGACCTCTTGGTGTCAAGGCCTTTGGCGTTGCCATCGACGAGGAGGGCCTTATTCCCGAGAGCATGGATGAGCTTCTGTCGAACTGGGACACCAAAGAACGAGGCTGTCGGAAACCTCATATTCTCTACACCGTCCCCTCGGGACAGAATCCCACAGGAGCGACGCAGGGAACCGAGCGAAGAAAATCCATCTACGCTGTAGCGCAGAAACACGATCTGTACATCATCGAAGATGAGCCATACTATTTCCTCCAGATGCAGCCGTATACAGGCCGCGACCAACCCGACGTCCCGCCTCCAAAGACGGTAGACGAATTTGTCTCGTCGCTTATTCCTTCTCTGCTGAGCATCGACATCGACGGACGTGTTATGCGTATGGACTCTTTCTCAAAGGTGCTTGTTCCGGGGTCTCGTCTTGGATGGATCACTGCTTCAGAGGAGATTGTCGAGCGGTATATTCGACATGCCGAAGTTGCGAGCCAGGGCCCAAGCGGCTTCTCCCAGCTTATCTTGTATAAGTTGCTCGACGAGACGTGGGGACATGAGGGTTACTTGCGATGGCTGATGAACCTGCGGTTGGAGTACACCAAGAAGCGAAATGCTCTTCTAGCTGCTTGTGAGGATCATTTGCCGAGTGACCTCGTTAGCTGGACTCCTCCTGTAGCCGGAATGTTTGTAAGTTTTCCCGAGAGGCAACCATGTGAAGTCGTATAGCTAACTCTTTATTCAGATGTGGATCAAGGTCGATCATACAAAGCATCCTCATGCCGGAGAGCGAAGTATCGTGGATATCGAAGAAGAGATTTTCAACTCGTGTATCGAGAATGGCGTACTCATCGCCCGAGGATCGTGGTTCTTGACTGAGAAGGACAAGGCACCTCCTGGACTCTACTTTAGAGCGACATATGCTTCTGCTACACCTGAGAATATGAATAAGGCTATTGAGAGGTTTGGCAAGGCTGTAAGAGATAGCTTTGGAATGAATTGAGAGGTAGCACTGTACTGAATTGTGCGAGGAAAGGGAAGAAGTCTAAGTTAAAGGGAACTGTTGCGCATTGAGCATTTAGCAAGTTGATATTGAAATGAATAATCACAAGTTGACGTCGCTTCGAAGTCGTCACTCATTCAGTTACATATCCCATATAAGCATCCAATATCCACAACACGAGCATTAAGACTTCTGAGCTTCCCAGAAAGCCACTTTAACACCTTGACCAGGCGAAAGAACGATATCAGCCTTGAGCAAAGGCTCTCCTCCATCAATATCCTTCATCTGACTCTCCACACGGCCATACTTTTGAAACATGCGACATAGCACATAACTAATCTCTGTCAGTGCAAACTGCTGCCCGATACAGATTCGAGGGCCGGCATTGAATGGGATGTAATCGTGTGGCTTAGGATGCCAGTGCGCCCATCTCTCAGGGCTGAATATCTGAGGATCAGCAAACGTGTCGCTGACAGGGGGATATAGATCAGGACGTCGCTGCATCACAAGCGTAGAGTATGCAACGGGCGAGTCCTTGAGCACGGGGAGTGGCTCAGAACCATCTGGACCACCTCCTCGAGGGAGAGTTGTGTCCTTGAGAGCGAGACGAACGTTGAAGGGAACGGCAGGGTAGAGTCGAAGAGTCTCGTTGATGACAGCCTTGAGAAAAGTCATATTCTTGAGATCTTCATACGTGGGCGTACGCTCAGTCCCAAGCGTAGAAAGAATCTCGGCTCTCAGCTTCTTGACAACGTTAGGATGACGTCCAAGCTCATAGATAGCCCAAGACAGCGTCGCAGCCGTGGTATCCCTCCCGGCGAGAAGAACAGCAATGATCTGGTCGCGCAGCACCTTGCGGTCGCGGGTGAAGCCTGCAAGAGCGTGGAGAAAGGTGTAGCTGTGGTCGTCCTTGGCCTTGGAGGCTAGTTCCTCGGGGCTGAGGCGCAGGGCGCGCTCGATGTAGAAGTTGATAAAGTGGTTTACGATGCGGAGACCGCGCCAGAATCGGTACTTTGGGACGAGATGGCGGAGTTTGCTTGTGCGCGCGATGATGTTTTGGATGTGTTGGACTTCATTGAAGGCTTCTGCAAACTCTTGCTTTGGGGTACTGTTTATATAGCTTAGTACTGTATTCTGGAACTGTAAGAGAGATTACTTACGTTAGTGACTTGACGTCCCATCCGAGGAGAAACTCGGTCGCCACGTCGAGTGTGTAGCGAAAGAATATGTCACTGATATCAAAGACCTTCCCATCCACGCTCCCCATATTCACAGGCTGATCTTCTCCCTGAAGTGGCCCCCCATTGGCAATGGCACGAAACAATGTCTGCATGTGAGCCTCGAAGCAGTGCAAGTCACTTACTCTGTCTCTGGTGAACTGAGGCCGTATGAGCTGACGACTAACATGCCACTGCGGCCCGTCAGTAGTAAAGATGCTATCGCCGAGAAAGTCCTTCCACTCTGCGTGAAAGGGCTTTCCCTTGCCATAGTCGCCAAACTGCGTGGCCAGAATGGCCTTGAGGTTGGCCGGGTCGGCGGTGAAGATGGTTCGGATGCCCAGGAGGCGAGACTCGACGGTCCACGAGTTATGTGTTCCAAAGATGCCGTCTCGCCAGGCTTCTAGGTTCTCGTGCTTTGTGGTGGCTATGACGTTTTTGACGATGGTGTCTAGGCCTGGGGAGGGGGTTAGTGCTGGGTTTGGAGATGTGTATGTGGAACTCACCCCAGGGAGCATATGTTTTCATATATGGTCCATAGTGACCGAGTCGTCTGATTCTTCGGTGCTCGTCGATGCGACAGATGATGTAGTAGACCCAATATGCGATGGTGAGGATAACGAAGGCCGACTTGAAGGAGAGTTGCTCCAGAAGAGCTTCCACAACGCCCATGGTGTAAGAGATTAAACAATGGGCAACCAGTAGCAAGTTTCAAGTTAAGGAGGCAAGTTGTGTATGATGTGATATGAGTTACGAGTTCCGAGTGGTTATAAAGTGTGGGTATCACATTGGACCATGGGTGGTTGGCTTAAACCACCATCAACGGTTGCGGGCAAGGGAAGGGAATAAGAGAGGAAAAGATTTTTTTTAGATTGACTAATTTAAACTGGGGTTTGAAGTAGTCTATATATGTTCTTTCTTTACCGACAGTTCGAGGCTCATATCTGCAACATATCATGGGTATGCATTTCTAGAAACGGACATTGTCTCGATACCCGATTGTCCTTTTCCGCGGGCGTCGAAGAGCACGCCACTTTCATATGATTTGCTTAAAGTGGAATGTATAGGAGAAAAATCTAGCTTTCTTGTGCCGAGGTGGTTGCTGTTGTTGGTCAGTCCCGTCGTGTAAAATAGAAGGGCACGGTACTTGTATCCGTATATGCATGAACTTTTATGGTGGGTAGAAGAGTTTTCTAGGATAGGGCGGGGTAATTAATGTTTCACTTTATTTAGAAATACAATAATTCGGTTTCTTGTCTTTTCTCTGCTTGTTGGAGTTGATATTTAAGTAAGTGGTTGTTATTGAATAGTAGCTACACAATTAGCAACCCAAGCAAATAGTCAACATGTAAGCCAACATTCTCATATACAGATCCTCTCTCTTACTTATACTCACTCTACTCTCTTGCATATCGGAGAAAAAAAGTCACAATCCCGCAGGATTCACACAGCTTGGGCACGAACGCGGAGCAAAGATCCTTTCCTGGTTTAAAGACCGGCGGTAATTGGCGAGAGCTAACTTAACTTAACGATCAGTATACCCGATCCGGAAACATGATCTACAATTCTGGAGTCCTAATTAGACCAGTACATGTACCTACTAGCTAGTCCATTACAAAGAGACCTACCACCCTCAACCCCACGAATATCAAAAAGACAGATGAGATGGTACGTCAAGACATCACCTGTGACCCCCTCTTCCCCAGATTCTCTTGACGTGCCGAGGTTTCAAAGCCGGTGACGATCAATACACCACCTATACGGAGTCCGCGGCGACTCGAAGATTGAGGATTCAGTTTGCGCCGAAAGCTCAACTAGCTTGGTTTGGCTTAGGCACTTAATCAAACTACCCCACGGCTTCCCAGCCTCCCGGAGCCGACTACTCCGTCGTCCCGCTCCCGGTGCCGACGCGTCGGCCCCACATTCTATTCGACGACTTCATCCGCCACGAAAGGGGAGCTTAAGCTAAGCACAATAAAGAGCATGATAAGATGTATCTTTGATAATACCAATAAGCTATATAACAAGCAATTCACTAACCATGTAACATACTGGCTATGGCTCAAAATATGCACACTCAGTCGCATTGCCCTGCGTACAAAAAGGCATTTGCACCGGCGAGGCTCCCACCCCGCGAGCCACCAGTCGCTCACGCATCTCGGCCAGTCGAGGAGCCGCTTCATACTGTGATCTGTTCTGACCCGAGGCGTCAGTACGGCCTGACCAGAGGACCTCGCCCATGACAGCTGCGCGGGGCCACACGAGCGAGTCGAGGTTGACGCTATCGATGGTCTCAGACCATACAGCTACCTCGCCGCCGAGCACTAGCTTGGCTGCTTCCTCGGAGAGGCCAGCGCGTGGGTCGTGCGAGTACATGAGGCGCCAGTTCTTGGTGGGGCTGCACCAGTCGTTGAAAGGGTAGAAGGTATCGAAGGCTGGGCCGTTGTCGAAATTGAGCCACTGGCCGCGGCCGCAGTCGAGATACTGTTAAGATGCCAGTCAGCAAAAGCCTTCAGTTTCCGATGTTCATTATTTACTTACCCAGAAATTGTAGTCGCTGTCAATAACCTTGTGGCCAGCTTCAGCCAAATCCTTGATAGCGCCGCCGCCGAGCCAAGACTGAATCACGACGTCCTTGCCCAGAGTCATGTTCCATTCAGTAACCAGCTCTTCCCAAACGAATGGTGTCATGCCGGCATCGCGAACCTTGTCATGGGTGTAGTCGACAAACCTCTGCAACAGAGGCGCGAGAACCTCGGTCTCGTTGGAGCGCACACCAGGATCCAGCCTAGAGTCGTTGCGATTGAGCTCATCTCCGCCGAGGTGGAAATAAGCCGAGTATGGAGAGATGCGAGGGAAGAGGTCGCCAAACAGAGTGTCGAGGAAGTCATATACGGCGGAGCTGTTCATTCGGAATGCACCACAGGGAGGTTGCTTGCACCACCATTGGTACGGCTTCTCGTTGTATGCGACAATGAGATCCTTGTAAGCGAGCTCAACGACACCAATGTGGCCGGGCATGTCGATCTCCATGATAACCTCGACTCCACGGTGGATACCGTATTCGTGTATATCTGCAATGTCCTCGGGGGAGTAGGTGAGGCCCTTGTAATATGCTCCCTTCTCAGCTAGCCTGGGCAGGGCGGGAATCTCGAGAGGCCAGGACTGCGAGTCAGTAACGTGGAGATGAAGACGGTTCAGCTTGTTCCAGGCCATGGCGTCGATGGTGCGCTTGATGTGCTTAAGCTCGAAGTAGTGGCGGGAAACATCAAAAAGGATACCTCGGTGAGGATACTCGGGCTTATCCTCAATTGAAACAGGGGCGTGCGGCGTGTACCAGGATGTTCCAGAGCTGTGCTTGAAGAAGAGCTGAGAGAAGGTCTGAAGTCCATGAAGAATTCCTGTGGATGACTTGGCCTTGATGGTAACCTCTCCATTCTCAGAGAGTGAGAGCGAGTATGACTCGTCAACCTCACCAGCGAGTGGCTTAAAGGTGCTGCTGTCGTCCTTCTCAGTCTGGACTATCTTGAGCGACTTGATCCACTGCTTGTCATTCAGGTCAGGCTCAAAGTCCGAGTTGCGCTCGCGGAGCATCCAAGGGACAAAGTTGTCCTCAAAGATGGCCTTGAAGGTACGCGAGATGCCAGCTTGAACAATCTGCTGGCTCTTGAACTTTGAACCGCTATCGGGCTGGTAGTTATAAGTGTATGGAATCTGTGCATCAAACAAGGTCTCAGTATCCAGCTGCGCGCTATGATTACAAAAGTCAGAACCGGGTAAATTCCTGCATACAGATTCTCCATTGTAGGTGATGGCGATGCTCTGATCAATAAAGAGCACCTTGTCTCCGAGAGATGTGCTCCTAGGCACTGGCCATAGAGCATCGACGGGTGCGGGTGTAAGGGCGAGGGCGGCGATGGCCAGGAGAGCCTTAGACCACATGGCGCCGAGTGTAGAGAGAGAAAGAATGAGGTATACAGATAGATACACAAGCAGCTTTTTTTTATTTTTGGGTGAGACGGGGGCGTTTATAGAAGATAGAATGGGGGAGACTGGGGAGATGTTCAAGTGCCGGGGCTAGTTAATTAAGACTGATGATCACTGCTTCAACTCCGCCTCCTGAGGGACCCTGTCTTGTGCTACCTAATGTGGCACCCAAGAAGCCTGTTTTGTGTAGGTCTTGTATATTTGAGAAGATGGCGTCGAGCCTAAGGTTGATTGATGCTGGGGAGAGTATCCAATAGATCGATGTATTGTAGGACAACCTCGGTGCGCAACGTTACGTTGCACTATCACCCGAGAGATTGCAGTCTGTTTCAAGATGGACTTTTGTGCTGCAAATAATAGGTGTGACTAAGAATATCAAGCAAAGATATTAAAGAAATGCAGGGTTGGGAGATGGAGGCGGATGTTATGGCGAAGCACTTTGTGACTGGGCTTGCAGTAGTGAATCCTTGTGAGGACGAATACAAGTAGAAAGCCAACAGGGCTGAGTGAGTCTGAGTCTGGGCCTGGGCCTGAGTCGGCGAATTTGGTGAGATTTGACGGTATCTGGGCTGATATAAAGATCCATTATTAACCGAGTTGTGGCGGAGAAGCGGCTAACAGCAACATTATCCGTAGATCCATGGAGATCCATGAGGTAAGGTGAGAGGAGGTTGGGGTTCACCGCAGCTCCAAGCATCGTATTACATAGTACGTCCGAATAGTGATGATTTATTGTACAACAGCCATATTTGTTTTATGAATGAACAACCAAAAGAACAAAATGTATAGCATATTCAGTCAAAAATATCATTTGTTAGCACGTACCATCACCTGGCCCTCTCAACCCTTTTGTTCAAAGGTGACGTTTGCTCAGTTTGCGGGGAAACGAGCTCGAGTACTACCAAGAGACGTCATTTCATAAGGGAGACAATCTTGGCCACTAAGACGTTGAGTTCCATAAATAGATTCATCTACCTACAACAGAGGATACCTAGAAATACTCACAAGTGCACTTGATGATGTGATAAAGAAAGCTTGTATTATCCCCAGAGAGACATGACTAATCGCAAAATATTGACTGCACTGAACTTGTCACCGAAGCTTCTGGTCTGTGATGGCATCCTTTTTTTTCCAGTGAACAAACAATCTTTACATGACTAACAATGAATAACGGTCCAAGCACTGTTTATTGTTAGCACTCGGGTGCTGCTAACCTTATTACAAATGCAACCAGACCAAACAGCGGTCGCTCTTTCACAACCCATGAACCAAGAACAAGACTGATCGACATCAATCACGTGATCGCTCTGACCTATCCTTGACGACTTCTTCGTCCCTCAGGCAGACCTTTTGCCCATCTCCATCTTCAACAACCTCAAACTTTTGCTCCATTGCTGTTCCATACGACGTCGCAACATCGCCAAATCACAAAAGACGTAGCGAATACTCCTACGCACCCATTGCTCCCTTGCGACCACCCTCTTGTTTACGCGACGCGAATTGTCCCACTCTTGACTATAAAAACGCGTCCTTGTTGAACTGAAAGCAAGCCTCACCTCCAAATCCTGCTTTGCGGCGAATCCATCCGCCCGCCACCCACGCCCACATCAACACATACTAAAAGCCCCCTCAAACCCTTCCCCTCGACTGCGTATTCCTTCACGATGCCCGTCGAAGTCAGCCTCAACACGCCCCTGGCGGAGGCTCTTAATGCCGCCATCCAGCCTAAGCTTGTCGAGGTCGGATGGGGAACTGGCAGCGCTGATGACTCCGCCCTAGCCGAGTATATTATCCTCATGCTGGTCAACGGAAAGACTCAGGACGAGATCGCCGCCGAACTCTCGGGAGACCTGCTTAACCTCGGACCCGACGATCCCAGCACTCGCAATTTCTCTCAGTGGCTGTTTGAACAGATTGACGCACTCAACGCCCAAATCAACGGCGGAGGCAACGCAGCCCCTGGTGCTATCCAAGATGCTACAACAGAAGGTGAAATGGATACCGATATGAACACTGGAGACGTATCAGAACTTAATGCGTATGTTGCCCTTATCCTCTCATTTACTTCAATTACTAACTCTTTCAAGGCCCACTGGCCCACGCTCAATGCGAAACGGTAACCAGCGAGGAGGACGCGATAAGCGCATGTTTGGCCAGATGAACAAGGCTATGGACCGAACTGGCGATTCTGCACTTCATCGTGTTCGAGGCCAAACAGGTAGCGAGCGCATTAACACTCACGGCCGCACTCCTCCCAATGGACCCAGAGGTGGTCGAGGTGGAATGGGCCGAAACAACAACCGCACTGCCAACCTCCAGGCTGGCTTGGCCGGCATGGCTGCCGGTGGCCCCCAGGCGCAATGGATGATGCAAGGCGGTCAGCCAAATCAGGCTGAGCTCGTCGCCATCCTGGAGCAACAGAACCAAATGATGTACCAACTATCGCAACAGCTTATGAACAACGGCGGAAACCAGGGTGGTTATGGACACCAACGCCGTGGCGGAAAGTCTTTGTTTGACCGCGTGCAAAACCCTGGCAGAGGTGGCTACCGAAGGGGACCCAACGACCGACAAGGCGGCAACAACCCAGCTGGTGAGGGTGAGAGCGAAGATATGGACATGACTGGCGACAAGCGCGAGCCCCCGAACCCAGACGAGACGGTGTGCAAATACAACTTGAGGTGTACCAACAAGGACTGCAAGTTTGCTCACCAGTCGCCCGCCGCCCCTCCCGGAGCTTCGGTCGATGTCAACGACAACTGTAGCTTTGGAGCTGCATGCAAGAACCGAAAGTGCGTGGCGCGACACCCGTCACCAGCGGCTCGCCTGGCGCATCAGAGCGAACAGGACTGCAAGTTCTTCCCCAACTGCCAAAACCCCCAGTGTCCTTTCAAGCACCCTTCAATGCCTCTCTGCCGCAACGGTGCCGGCTGCACAAACCCGGATTGCAAATTTACGCATGTCAAGACCAAGTGCAAGTTCAACCCGTGCCTCAATCCCAACTGCGCATTTGCACACGAGGAAGGCCAGCAAGGCGGCTTCAAAGATAAGGTCTGGACTGCCGGTGAGGGTGAAGAGCACGTGAGCGAGAGGAAGTTTGTGGATGATCAAGCCGCCGAAGAGCTTGTCAAGGGAGAGGAACATGATGTCAAGCAGGAGACTGATGTCATTGGTTAAAGGAAAAGAGGGAGATGGATCGATCCAGAAAAAATTATCACGATACCCATGGTCAAAGCCCCTAGACTGGGACGGGACAGCAGGACGGATGGATGAACAGAGGAGGCTGTGAACGAAGGACATGTACTTTTATGGCAGCTTTGTAATGTCTTTGAGAGGGGTGGCAGAGCATGGAAGGGCGTTTTTGGGGTTTTTGATATTTTGATTGTGGCTTGAGGTAGCCCAAGTCTTGCTTACTCCTATATACATAGAGGCCAAAAAACAGCAGGCCAACAGTTTGCGCATCATGATTTGCTTCAAAGCAAGATGCGCAAGGGGGAAGAATGCAAACAACAGGCCCATGGCTATCCCTCACTGACTGGTTCATATCTTGCTGTGACTTTTATCATATATATCCATGATGTCTGGTGTTGATGACGCACACGGAAGAATACCGGCTCATGCCGCCAGACCCTAGATAGTTACTTACGTGATACCCAACTTCAACACTCCACCATCTCCCCATCTTATTCCTTCTCGTAACATACACCAAACACCTCGGCCATGACCAATTGATCCTTCGTCATGAGTCGCCGCCGTGCAGAAATCACGGCTAAGGCTCTCCTGAGCTCAGCAGCTCGTCCGACCGCCCACATCTGTCTCAACAGCCTCCGCAGCCTTAGCACCAGCACCTCCTCGGCGCTGACTCGGCGACGACCCATTACCGCCTACAAGCACATCCAGAGCCTCAACGACCGACGGAGCTATGTCACCGAGCCAAAGGACGCAAAGATCGCCGTGCTGGGAGGCGGTTTGACAGGTCTCACGACGGCCTACTATCTCGCCAAAAAGCTCCCCTCGACAGCAAAGATCACCTTATATGAATCTACGAATCGGCTGGGAGGATGGATAAAGACGGACAGAGTACCGGTTGATGTCGGCGGAAAGCAGGGCATCGTGTCTTTTGAGCGCGGCGCTCGGTCGTTATCGTCCTTGATTGGCAATTCGTTTCGCTTTGACGACCTCGTCCTGTACGATCTGGTGAGAAAGCCACCATCAATACTAGAGCTCTCGACTAACACGCCACTTTAACTGCAGGCTCTCGATCTAGGCCTCACAATCAACTCGCCCCCGACCAAGCCTAGCTTTGTCTATTATCCCGACCACATCGTCCCTATGCCTCCCAACATCAGCCTCTTCGACATGCTCCGCGAGCCCCTCTTCCTCGAGGGTCTTCCAGCCGCCTTTGGCCTCTTCGCGTACAGCTTCTTCCGCAAGAGGCTCGTTCCGGCCGAGGACCTCTCCATCGCCGAATGGCTCTACACCATCACCAAGAGTCGAAAGGCGAATACGGTCGTGTCGGCCATGATACACGGCATCTACGGCGGCAACATCCATAAGCTGAGCGCCCGCAGCGTCCTGGATCGCATGTACTGGAGCTGGTATCTGCCCACCCCGGCCCGAGGCACCCGTCCCATGCCTGTGGCTGAAGAGAAGATCCTTGACACGCTGGGTCAGGATCCGCAGATTCAGAAGATGGCGCTCGAGGCCAAGAGTACGCTGCTCGACTTTGGCGACAAGGGGATGGAGACGTTGCCACGAGCTATCAGTGCGGCGCTGCGAGAGCAGCCAAACGTTACTATCAAGACTGGCAAGCCTGTCAAGAGCGTCGACTATGATCAGGTCAAGCAGCAGGTCAATGTAAGATGCCTTGCTCCTGGATACATCGACACTTGTAGACTAACACCATCCGCCATAGATCACCGAGCCCAACTCCAAAAGACCACAGGCCTACGACAAGGTCATCTCAACACTCTCAGCCCAAGACATCGCCAGACTCACAAACGCCAAAATTCCCTCCCTCGAAAAGTCACACTCCGTCTCCGTCATGACCGTCAACCTCTGGTTTCCCCACGAGAACCTCAAGCCCCCGGGCTTCGGCTACCTCATCCCCAGCTCCGTAGACCCCGCGGCCAACCCGGAGCACGCCCTCGGCGTCTTCTTCGACTCGGACGTCCAGACGCGCTCAAAGGACGAGCCCGCCGGCACGAAGCTCTTCGTCCTCATGGGCGGCCACTACTACGACCGTCGGGACGTCATCCCCCCCTCTGAGGAAGAGGCCATCATCCAGGCGCGCGCCCTGCTCGAGCGCCACCTCGGAATCCCGCGCGACCTCGAGTGTCACGCCTCTGCAAACTTTTCCATGGAATGCATCCCGCAGCACTACGTCGGGCACCAGGACCGTCTGCGCGCCGCCCACGATGAGCTCAAGAAGAACTTTGGCGGCCGTCTTGCCGTTGCCGGCGGCTCTTTTACGCGCATCGGCGCTATCGCCAGTCTGCGCGCTGGATATGACGCTGCGAACGCGACAAAGTCTGGGCTTGAGGCCACGGGTCTGGAGTATCTCTTCGACCAGCAGTCATTTTCCATCATGCCAACCAGTAAGATTCCTGTGCGACAGTTGGCATCATAGCTTGGAGTCTACATATATATAGTCTTGACCGAATTCAAAGTACATAAGGCAAAGGTAAAGTAGGTATGTTGTAAAGGGGGTCTGCATGTCCTGAATGAGGACAGAAATGTATTATTACTTAAATAAATAGGGGGAGAAAATGGAGCCGCTAACAAGACACACAATTGCAGCCCAATATTGGACAGTCCTTTCATGTTCGCTGTTCTTTGTAGCCATTATGAAGCTCACTACTTCTTCACATTTCCCAACTACTAGAAATCTATGATTCATAAGTGGTGCGGAGAAAGACGAGCTGCAAATTCTATCAAAAAAGTAGTAATATTCCACGTTCGTTGGAGGTATCATTAAGTTATCACAAAAATACAGCCACCCGCTCTGTTTGCTCCTAATTCGCCACTCGTCTTAAAACCCCCCAACCCAGAATTCAAGTCAAGCCCTTCGTAAAGCCTCTAGGTTCTCCTATTCCAAGACGACAACGTCGGAGCTGCCCTGAGGAGCCGAGCCAGCCAGCGGCCGGATGGCTTCGTCGATGGCCAGAAGAAGGCCTTCTATGCCCTTCTTCGTTGAACCTGCTGCGCCCGTCACCAGGCCGAACCAGTCATCTCCCTTGCCCTCCCATACGGGCTTGAGTGCTGCCGTGAACTCGTCGTTGGGTGGAGGTACGCCGTTGGCAAGAGGCTGGCGCTTGATATGCCACCATGACTCGCCTCGCCGACGCGTTGTAAAACCAACAAAACTGATCTCGCGTTGAATCACTTGGTTTCCTGGCCCAGGGCCTACAATGAAGTACTGGAACGACATCTGATCGACCGAACTCATAACAAACTTGAACCATCCCTGATGGCGGGCCTCAGCATCTGCCCATGCCTCTTTCATCTTCTTAACTGCTTCCAAAGCCGGCAAAGAATCGGGAAGCCACCCCATCAAGGCCTGGATGCCGTTACGACTGTTGACCAACTTCTGCATCAAGTCAACAACTGGAAGATGAGGATTCGTCTCTTCCATCTTGATGTCGATATCGTTTCTGGAAAGACCCAACGTTACTCTCCAAGAACGCGGAGGCTCGCTACTGGTTGCCCCTGACGTTGGGAGGCCATAAGAGAACGTAACCTCCTTCAAGTTCACTGACTCGCTTCGGATAGAACCCTTGGCTTTGTCCATCGACTCGATAAAGCTGACAAACCGATCAACAGCCTTGACTCGGGATTTCAGGTTGTCCAGAATGGGTTGTCCGATGCTTGAACGTATCCGCAGACAAAACTCGCCTGTTCGCCCATCCCACGAAACATCACGACCAACCATAGTATCCTTGAGCATGGCGAATTTTGCCGGCTTTCGAACTTTGATGATGGCGTCAAATAAGCAAGTCAAAGGAAGGTCTGGTCTGTCGCCGCCTAATCCAGCATCATCGAGATTAGTCAGTTCCGGCTCTGGTGGCTGAACCCCCTTGAACTTGACCGAGATGATGTCGCCTGCCCAGGGTTGCTTAGTTGAAACACTTGGCCCAGTGGCAGATTGTGTAATCGATCCAGGCTCGGAAACTCCAGTGCCACTGTTCGACTGGCTAATTGCAGTCTTGGTGCTCTCCCTTTCTAATCTGTCCGAGACCGTGGAGGAGAAGATTCCTGCGAATTCGATGTCGAGAGTCGGAAGTCGGACTTGTTGCGGCAGCGACCAGTTCCTACTGTCGTGCGGCTTGAACTTGATCTTATGTCGGTGGAGTTCGCGCTCATCAACTGCTTGAGCAAGCATGCCAGTAGCGAACAAGGTCAGATTATTCCAGAATCCATCATCGAGATGAGGATAACCCTTATTGAGAGGAAGCTTTGATGCCAACTTGGTCACTTGTCCGGGAGTATTGCGGTCCCTTCTGTCTGTGTCAGCCAAAGTCAAGCATACATACAGCGTTTGTGAATTCAACTTACACGTCAATGAGCCACCATTCATCCCCGCTTGGACTCAACAAGACCATCACAAACCAATTGGCTTCCCACCCAACTCTCTGAAGCCAGATGGTCTTTGTCCATTCGCGGGTTCTGGTGACGGTCCTCAGCTCGTCCTTGCTCAGAGGGCACTTCTTAATATTCCAGCCCATGGTACTTCCTCGGCGGCTGAGCTCATCTTCCATAACTCCACACCTCACATTTTCTAAGCACGTCGCACCGTCTTCTGCCGGATTTTTGCCGTTGTTGAGTTGATGCTCGTGCTGGATAGTAAATTTGGAATGGGGCTTGACAGCAAAAACGCCGGTTATCGGTTCAATGAGTAGGGATGCGCTGTCCTTATAACCGACCTGCATGGTAAGAGAAGAGTTCGCTGGGTCGGCTTGTGAAGCACGCAAAACCATGGCAGCTTCACGATTATAGAATCGAGGAAAAGCCTGCAGTTTGTCGTGTATGCTACCAAGAAGGAAGTCTATGTGGCGGCCAATAACTGTCTTTAAAAGCGCCTCAGCCGATAGATCTTCGACGTCGAAAGAAATATCCACATCCTTGACCTCTTTGTTGTCTCGATACCATTTTGCCGTCAAGTAACTCGAAGACTTGGGGTTGGGTTGACCATTTGCTTTTCGGCCACTACCCACAGCGACCAAAACCCAACTCTTTGGGCTACCGGGTGGTGTCCGTGAAGTCCAGTATTGGATCGCCAGAGCCCGGTTGAGTTGCTCGACCTTTAATGTACCAGTCCAGGAGCCCTTGCTCAATTGAATCGCCTGGCGCCTAAGTTCATTGAGCTTGTGAGTAAGCACGAGTTCGTGCAAGAATTGATAACAGCCTAGTAGTCCGTCTTTACTGAGAATATCGTTCACATGTCCCTCCAAGTAATTCTTGAGGGCCTCAGGGATCGACGATGCTGATGGTTTCAAAGCAAACCGGAAGTCGATGAACCAAAACTGCTTTTCGAAGTCTTCGTCTGCAATTGTGAGATCAACCTCAAACTCTCCAGGCACTTTGAAGGTGACTCGGCCGGAATCGATCTGATAGTTTCTGAAATGATATGGAATCTTGTCAAAATCCTCTAGGTTCAGTCTCAAGGATAATTGAGTGTTAACGTCGTTCATCCATTGGATTTGCTCCTCTCGTGTCAAAGGAGGCGGCTCGATGTATGAGAGCTAGCACTAATGTCAGCTTCAGAGGTCATCTTTGGGCCATGTACAACACTTACATCGGGCATCCAAGCAGCCTCCCCGGTCGACAAAACTTGGAGGGCTGTTTTCAAATCTGGACTGGGCATTCTCGCAAACGTCAAGTCTCTCTTGACGTGACCCATAACATCCAGAGCTCCGACAAAAAGGAATTCTTGTCCCTGCAGGTGGCATCTCAAGTCGATGAGCTTGCTTACCATTTCGGCCTTTCGACTCCATTCTGTGATAACAAGCGCCTTGACCCACTTTCTATGTTCCCTCATGGCAAAATTTAGGATCGACGTCTTCTTTGCTATGTTTTCGTTTGAACCGTCGTCGACATCGCTGTTGGCGGTGGAAGGGAGAGGCATCTGCGCCAACGTAGCGATCTGGTCCTGGAGCGCATTATGGCTGGATTGCGCAAGTCGTGTGAGGAATTTTGAGAGAGAGACATAGTTGTCCGTTATGTGTCTTACTTCGTCGGGAAGATCGTTCATTTTTGAAGGGATTTGTGATTGTTGTTGTGATGGGACATTTGGGCGAGAACCGTTAACTAGAGGGCCGTTGGTATTCCCATTGACCATGGCGCCGGCCATGTCTCCCTTTCCCTTATCCAAGGCATTTTGATGTCCATCGGCGCCTGCCTTTGAATCTATGTCGTGGTTAGAGCGCGCGCCATTGTGGCCGCCATTCTCCATGCTGATGATGCCCGGCATCCACTATATCGTCTCTGATTTGAAGGCTCCCCCGAGCCGGACTGACCAGAGCTCGAAGTCTGCAGAGGGCGTAGAGAAAGTGATTCGTTGTGTCGGTTCCCTGCTCTGGTGTATCATGAGGGGGGAGAGAGGAGTGACTTTTATCGACAAAGGTGATGCTGCATGACAGTGCGATCGTCTACGCCAAGCAGGGGGCTTTGCGCAAGGTTGGGTGATGGTGTGTCGGTTCGTGTCAGGTTATAGAAGAGTTTGCCGCTTGTGTGTTCGCCGTGTTTGTTTGTTGATAAAGGTGGATGTGGTTTCAAGGTGGTTAGGTTTAACTTTGAAGACGCAGGCACGGAGAAAGTTGATTGATTGTTGGAAACGAGCGTAACGCGACCGTAAAGTCGTAAATGCTGATTCGATATCTCGGTACTCGCGATAGTGTCAAAGAATTCGGTTCGAGGAGTTATAGGTTCGTGAGGTACAAGACGCGATCGCCGTGAGGATGATGAAAGGAAGGGCAAGGTATGATGAGAGGATGGTTACAATGCAATGCGCAGGGCAATCTTCTCGATTTTCCCTGCTTCCAAGGCTTCTAGAGGCGCTGGGGCCAAACAATGAAAGGCCGGTGGCAGGCCAGGTCATGTGAGATACCGTGCACAATTCACCTGACACTGTACAATTCATCACAAAAAGGTTTATGCACGCTTATGTCATTCATTGACTGTTCATCTCAACGGTTGTGGCGTTAAGGGTCCAACTTCAACTCCCCTTCTACTAACAGGGATAACACATGAGTACGCATGTTGTTGTTTTTTTTTTTGTTTTTTTTTTTTTTCCAAATTGGGCCTGAAGATCGACTCAGGACAATCATTGAAATCTTCCATCTACTTGTCCATATCGTTAAGCCCAAGCAAAGCCCCTACGCAGACGCATCTAAGAAGCCCCCAGAAGCAAGTGCCCATCATTATGCCGCCAAAATCCCACTATTTCCGTCTTTTTTTTTTTTTATAAAGAACTCATTCATTGGTATGTTTTTGTTTACTTGGTAGGGCTCGGGATATCATAGTCCGAAATTGTTCGTGACTCTCATCATATGGGAGGCGTCATTAACTAAAGCAAAATTAGCAAATGTTGTCTTGCGTCGCATGGCACCCAGATCAATCATACAGGATGCTAACCATCACCGTTGCACTTACAACTTGTTAGGAGTAGCAGTGGTCGTAGGCCACTGGTAACCGGCAGCGTCGCTGAACTTGTAGCCGTAAGAGGAGGTGAAGTCATCGAGGACAGCAGGGCCACGAGAACCTGCAAGGAATTGTCAGTCTGAGCTCGAAACAATCATGCGGAATACGTACCATAAGGATACTCCATGGGAATGATCTCCTTGTTATCATCCAGGTAGTGGAGCAGAGGGGTAAAGATGCGCCAACTGGCGTCAAGCTCATCGTCACGGACAAAGTTGGACTGGTCACCCTTCAAGCAGTCGAGGACGAGCGACTCATAAGCCTCGGGGATCTTGAGGTCGGAGAATCGTCGCCGGTAGGTCAGGTCAAGCTCGGTGACGACGGTCTGCATGCTCAGACCGGGTAGCTTGGAGTTCATCTTGATGTAGACACTCTCGTTGGGCTGAATGCGCATAACAAGCTCGTTTCGGGGAATGTCCTTAAAGATACCCGAAGTAACGTCTTTGAACTGGATTCGAATCTCCGTCTTTTGCTCGTTGAGGGCCTTTCCGGCCTTCATGATGAAAGGCACGCCGTCCCATCGCTCGTTCTTGATGTAGGCGACCAGGGCGCAGAAAGTAGGGCATCGCGAGTCTTGAGGAACGGTGTCATCCTCACGGTAGGCAGGCTTGCTACCGTCAAGAGACTTGCCATACTGGCCAATGATAACGTTCTTGGGCTCGATGGCAGGAATGGCGCGGAGGACGCGAACCTTTTCGTCGCGGATATCCTCGGCGTTGAAAGAGATAGGTCGCTCCATGGCCAGGAGGGTAAGGACCTGAAGAAGATGGTTCTGCATAACGTCACGGACAATACCGAACTCATCAAAGTAGCCACCGCGTCCCTCAGTGCCGAAAGGCTCCTTGAAGGTGATCTGAACGTTGTCGATGTGGTGTCGGTTCCATGTGGCGCCGAGGAAAGAGTTACCAAATCGGAGGATCAGGATGTTCTTGACCATCTCCTTGCCAAGGTAGTGGTCAATTCGGAACAACTCCTGCTCGGTCCAGTCGGGCTCGAGGGATTTTTGAAGCTCACGGGAGCTGGCAAGATCCTTACCGAAGGGCTTCTCGACCTGTTGAATCCATTAGCAAGTCACCATCATGATGGAAAGGTAATTCACACACAATAACGCGCGCAACGCCGTTCTTGGGGTAGCAGATCTTCTTGAGGTGCTGAGAAACAATGGTGAAGACACTGGGGGGCAGCGCCATGTAGAAGAGACGGTGGTTCTCGGGCTGACCCTTCTCAACCTCCTGGAGGTGCTGCTCTAAACCCTGGAAGGACTCGTCCTTGTCATACTGACCCGAGACATATGTACAGAGGCTGGCGAAGTCTTCGAGCTGCTGCTCAATTTCCTTTGTGGGGGTCTTGATGTATGACTTGATACGGCGAATGTATTCTTCGTGGTCCATCTTGGTGCGGGCATATCCGACAATCTTGACATCCTTGGGGAGGAACTGGTTTCGGTACTGGAAAGATTGTGAGTCAAGGCCATCTTTGAATAGGTTGGGGGGGCTCCAGCTTACAAGACCGAAAAGCGCAGGGTACTATCATGAAGCAAAGACAAGCATGTTAGCAAAGGCACTGGTGTGAGGGGCAATTGGGAGAGCTCCCCACCGTCTTCTTCTTTGCCAGGTCACCAGAAGCGCCGAGCACGACGACTGTCGTGTTTTGCTTGAGCTCCATGCATCTATAGAGTAAATCCAGTCAGTAATCATGATTTTTGAGAAACCTCAAAAATTGGAGGATAGAAAATACGCGGTCGCATCGCAAACCGCTCAGCGCGGGAGCAAGCATGAGAGCTAGCTAGAGCGTGGGGGTTAAAGTTGAGAAAGCACCTACGGATCCATTGTTGCGGTTTAGAGAGTTAGGGATTGAAGAAAGAGAAGCAACACGGAAGGAGAAAAATCAGGAGCAGGTTGAAGCAAGTAAATGTCGAGCGAGCAACCTGAGAGACAGAAGTGGAGGAAGATCTGAGAAAAAAGTGACGAGGTCCGCGGCCTGTAAGGTTTTATGACGAGCATCCAATGCCCGCAGCACAGACAGAGCTGGGTAACTGGGGGGGCTATGATGCAGTCGGGTCCCTAACTAGGACCCTAAAAAGGTGGGTGGGGTAATGTTAAGGTCGCTGGGTACCTGGCCTCTCCACTGGCCTACGACATCCATCCAATGCTTTCTCATGTACACCTCACTCACCAAGGTCAAGGTCAAGGTCACCACCAAGGAAGATGAGATGCGCTGGTGCTGGTGCTGGTGCTGGTGCTGGTGCTGGTGCTGGTGCTGGCTGTACAAATTCTGACTGCATGCGGTAATCAAAGACCAATGCATCCATCATAATCACTCATCCATTGGATCCAATGCCATACAGTAAGAGCCCACGCTCGAAAACGCCAAGCCCTTACCTTGGTCGGCGATTCTATCTCCGGCTCGTCGCAATTTATTCTCATCCTATTTTACCTGCATTTTGCCTGTTTAGACGCACGGAGAATTACACGGGACACTCAGAATCCATTCCTCTCTTGCGGGCCAATTACTAGACGCAGGCGGTCGGGGGGCCACCTCATGGTACGCAACTCAAGGTCTGACTGGATCTGTCGTGGAGTTGACGTATGGTGTTTCCACACGTTCAGTTCAGCCCAGGAGGTTGTTTGTCTCATCAATGCGTTACCATCATTAATAAGTACCCCTCTGCCCTCCTCTCTCTCTTTTTTCTCTGTGATCCGTTGCTTGACCCGCATAGACTCAACGATGGGCAACGTTATAGGTACCTATTGTACATTGTACTGTACATACAGCCTGTGTCGTGAGCATTACGAAGCATGTTACCTTTCCAACTAAACATTACCGCAGCCATCCAAAAGTCTTTGTCAGCCTCCCCGGCTCGTCCGGATTTCGATTCCTCACCGAGCCAGTCCTGACCTCGGCGGTGGCGGTCCCCGAACTGTCTACTAAGCAGCCTGACATTCTACCGCTCCCCAACAGACACAGGACAGTTGAGGTCCACTCGGTCTAGGCATAGGTTGATTATCAAGACGTTTGTGTGTCGGTATTGTTGCCGTTTGCGCGCGGAGTATCCTCCGTTGCATTAGACAACCAATTCTGGGTTGGATAAGCAGCTTGTCCCCGCCTGATTATGTGTCTGTTCAACTGCCGGAGACGCATCTAAATCTTCAATGGAAACGGCCCTGAAACAAAATCGGCAGCACGGCGCTCCGAAAGAGGCCCGGACACCGGACTGGAGGCTCATACATGGTTCGGCGGCAAGCACGCATCCAAGAATCAAGCTTGACGGCCCAACCGCGGTGTCTCGAGTTCTTCTCCATAGTTAGTGATGAAAGTCTTCCACAAGAGAGCCTGTCACTGAGTGACTTGCAGCGGTTCAACTTGCCAGACAAGGTCCACTGCCGACCCCTTGTCCTTATCACGTCAACCTCTCAACAACTCGAGTCAGCTCTGTCGTAAATAGGGCCTCGGGGCTCACTGGATAAATGGCTTATAATTGTCTGTCTGAACCCATCTATAAGATTAATAAGGTGAAGCACAAGTCATTTCAAACTTCTTCCCAAACTATCATCTTGAAAGCCAAAGTACTCCGTAGCTTATGAAGTACAAAGGTAGCCTGTTACGGAACTCCGTGGATAAATCTGCTTATCAGATGAGCATACAAGACCAATTTTCTTGCCTTACACTCGCGATCGTGTAACGTTAGCTAGCTATCAACTGTCCAACAGCCCGGACACCAAATTCCGTCCACCTTACTAGGATGGATCCATTATCAATATCCGCACCAACCCCTCTCCCCGGTGTCGGCTTCAAAACTTCATCAAGAAGCTATTGGGGCGGCAAAGTAGCAAGCTAGCTACAGCACTCCATCAATACAATTGTTGAAACCAGTCCAGTTGATCGGAGCCTGCCATCTGCTTGCGGGAATTTTCATCCAAGATAATCGTGTAGCTGCTGCCATGATACCTATACTAAATAGGATGTTGAATAACTTTGTTGAGTTCTTGTATTACGATGCTGCAAACAGCCTTGAAACCAAGTGTGCCCAAGCAGCAGGCACAACGATATTGAGGTTCAAGAACACTCCTCGAAGGGTAGCGTTTTCAGTGTAAGGGCCTTAAGGACATTTCTTCGTTGGCTGAGAGCTTTAGCACAAATTAACGATTTTCATGTGCACGAGAATCGCACCCAGTGACAAGATCATGCACTCTGATATTTACTCAGAAAACCCTACCCAGTTATCCAGCATGATGAGATATAGGTATACATGAGGCAGCCTCATTCTCAGCGCGGGGGCTGGGGTTTGGAGCTTGTGGCTGATGGCTGATGGCTGATCTAAAATGTGGCTGCCCTCAGTGTGGCGGTTTTCCCACGCGCCCTAAACCCACACGTGATTCAAGGGCTCAAAAATTCGGGAAAGAGCGATAGCCTGCCGCATCCACCCACAGCCCAAGATCACCAAACGACACCAGCAGAACGGTCTTAAGACAATTCCTCAGACTCTCACTACTAACCCGCAGGTGTTTGAGAGGACGGAAGTCATACCACAGTCAAGATGCCTTCGGAAGCCGGTCACCGACGTGAGTTTCTCCCAGCTGCCGCCAAAGACGAGCGAAGCGGCTCGAGATTTGGAAAATGATTTTGGTTGAACTACTTGCTAACCCTGCCAACAGTATACGTCAAGTGAGTACCATCTCCCATCAGCCAGGCGAGCGCGCATGCGATACTAGAATCTGTGTCTGCTCCGACAAGCACGATTCTCCCCATCTTCGATATCGAACCTCTGCGAAGCCACGGCACGAAAAACGCGATGCGATGGAACTTTGGACTGACGATGATGGTTTTAGGGGACGTCACCTGAGCTACCAGCGCTCTCGTCACAGCACCCGCCCTGCTACCAGCCTGATCAAGATTGAGGGTGTTGATGACACCAACGCCGCCAAGTACGTCTTCATTAGGAGGGGGAGTTCCCTAGTCGGTCTGGATACTGACCATGCATTCACAGCTTTTACCTGGGCAAGAAGGTCGCTTTCGTCTACCGGGGCCAGAAGGAGATCCGAGGTTCCAAGATCCGCGTGATCTGGGGCAAGGTCACCCGACCACACGGTAACTATCATCGACTCGATTCACGACCGACACAATCCAGCTAACGAATATCTACAGGCAACTCCGGCGTCGTCCGCGCCAAGTTCTCTTCCCCCCTTCCCACCAAGTCTTTCGGTGCTTCCGTTCGTGTCATGCTGTACCCTTCGTCGATATAAAAAAAGGGCTTCGGGCTGGAGTTGGTAGTGAGGGCGGTTCTCATTTGGCTGCATTGGTCGAGGCAAGGATAAAACATACTGCCTTGCTTTGAGGCATTGAATTCAAAAAAGACGTCAAATCCCAACCCCGAAAAAGGCTCTACACGCCTGAGCACCTCGTTTTGATGATATCACTTGTTTTCCCCTTTGATGCAACGGTTGGTGGGAACCGATCTCGCCCAGGGCAGTCCACTGGAGAGGGGGCCAGCGATGGAACACTTTTTGGTGGTTGGGATTCGAGACTGGTGCTCGACGACGGTCGTGAGTAGGGTACAAGCGAATCATCGATGAATGCCAGGTCCAGGGCCTCTATTACGGCAGTACACAGCGTCCCTGAAAGCTGGATTGTGATTTGACTCGTGCGGGGAAGTTTTGAGCCATGGTCAGCGTCTTCTGAAGAATCGGAAATGTCTTTTGAAACAACACCCTGTGATGGCCCAACTTGCTCCTCCTTGATGGCTACACAGATCCGGATGCTTGCGTCGGGCTGCTTCCATGTGTCTCGTTTGCGATGTGATAACCTCGCCACTTTGTTATCCTCTAATGTCCATATTTGTAGTTGCCATGAGGTCGTGAACGCCACTGGTCTTTTGCTTGGATCAACGATGCATAGGACTCTTTACAATTGTGATATGAGGTTGATGATCTAGAATCTTCCTATTGCGCATACCATACATCAAGATGTAGCTAGACCAAATCTCCTGGCGCAACATGACCGGCCTTATTATGGCATCGCACAAGAGTTTCATTGTAATCCATGGGACAAGGATCACTACATTCTCTTGCAGATTGGCACACGACAAGGCATATCCTAATACGAGCGCCATCGAGAACAGAAGTGACGAGTGCAACATGCGAACAGTATTCCCCTATGATGATGCCAAGAAGAATTTTCTGACACACTCGAACAAGCCCATTGCATCGTGCGTCGAATGTTATATTGGTCTGGCTAGTTTGAGACAGTAGACCTAGCAGAAGCTGGTACCAAAGGTGTAACATATGTGTCCAATATTGTACTTTAGTTCATTTTTGATATATTTCTATATGGACTTGTTGTTTGTTGACCTTTGATCCGATTCGGGATATTGACCTCGGTCCCGTTCCTTTGCTGTATATGTCTATGATTGACTTTGGTAAGAATCTGGGCGGCCTTCAGATTCCTTGACTCTGCTATATGCTCATTTAGACTCTATTTACCGGATCTGTGCTGCCAGTCGAAGCTATTTGTCAAGATTAGCTAAGAGTTCGACTGCTCCTTAAAACATTGAGTGATAATGTTGCCTTGGCAACATTATCACCATCCGCTTAACCAACCAGCCGCTACACAATCACTCGTCGGTTCACAGACTAGAAGAGGAAATGAGGTCAATTACACTAACTTATCCCTGTCAAGAGATTAGTAGTCGATCTACCTACCTCATGTATGTAAGCTAATAAATGCAAATTGTTTGTCAATGGTTTCAAAACTATCGTTTCCGTCGATACTACCTTGGTGGGGGGTCTTATCTACGGTTAAAACAACGGCTTGGTCTCACGACATATAAAGAGAGAAAATCACATATATGGACAACTTCTGTGTTCATACAGATTGACAGCTCATTCGCCGCCAAATCATGCCGTTGGGGTAAAAGTTAATCATGGCATGTATCGAACCTTGATCAAGATATAACCAACCCCAAACCTGGGCAGAACCCAAGTTGTGTGTGTATCCTCTTAGCGCTGCCCTGCCCTGGGAGTTGGCATGTGTTTTTCGTTGCCGTTGAAGCAGCCGGTGTGGTTCAAAAAGGTCTAGATTGCCGGTTAAGGTGAGATGGTTTGTGATTAACATACTTGAGGCGTCTGGTAGAGAGAACTATTTATCAAGATATAAGTTTATGGGCCCATGGTCTAGAAAGGTCACTATCCAAGTCATCTCAAAGAGACTCGACTATGCTAGGGAAGCTAAGCCAAACCAAAGGCTGGGTATCACCAGAAGGATCATGGGCAACGGTGCAGTCATTCTTCTGCATTGCGTTGTAACCAACCGGAAGAGCCGGGGATTGGCAGGCTATGCGCGCATTTGAGTTCATGCGTGTTATTGAGTTGAATTGGTTGAACCAATGTCTACGTCTGGAGCATCGGGCATTGAGCGATAAAGGTTCAGCTTCCGTGCCGCCTTTACGGTAAGGATGGTATAATGAGAAGAGAAAATGGAGAAGAACTGGTCTGGTCTGAAGAACTGGGCAGAATAGAAGATCTCGTCTCTGTTCGTCAACCTCTCCCAGTAGTCTATCATCGGCTTATCTATCTATATTTTGAGAACGCAGCCTTCCTGCCCCAGGGGAAGCCACCAAACTGATTTAGAACAAATTGAAGTCTAATATGGCAGCGATCGTCACAATTTCTCATTTACGCTTTAGCGGCTGTCGGAGTTTTAATGGCTTCTTGCCAGGGTAAACTGCCACTCGATATTGTTCGGTGGGCAATTTGATGAAGGTATAATAGTAAATGACCATGAGAACGGCTGTGACGGCTCAGGAATTGATTTCAAGGAGGTAACCCATGGGCTGTCCATCAAGAAACGAGAGCCTTGGTCCCTCTCTTATCGTGGTGGTTGATAAAGGTTGGGCGCAGCCCTTCAAGATAGTAGCCCAAGCCATGGAAAGATGGTAGGGTCATCTTGAATATTAATCCGCATACTGTCTGTACTGTCTGTTGATGCTGGGGACAGCCAAGAAACTAAACAAGTCTTATTCACTGGGGCTTTTGCATAATATTAACAGCAGGTTTTCACAAAGATTGGCGCTTATTGTGCAAGCCGAGTTGGACAAAGGGCCGATCAAAGGGAGCATCGAGATTTGAAAGAGCAACCCTAATTGTGGCTGAGCTTGCACCCGAACAAGAGAGACAAGATGTTAAATCCGTATTCTCACGAATGCTGAGTGGTAGCAACTTGGACAAAGATGGTGTGTGGGAGCCACCTAACACGAGATAAAACAGGGGCGAGGCAACCGTGGACAACGTCAAGATGACTTGGCCGCTTGGGAAATCCTTCAAGAGGGTTATAATGGGTCATGATTTGCTGCAAGGGCTCCATCACCAGCCGAGTCCAGCCCACCTTTTGTGTTTGCTTCGCTTCACTTGCACCACAGCTCACGCGGCAGAGTGAGACTGCATTTGGTTCATTCGTTGCTGCACGGGCATGGAGCCTCAAATTGAGGATGTAGCATCCATAGCATCCGCTAGAGATTCGTGGGTTTCTTGAATTTTTTTTAGTTGGTTGAGGCTAAAGCTGGTCCAGACAGAAGTGGGATGGTCAGCAATAGTGTTGCTGCGGGAGCCATTGAGTTCTATGGCGTAGCTTCGGGCTGGCGAAGTATATGCAGGATACTCCAAGTTTTCAGCGTTATCAGCTTGACTAGCCTTGAAGATTGATTCAAGGTGCCGAACTTTGGTGCAGACAGTTGCAACTCTGCAGATGATCTCTCCCCGCCATTGGATCGCAAAGTCTCCGGTATCCTCGTAAATAGCTGTCGTTAGTCGGTAAGCAGCAGAGAGGTGCATGTCCTGGTGCCACCGCAGTAGCAGCAGCAGCAGTAGCTGGGGGTAAAGACGCGTCATGACCTGATGTGTCTTGATACTCGCCGTGTATTGCCTAGGGCTGCTGGCTGCGAATAGCTAAAGATGTCGCTGAAGATCTGATACAATTGAACGTGCTGCAACCTAGCTCGAGCTGTATGTACTGTACTGTGCTGTACGCGTGTGTCTTTGCCTTCAAGGGGCCTTGATTTGCGTATCAATTGTACATCTATTGCCCATATTGGTGTGGTGTTGAAATCGTATGCTCATTCATGATGGAGTCGGCGTAAACGGGAAGTCACAAGGAAGCCGACAACACGAGAACGGGGAAGGCACCTTAATAGCATCCCATCACCTCACTTAAAAACGTCTTGGCCTTCCCTCTCATTCTTCCTAAAAGCCTCTCTCTTTAATATTCGAGAAAAGGTTGCTTTCTCTCTCTCACTCGCTTCCTCTGGCTTTGTCGTCTTTCGTTATCACGTCTCCGTTTCGTCCATCTCAACTATACGGGTATCGTCACCTACCTACAGTACGCTATTGATATCCCAGTCGAGTGATCCCGAGCAATCGATTCGCGAGCAAAGCCATCATATCGTTATTGGCCGAGACCCCATTAAACAAATCACAAATCGATTCTTTATACAAGAATACCGGCCATCTCCAGGTTTCTCGATTACAGTACATACCTAATTACACCTGGTTTGGCTGTGGTACCTCCGCCATCAATCAAACCCCAGGGCATCCAGCACAGCTTGAGATAACGACTTGCATTGCCCCCGGCCTTTCAAAAGAACCTTCGAACCCTTAACTCCATTCCACCGCCTTGTAGCGACCCGACAACGTTCGAGGCCCACTACAAACCTCGATCCCCTGTGTCAAACAACAGCGCTATTAAAGCCAAAGCAGAAAGCCACTCCGGACGATTCTTCCGAGCAGATTCAACGTGGCACGGCTCAATTCCCCCTGATTATTGCGCCAGCCGACACTAGAAATTTCTATTTGATAGTGACGTCAAGATTCGGCAGCAGAGAAAAACAGACGCAAGCACTTACGAAGCACTGTGTGTATTTCAAACGCATCATCCAAACCCCACGATACTGTTTACTCTGGGTCAATCAAGAATCCCAGCAGACGAGAGTGATAAAAAAAGATCAATCAAGGACGAAAAAGGATAAACTCTAGAATTCGGGGGCACCAAAGAAACAACAAGCGTATCACAGAGACTGGCCCACCCGTTTGCACAAAGACGGCACTCAAGTTTGCGAGGATCGGTCCCAGCCTGCAGATCCCACACCACTGTCACGTAGCCGTGGACATTAGCAGCAAAACGCACCCGGCGCCACTCTAGCTCACTATCAACCGCGATTTGACCTTAGGTTGACATTGCCTTGACACAGCAAACAGTGCTTCACTCTGGCCCATATCCCGGCCGACTTTTTCTTGGACTGTTTCACGGCCAGCCCAGCATTGCATTGCATTGCTCGCTTACACGGTTGTCTGGTTGTTGGCAATAGAGTGCTAATCCCGGCCGTCCACGGCGTCAACGAATGATTACGTCGTCCTGTGTACGGAGTCAAAGACACCCGCAGCCACCGGCCATCATCACACCTCACTCACTTCGGCGCGCAACGTATCAGTCCAGCCCAGCCTAGCACCAGCGTTCCGTCGTCTTGTCTCCCTAGCCACTCGTCTGTTATAACCCCAGAGGTAACCAGCTCTTTTAAGTGCAGGCGCCTGCCCACGAGCCAGCCCCCACCAATTTACCGCTGATACGATACGTACCCCAAAGCCCAGCCTCTTAGCAGGGTCAACAACTTAGAAATCTCCACCCGCAATATATCCATCACCCAAGGCCCACGGCAATTCCTCCTCTTCCTTGCTAGTCGCCGTTTGGTCTCGTTTTGATCTCCCTCCCCGACGGTGTTGCTCCTTGCACTTTCCAGTTTTATCCACAATCTCTATCACATCGGCCGATTGTCTAAGCTCTCCACTCGTCTTATCACTCTGAGATTCTAATCGCCAAGCGCAAGGGCCGCCCTGAGATCCATCGAGTCCCAGTACCACGTCTAATAAAATAGCCGTCCCCCCAAGCGCCGCAACCATGGCGACCTCCACCGAGCAGTATCACCAATACCCACCGCCGCCCTCAAGTTATCCGGCCCAGGAGTATCAGCAGCAGCAATATCAACAGACATCCCCGGCCCCGCCGCGTAGGACCTCGCAGAATCCGCCTCCCCATCATCATCGAACTTTCAGCTTCCATTCTCAAAAGTCGCAGAAGTCGCATAAGAGCTCAGGGAGCAAGGATTTGCAGGAGTCGCACGCTGAGAAGGAAGCCAGACGTTTACACAGCAAAGCCGACCCCACCTTGGCTATTAGCGAAGCAGAACCATGTATGTCATGTTGTCTCTTGAGTCTGGGATGATGAGATGTCAAGATTGTTTGCTAACACAGCAATAGCTGCTGTCGCCGCCATGATGACCGAGTCGAGCTTCGCTCCTCTGCGATCCATGCAGCACAAGGACTCGTACGGCAACAACATCGGTTCGTCGTCTCATTCACATCCTCAAGTTCAGCATCACTGACAAGAATATTTAGATGACCCCGACAAGTCAAACCCTACCAGAAACAGATGGGAGCGTCCCTTGGACACTATTCGCAGTTTCGAGGCCGCAATTGATGGTGGTTACTCGCGCAAGTCACTCTATCGAGTGGGTAAGTATGGCTTCGGGCATCTGATGCGATTGGCTTGCTGACATTGTCATAGAAACGGATTCCCAAGCCAACTGGAACAGACGCAACAGCTCTTTTACCAACCAGCCCCGATTCTCTCGTGATAACTACTACGGTGGCCGACCAGCGTCGTTCAGGCCAGAGAACACCCAATTCGATATGGGACCTTCCCGAAGCAACTACTTTGATGGCCAGGCCTATAGCAATGGTTATGGCACTGGTCCATCGCGGCAACGGATGTCTAGGATGCAATCGGAACCACAGTACCAGAACAACGGTCAGAACGGGGCTGTCTATCCTCTCCCTCACAAGGATCGATCATACGAGACGGTGACTTCTGCTGCGGGCAGTGGCAACTCGGACCAAGCAGGTTATCAAACAGACCCTACGAGCAGCGACAACAGTTCAATCGATCGGACTATGCCGGCTAAGCGCCGTGAGCCTTTCAACGAGTATGCGTCGAGCTCCTACCAACCTCAACCGGCGTACCAATCGCGCCCCCGGCCGGCTCCTGGTGTGAATGCAAATGGAGGACAACCGCAGGTGCCGCCACCCTCTCACGCGCAACCTGCTACGACACAAGCTCCGATTGCGCCCCAGAAACAGAAGAACACCCTATTGAGAAGGACATCGACACAACAGTCAGCACAGCAACCGCAACAAGCGGCCGGTGGCGACAAGCGTAAGAGTTGGTTTTCGCGCCGGTTCAGCAAAAACTCTTGAAAACTCTGACGGTTCAGTAATGACGACGCACACGCACTGTTCTCATGCAATCACTCTCCTTTGTCGATACCCTTTTTTCTTTGATAGTGTATGTCGAATGCCGCGATATAACAGAGCGTAACCGCTCGCGATTCATTCGACAAGTTTGCGATGGACCCTGGAGTATAGTACCACAAGTTGTGTTTTGCCCCTGGGCTAAGGCTGGAGCAGCGAGTTTTGTTTTTTCTGGGGCCGGATTGATTATAAGGTCAAGACAGAGAGGAGATAAGGCGAAGCGTATGAATTTATATTGCGGGATGGTACATTAATTAGCACACGAAAACTGTACGAGGCGTTGGTCGGTTGAATTTTGGGCAACTCATTCCTTTAAGGGTATCCTGAGCAGCAGGGCAAAAGATGGATCTACTACCGATTATCACTAATCCTACCCACTCCCTGAAACGTATATAGCATATACACGTGGCCGTAGAGGTCATTGAGACATGGCGTTCTGCCGGCATGGCGAGCTCATCAAGTTGACATGAGAAAATAATTAAGACGGATGACCTCGAAGTATTCATTGCGCCAGATACGATGTTTGCAAGCGTAAAATTAATTGTACAAATTGTATACGAGCATCAAGTTTTGCGGCTACTTGTCCTTCTTGCTTTCTGGCTTTAGTTTGTCGGATTGATCTTCCTTCATGGCTACTACGATGTACCCGACGAGGACAACATTGGCCATAACAGCAGCCAAACCGCCAGCGAGAGAAGAGTTGCCTATAAATGGTTAGACGGGCTCGACACGGTGATACGTAGGGGCGAGGAGGCTTGCCGTTGAAGACGGTGTTGACAGTGAGAAAGTAAGAACTGATAGGGATAACAATCATGGCAAAGGTGAAGGCCAAGAGCTTGTAAATGACTTGGCTATGGAATAGTCAGCATTTGTCGATGAAGTGAGTGGTGTTGCAGGGGTTCAGATAAGTGATGACGGTGATGGTTTAGAGGATGATGAGGACAACACTCACCTGGGAACAGCGGGAGCCGTGTTTGACGAGTCATCGTCTACAGGATCATCTTTATCAAGAAAGGTCTTTTCTGTTGCAACAATGCGTCGAGTGGCCATTTTGGATAGCAAAATAGGGTAGGAGAGTCTTTGGTGGAGTTGTGTATTGGCTTCTCGTGTGTGGTGCTGAGTTGATGTTGGTTCTGTTCTATGGCTTCTAGGTGTACTTTGCCTAAGGTAGATTGTGAGCGTTGGAGGTTGACGTCCCACTTGCACGTGCGGGCAGAGGAGGGATAGGATAATGAGAAGCACTTACCAGGCAATGGTCAGCGCATTGGTCAAAAGTTGAGAGACGGAGGGTTTCTTTGTTCTCACAATGGGATTAGAAAATTATTATAGAGTATCTGAACCCCCAGTAGTCACCAGCTTCCTCGAATTGAACCCTCTTAGACAGTTCCATTTCATCTTGACGCGAGTCAAATGGCCCACGTGATTACGTGATGCAAGATTATGCGGATCGCGTCTGGGAGCGAGTAGCGAGTTTAGGCACTTCAAAAAATCTCCACCCTCATTCACTTTACGCCCCTCGGAGCGGCTGCACCTGAAGTTGACTGCATTTGGATTTCATTCTTTGCACTGGCAAACACTGTCATCGCTCAATCTGACATTGAGCGTTTTCTTCTTATTCATTCATCATTCTCTTGCTAACACGCCCTCCGCCGCTCGCTTTCATCTAGAGCTCTATGATCTATTGTCTGTGGACCGAACAATAAGGCCAACGATAATCGAGAAAAGCCGTCAATTGCATACAGCCCCCGCCTCGATCCCAACGCTGCTAGTCTCGATTGTTTTCCCTATTGTTGCGTGTTTCCACAATAATTCTTAACAATGGCACGAAGCTCTTCACCCATGCCTATCCGGCATTCAAACGCTCTACCACGCACACCCTCGATCGCTCGCAACACCATAACCATCGACACAGATGAGCTAGGAGATACAATTCCCTGCTCTCCATCTGCTTTTCTACGCGACCGTGAGACTACACAACCTACACAAGTTCTTCAGAAGCCTATGCTTGCACCTATGCGATCTTCCTCTCCTGCAAGCAGCATCATCGAAGTTCCTGCATCCTCGCCTTTTCAACAGCCGCCCAAAAAGCCTACACCTCGAGCACCTCTACTTGCTCCTACTGGCACCTTCTTTCGTCCACCACAGCGGACTCTTCCTACAATGGGCAACAAGCGGCCTGCTGTTGAGCCTATTGAGCCTATCAATCTCATCTCCGACGACGAAGACGATCTCACGCCTCCCCGTGGCGATATTCGACCGACAACGTTTAAGGCACAGATCTCGGCATTCGCGTACGACCCCGAAGCAAAAGACAAGAAAAAGGTCAATGAGAGATTGAAACAGATATACGATGTCTTTGGGTCTCGAGTGCCCTCCCAAAAGGCTCGGGAAGCTTTGAACGCTTGCAACAATGATCTCGAGGATGCGGTAGCTCTTCTCAGACACCAGCTATCCCAGCACAACCCAGTACCAAAACCCAAAACTGGTCGACGTCTGATCAGTAAGGGAGCTTTGCAATCAGCTGCATCATCTAGCCGGGGCAACTCCCGCTCCATGTCTCTCACAGTCTCTCCCAGCCCTGAGAAGAAACCTCGACGACGACTGGTGCAAGGCCTACGAAAGCCATCCGCCCCCTCCTCTCCTGCCTTTCCTTCATCTCCTGCACATGCATCAAGCGAAGACCCCTTGGTTATTGACCTCGTCGATGATGACAAGGAGGATGCGTATCAGGCCGAGGCGTCACCAGACCCCAGCGCCGACGAGGATGACCGGGTGTTGACCTGCATCAACACAAGTACTATTCAGGAGTTGGCCGCCATGACGGGCATGAAGGAGGATCAGCTTGCTTGCATGATTGAAAAACGACCATTTGATGATATTTCAAAGGCTAGACGTGTCACTGTCGGCAAGAAGCCCGGTGCTCGAAAGGCCTCCAAGGTCAGCATTGGTGAGAATGTTGTAGAGGCTGTTGAAGTCTTCCTCAATGCAGTTGCTGCAATTGACAACGTCGTCGCCAAATGCGAGCGCGATGCCAAGTCTATTAAGCAGCAGGTTGATACTTGGGATATTGACACCTTCGGACACGACAAGCGAAATCGACGTCAGAACTCAGAGGCTGACCTGAGCGATCTTCCCCCTACACCCACGAGCATCAGCGCGAGCAGATATGTTCGTCCGCCTATTGCGAAGCAGCCTAAATTTATGAACGGGCACTGCGAAATGAAACCTTTCCAGCTCGTCGGGCTCAACTGGATGTCTCTGCTTTACAAATTTAACATTGGATGTATCCTTGCCGACGAAATGGGACTGGGCAAGACTTGCCAGGTCATTTCGCTCATCAGCCACCTTGTTCAGGATTACCAAGAGGGAAACGTTCAGAGACGACCCTGGCCAAATCTCATCGTTGTTCCTCCCAGCACATATAACAACTGGCTTGGCGAATTCGAAAGATTTGCCCCTGGTCTATCAGTAATCGGATATCGAGGTTCTCAGGCACAGCGAGCTGAGATTGCCTACGAGATTGAGGAAAACCCTGGAGCTTTCCATGTTGTCCTTGCAACGTATTCCCAAATCAACAATGAATCCGACATTGAGGCCATGCAGTCTATTCGACTCAACACTGCCATTTTTGACGAAGGCCACAAGATGAAGAATCCCGAGACCAAGATTTACAGGGACCTCCGCCGCATCCCGGCGTCATGGAAGATGCTCCTCACAGGCAAGTGGCTTAATTCGCCGCCATTGATGGCTATCGCTAACGATATGCAGGAACTCCTGTTCAGAACAACTTGTTGGAGATGACCTCACTTCTCAACTTCATCAATCCCGAGGTATTCAATGGTTGCATGCAGCATATCCAGTACATTTTTAGTCAAAAAGTCACCATTCGAGATGTCTCAAACGGGGCTTTCCTGTACAGTGAGCGTGTCAAGCGTGCCCGCACCATCTTGGAACCATTCATTCTTCAACGTCGCAAGGATCAGGTCCTATCGGACATGCCTCTCAAGATCTGTAACGTCGTCCGCTGCGACCTGGACAAGAGTCAACAGGGAGTGTACGCCGAATACGAGGAGCTCTTCAAGCTCGAACCATCCCAGCGTCCTGCTAAGGTTCGTGGTCGCGGGAACGATCAGAACAACTGCTGGATGCAGCTCCGCAAGGCAGCTCTTCACCCACTCCTCTTCCGACGTCACTTTGATGACAAGAAGGTTGAGAAGATGGCAAAGATTCTAATGGACAATGTCACTCAAGACGAGCTGCACCAAACAGAAATTAAGCATCTCACCCAGGAACTCAAGAACTCTTCCGACTTTGAGCTTCACCTTTGGTGCCGTGACTATCCAGGACTACTCAAGAAATTCGACGTACCTCCTGGAACAGAGATGGAGAGTGGCAAAGTTAGGAAGCTACTTGAGTTGATCAACCAATATCAGGAGAACGGTGATCGGGTCCTGGTGTTCAGCAAGTTCTCTCGTGTCATTGAGCTCTTGCAGGAAGTGTTCGCACAGCAGGGAATTCACCATCGAGTTTTGATGGGCAATACCGATGTTGCGGATCGACAGACGCTCATTGACGAGTTCAATGATGATCCGGAGATCCCCGTATTTCTACTTACAACCGGAGCAGGCGGTACGGGTATTAACCTCACGGCTGCCAACAAGGTCATTATCTTTGACCAGTCCGATAACCCGCAGGACGATATTCAGGCTGAAAACCGTGCTCACCGTCTCGGCCAAAAGCGCGATGTCGAGATCATCCGACTTATCGCGTCGGACACGATCGAGGAGCTAATATACAAAGCATGCCAGAAGAAGATTGAGCTCGCGAATAAGGTGACGGGCGCCGTGGCTGACGAGGATCCCGGCACTGCAGAACAGACACTCGAGACGGAGGTTCGCAAGATGCTCATGGAGGAGCAAATGACACCCCCCTAGGATGGAATATCAGGTCCCTTCTGAGCAACTCTTGGCGTCTCACTCCCATTTAATCATGTCACTTTTTCCCATTCACGACTTGCTACTGTTTTAAGCATTTTCACTCTCTGCGCAGCATGGCATAGCAGAGCAGAGCGGTTTGGTTGTATCACATTCATCGGCTTTGCATTTCGTGGTTGGTTTGGACGGTTCTTCCCCTTATACATCGTGACGAATATCGTAACCTACTGACGGTCTCGAGTCTCGAGGAGCGATGAAAATTTGTACGGTTGTTGCTGTATTGTACTTTAATGAACTACATGGCATGGCAAGGAAAGCAAGGAAAGCGTTCGCAGGGGATTTACTATATAGGTTTTAGACGTGCATGGACATGGTTTTATAGATTCAGGCATCAGAGCATAACGGATGCTCCAGGAAAAATCAGCCCAAGACGTTATATGAAACGATCCTTCCAATGTCATCGCCCGATTGTTTAAACCTGTTTTGATCCAACATGCGTTTTTTTAATTTCCATTCCATAAACAACAATTCTACCGTCGCCGGGCAACGCAAACAAAACCTCAAAAGCCCCCCGTCCCGGCCCGTCGTCCGCGTCCGTTGCATTCCCCCCCCGGGCGCCGGCGCGAGACGCTAAGGATGGGAAGAGAAGGCACAAGACCCCTGTTCGGCTCAAGTCCAAGCGTAAAAGTTAAACAGAGTTGAGTTGGTTGTTGAGTTTGGGGTAGAACGCACAAAGGATAATGAGTGAAGGTGTATGAGATATTTTATATGCGTTTAATGCGAATCATTGTATGAACAAACTTGGATATTTGGACATCCACAACAACTTTCTGGCCAGATCAATATCACTCTTTAACCGAAACGATAGCTGCCTAGTATCCTCAGTCATCTTATTGTAGCCGTGGTGGAGGGCGTGATGCTTTGCTAACGTCTCGGGTGTCACACGGCACGACGGGTAGGGCTCACCGTGATTGTTATGGAACGGACGACAATGTGTGAACACTAGAGTGCACGTCTTGCGTGAGAGAAGATCAATGTTCATCTATGCGTAGACTGTAGATTCCGTGGCCTCTATCGTAACCGCTGTCAAGCAGTAAATATGCCAAATTTCATCCCTTGAAAAGCAAACATGAAACTTATACGCACGCTTCTTGCGCACGAGGATATCATTACAAAACGGCGACCGATATACCTAAAACTCCAAAGACAACCAATTGTCAGAGTCCTGTAGTCCTGCCCTTTTGAGTATGTGCTCGCTGCCAACTGTCTTGGTCGAGACTTGCGCTAAAGTTCAAATAAATAATCATGTACATGAGAAGATGCTGAGCAACGCCATCAAGCAGGGCTCGCTCTAGCGACTTGGTCGCGACTTGAGACCGATATCGCCATTGAGTAGTAACGTCTTCCAACGACGATCGACAGCATGGCGATCGCGACCAAGATTCCTTGCGCAATCTTGCCATTCGGCCTTTGATAGTCTAAGCTTCTCAAGTACAATTTCAATAAGGATGCGATCGTCCTCGGCAGTCCAGTCCTCTTCATCAGAGTCCTCTTCATGGAGGAGATGGCCACCTTGTCGCAGGTGCATATTGTGAAAGTCGGCGCGATCGAGACCGAGGGGAAGCTGCTCAGGAGCAATGCGCGTGCGCTTGGGAGTTGACGGTGCAACTGGTTCAGTATAGTGTTGAGAGGGAGACTCGCTGCCGGACTCGCTTGCTGAAGAGTAACGCTCTGTGTCGTCGTCGGTAACGCGACGTCTCTTGTTGGCGGCACGCGGGGCAGCGCGCTTGGTAACTTTGTTGGGAACGACCGGCTCACGGCGCTGCTGGCGCGGTCGCAGGCGCAGCTTCAGAGGAGGAGGCGTGTGAGCGAGCGGCGGAGTCGGTAGTTGAGCGAGCATAGGCGCGGGTTGAGATTCGGGAACGATGGGCGCCGGTGCTGAGAGGAGAGATTGGAGAGAGCGGCAGGTGGTCATGATATTGGCGAAGGACGAGTGCGACGAGAAAGCCGGGGGGCTGGCGGGAGGGGAGAAGAGAGAAGGCTGAAGTCGAGCGTGGGATGAGTGCGACGCATCGCAAGGCAGCGCGGATGGGAGGAGCATGATTGCGGTTTGCGATTGATTCTTGTCGATATGTTCGAATGCGAAAGGATATCGCAGCAGATGTTGTTATTGTTGTTGTTGTTTTGTGGGAAAAGGACGAGGTTGGTGGGCGTATGGTGCGATTGCGACCAGGATAGAGGACGCGGCCGGGCGCAAACTTGAGCAGGCAGTTCTGTAAGTGTGTGTGCGCGCGCGCGATAGAGAGACGAGCAGGTGCGTGTAAGTTAAGGTAGAAGTGAAGACGTTGCGGTGCGACTTCTGAGATCAAGATATGAAATGATTTGGTGTTGTTATGTTTTGTCTGTGTTTATCGTGTGTAGGGAATAAAAGTTGGGTATGTTGGCTTTGGTTGTCGGAGTGAAGAGCAGGCGCAATACGGTGGTGGTGGTGGGAATTGGAATGAACGGGGGGGTTGGTCAGGCAAGTAGACATTAGGAATGGGATGGGAAGGGGCAGGGGACGCAGTGGCCTAATATGGATATGGCAGTGAACGAGAAACTGGAAGGCACACCAACGGCAGAGACAGGGAAAGTGTCTAGGGTCCCACCCACCACAGGTCAGCCAAGTACCTTTTGAAGCCTGCCTTACAGTGCAGCCAAAGTGCGTACATGGCCTGTCCGCTTAGCGCTACTACCTAAAGTTTTAGCGGGAAAAACGGGCGAGAGACCCCGTGCACCATCTGATCGCCAGGATATCATCGTCCTTTGACGGGAACCAAGTCTTGCATCGCTCGGGGAACCTTGGTGGGTTTCTGTGGAGTGTTTTGGAGAGACAAGGGCATTAGGTAGATCACCGGGTGTACTTGGGCTGGAGGAGTACGGACGTATCAAGACTGAGTTTTCTGTTCTCCCGGGTAGCAGTGAGTCTACTATTAATCTCCATAATCTATAATGTGCTTCTCGCACATGGAAGTACATGTTTCATTGTAGACAAATCATATGTTTTACATGTATCTTGAATCTTGGTTTCATCACTACATTTCATGATTTGTACTGTCTACCCTTGATACCAATTAGACAAAGACGGGTCGCTTGAGACACCATTACATCTCGACACCTCTAGCAGACGATAACTACCTAGTTACCCGCCTAGCGACGAAAGGGTCTTTGTTTTCTTTATTAATATCGTTAGAATTTTACTCGTCTATTCCTGGAAAAGGCCCAGATCCTGGTTTCTTTATCCCTCGACTATTCTAAGTAGACCACCAACTGAAGTGCTCAGTATTAGTCCTCTGCTCTCCCTCTTAACATCCCTTTATCTTTTCCATCTATCAGAAAACTATTGCCCTTTCTGGCGTGCACCAAGACCTTCAGATACCTGTCACCCTGCATAGCGTGCTCACTCAGATCCCCATGTTTCTCCCTCGGGTCGGCGAAAAGCAACAAAAACCTTCATCTCAAACCCCTTCGATCGTTTATGCACGAAATGACCAGGTCAAAATCCAAGACAAGCATATGCAGATCATGATTATCTACAGCTGCCGATTTGAGGCTGCTCTGTCTTGATATTGACTTGTATGTCATGTAAGAAAAAGAAACGATACTTCACCAATGCAAACAGATATCCACCATGAGACGGTAATCGTACTATTTCCTCGCTCAGACCGGGGCATATTGTAGATTGACTTTCCCGTGCCCCCACCTGTATCATCTTTGCCTGCTGGTCCAAAGCTTGAGTACATCTCCAAAGAGCCCACCCAATCGAGTTAATAGAAAATAAAATAGGAAATGATCCAGTTCAGCGGACAGACACAACACCAGCACCTACAGCACCTACAGCACCTACTTGAGTTGCCCTCCCTCCCGTAAACGAATCGACTAGCGTTTCTAGATCCATCAAAATCAGTCCTTCTGCAGCTGTTTTTGGCCTGATGCCGTCTACCTGACTCAGGACACTGCATATACAAGCGTGGTTCGACCAGAATCAACCTTTGGTCTTAGATCTTTCGCTTGCCAGGTCGAGACGGTCGCGCTTGTTCATCCACACAAAAACAATCATGTCTCGATAATATTGCCACAGCTTGAATTTCTTCACCCGATCGAATTGACTCACTCATTGAAGGACATCCCTGGCACAGGGTAGTACAACAGCAAAAACCTGACGCATGTCTACTCTAAAAAATAAAATTAAAAAATAAAAATAAAAAAAAACCTCCGCTGGCGCACGAGCCGTGGGAGGGATACACTGGCTCACTACTGAGAAGATAAAACACAAGAGCTTGCTTGACTGGTGGGAGCGAGCCGTCGCGTCGCGGGGCGGGCTAGGACCCTTCCCTTCCAGGTTCCCTTCCATCCCACGCCGTACCGTCCGCTTCCCGCGTTCAAACGCTGCAGGGACCTGTAATGATTGACATTGGGAGTGACGACAGACACGGCTACGGCTACGGCTCTTCATTCGTTCCTTGATTTGGGGATCCATGAGTGATATCAGCGCAATCCCATCAAACGTGTATCTGCATCTGCGTGTGACCCTCCTCTACAGACGAGTCGGTGAGGTCACCGTCTTTGTTCTTTCATGTTCCGCCAACAAGTCACGCGTGATTTGTCCGTGAGACTTACATACACGGTGACCACCCTCAGAACCAAGTGTACCTATGAGGTGGTGAATGACGAAGGCTATGATGCAGAGTAATCTCTCGATCCCCCAGACAATATTCGATCGTCTTGATCGAAACCTTGACTCCTTTTCTTTCCAAAGCTGCATCGCTATTCTTTTCCTTCACATCTTCGTCTCAATGACCTATGAGAACCCAATCTGCACCATATCTACTTAGCCAACGCAACAGCATCGTGATCACGCCTTTCTCTCTTTACAAGTCATTTGCCGCCCATTTATACCGCATGCCACATGTTATCTCTGTCATTGGTCCCGCAGCGCAATCATGCTCCTCCATCGTCGCGCGGATACCGCTCAAGGTCGCGAGAAAGACGCGAGTGAAGTTGGCCAAATCGCGTATTAGACGCGTCGACGCGTTAATTGAGACATGCTGGACATGCATGACCTTTTAGACCAGCCAATAGAAGAATACTTACTTGTGGGTAAGTGTGGAGGCTGCACGCAACCACTTCCGATAGTGGTCTGTGCGTGCATCAAGTACCTGTCGGTCCTGACAAGAAAGGTGCGTACAGTGCGACGTTAATTTTTCTTACAGGCTAGAAGCAGCGTCTCAATTTGGAAATCTACGCAAACCCTACCCTACCCTGGAACAAGGTAAAGCTTTATTCTTTTGCTTCTATACTTGGTAAATGGCGTCAATTGTCAAGTTCTCGTGTGCACCGCGGGCCAGATTGCGTCACAAATATCATCTCTACTTGCTTTCTGGGCTGACAGGCTTGGGCACACTCGAGTTTAATGGTATCACGTCGTCTTACACGTATGAACAAAGACATTACTACAAGACACCCAAGATAAGACAACATCGCTCAAGTTTAACCACCGGCCTATATCCAGCACAGACTTTAGTATACCAGCCAATCTAAGACCTCTTAGCCTCATAGTGAACACTTGCCCTTACAAAGCTAAATCATCCCCTTGCTATACAAGACTCAATACTCGCAGAACTTCAACACATGAAGAACACAGAGAGAGACATGTAAACACACCAAACGCGTCTCTGGAAATATAGTAAACAGACCTCGAGCCCCTCAGTTCAGCTCAATGTCACAGTATCAAAGTCCCTCCCTGCCTTCGACCCGAGGAGTGTGTGGGGTTTTCCTTTGACAAGAGTTACAGCTTTATCACCTACTCCCTTGATATATCCTCTTTCTATTATTTTCATTAACCTGCTGAATGTTCCAGATCGGGATCCAGAGTGCCCTGACCAGTGAACGCCTTTGCCGAACTTTAAGGGACAATACAAGGGAAGTGGTCCACTCGTCCCAGCCGAGACCTTTGTTCGGTGGATAAGTATAGGGTTGAGGCTCTTTTCATGGCAAAGATATGAAGAGTATAGTTCAGTCTGCATTAGATGTATTCGGTCCATTGGTTGTGAAATATCATCATTGAGACGTTGTTTCGCCTTTATCAGCCAGCAACATCTACCAACTGCCCTTCCCGAGTAGACTATACACGCAACCCCTATAATATCGCGTGATCGAAGACTTGTTCTTGGCTACTTGTCTATTAAGCCTCGATCCATGCCGAGACACAAGTGTCAGCACCAAGTCGTCACTCTATAGACTCGCTCCCTTGCATTGCGAGTTTGGCTTGTCCCACGCAGAGGGTCACAAGACGGTATTGAGACGGATAAGGGAGAGCAACTATCCAAGGTGCCGAGTCAAGTTGTATGGTAAAGAAGGGATACTATCATGTCGCTTTGACCTTGTGCTTCGAGTGTCGTCATGGTTGATATCCTCTCAAGTCGTGAGATACTTGTCTTCGTTACGTTTAACAGACGACACTTTCGTAGATACTTCACATCAGACTTTTATAAAATGATGATACTTTAGCATACAGCAATAGTAGAATATACAAGAAGATCCATAGGTCAAAGAGCGATCTTTCAAAAGACCTTTTCGAGTCCTCATGGTTTACCCTGCACTTGAGTACACACCCGTTAAACGCCTCGCCACAGGAACCCCTTGCAGCTTCACGCAGGACTTCCTTATCTTCCATTCAGTAGTTAATTGGCCAAGGAAATTCATGCCGGCATTACTTCAGCTCCAGCTAATATAGGCACGTAGCATAGTCATCAATCAAGTACTTGGGCCGCATATCCGTAGCCCCTGACACATCAGCCAGTCCTTCATATCTCGATGACGGGACTACATTTTTGTCGAACGCATGAAATAACAAATGTAATAATCAAAATAAGACTTAAACGTGGCCTTCGTCCAAGGTAGGCGCTATATTACTATTTCATGATTACATCCAAACTGCATATCTCGATAATGCCCAATCCAAGACGATGTATCATATGCCACCCTCTTTTCCCCTCCCACAATTTTCGCACCACAAATAAGCAGATGCTAACGTCTCTCACATGAAAACGGTCCTGTCCACAGATAAAAGAGCACCAAAGTCAAGAAAGAATCCAGTCTGAGTTGATCAGCCCATGCTTCACCATCATATTAAATCTCATTATACCGCTCCCCGAATATCGAGAACCATCATCTCCCGTGTTTATTCTAAAAGAAAAGGAAAAGATGTTCTCCAGAAGAGAATACCCACGACAGACTAGAGTCGCACCATAAACAAAGACAACTCCCTGAAATCCACTCCCATACAAGGCTGCCAGGATATGCAATGATGCAGTGATGCAGTGTATACCAAGAAAAAAAAAAAAGAGAGAAAGAGGAAGATGAAAAAGAGTATTAGCGCTGAATGAACATGTCGTTGTTGCTGACACTAAAAGGTGGCCATTTATGTCGTTTGCCTTTTCTGATTATATCGTAGCTGTCATCGATTAGGTAGTTGTGTCCTTCACATTAAGCCCTTTCCTTTCATTCGACCCCTTCACATAACGATGCAGTCCTTATCGTCTTTGTTGGTTTTCTGTATCTTTCCGTTGCGTGGAGGAGCAACCTCCATGGGCGTGCCGTTACCGCTGACAGCTGCTTGAATAATGGCCAGGCGTTGCTTGGCTCGTTCGTCGCCAGACTCAGCAGCTTTGACATACCAGACATTAGCTTCCAATACGTCACGACGGCATCCTATGCCCATCTCTGTAAAGTAGCCAACAGCGTACTGTGCCTTTACGAAACCTGAAATCCAGTTAGCTAGCCTATCAACAGCAATATCATCTCAGCATCAAACGTACCCAAGTCAGCAGATCGACGCGCCCATTCATAAGCCTCCTCCTCGTCCTTTTCCATGATTGGGGGAGCGCCGACCATGTACCAAGCACACAGTCCCATCATTGCTCCCGCATGCCCGCGCTCAGCCGCTCCAGTATAAAAGTGTACACTGAGAGCCGGATCGCGAGGGCAGTTCAGTAGGCCGTGTTCATACGCATCGCCGAGACGGAAGTTAGCCTCGGGATGACCCAATTCTGCAGCCTGTGTAAAGAGTTCGGCAGCGTGGTTATCGTCCTTGAATATGTCTGCACCATACCCATTCTCGTACAAGCAACCAAGCTGGTATGGCGCCGAGTTATACTGAGTGTCGGCAGCTTCAGAAGCAAGCTTCATCCACTTGATTCCTTCTCTGTAGCGCTTCTCACCGAGGTCACCAGATAGACAAGCCTTCCCTAAACGTGTCATGGCACCAGGATGGCGTTTTGAAGCAGCAGTACGCAAGAATTGCACCGCCTTAGCAGGATCCTTGCGGCAACCCCAGCCAAACTCATAACAGAGTGCAGTACGATATCCAGATTCAGCATGGCCATGCTTCGCAGCCAAAACGAACAAAGGAAAGGCCGAGTTGTAGTCTTCCTTACCCTTGCTGAAGAGTCCTGAAGCAAATCCATCGGCAAGATAGTATTGTGCAAAAGGATAGCCGGCACTGGCGAGACGCTGTAGAATTTGCCGGGCTTCGCGAACCAGTTCATGTGGATTAGAAACGGAGCCCTCGGCAGCTGGACTGTCGCGGCCCTTTTGAGGTTTGGGACTGTTCTTGCGCGTCTTAGGTTCCGAAAAGTCCAGACCTTGCTCCTGAGCTGTTGATATCAGAAAGATAGCAAACGAGTACTGGATCGACGAGTCATTCGTCTTCTTGACGTTGGCACGGTACATGTCCAAAGTCTTTTGCGTACTAAGGAGAGATGCATTGTTGCCTATGACGGTCCGGAGGTTCGAGTTATCAGGAGTCAGCGGCGCAGGAGCCTGTTGAGGATACGGCGCATTGAGCAATTCTGCATACGTTGATAATCTAACGTCAGGAGATTTACGTGACTGCGGACCACCCGGTGTTAAGGCCGGAGAGCGACCGCGGGAATCAGAATAGACAGAGTATGACGAAGGTGGCCGGGGCAAAGAAGTCCTCATGTGGCTACCAGAGTTTGGAGTAAGATGACGCCCGGCATTCGCGCTTTCTGCCAAATCGGAAGCCGACGAGTTCCTGGTCTCTTGATTGGGAATACTCGGAGGGAAATCCTTGTGGTGGTGATACTGGAACAGCGGCACAGGTTGAGCCTCAGGCATGTTGCCCTCGATAATGGAGCTTTCGGAGGAGTCGCCTATTGTCTGGTTCTCTGCATTCTCATTCAAACCCGAAAGAGAGCTCGCACTCGTCGTTGCCGAGGACTCAATCGAGATTTGCTGCGGATTTGTGCTGTATGTTTCTTCAGATCCACGGCTGTTATGAAATTGGTCATGCTTGCGCACTCTTTCCGCAGGGGTTGACTTGATGGGTTCGGCTACTATTGCTGTATCGCGGGTTTCGTCCTGGTATTCTCGCGGGTTTGTTGGTCCCGGAATATGGCCATGGGGCGGAGGAGGCGGAGGAGTTCCTACTGGAGGCGAGGGAAGAGGATGAACAGTACGATCGACTAATTCTCCCTGTAAAGCGCGCTGCTGAGTCTGCTCGACATTGACGTTTGAGGGCTGGGCCCAATTCTCGTCTTGAAAGTTGACGCGGACTGGAGAGACTGGCCCATCACGAAGTCTTGGGCCTTCAGAAATGTCGAGATTGGCAATACGGACGGGGCTGGAACGAGCGGCGCTGGTCGGTCTCGAGGAGGGTCTCGGCGAAGCTTCGTGGTAGTCTGAGGGCGACTCTGCGGCGTGAGGCGGTGAAGTATTGACAGCCGCCATGTTTGGGTAAAGCGAAGGTTAAGCTCTGGCGATGCCGAGGCAGCCAAGCACAAGTTTGAGGAATTCTTTCAGAGGAAATATCGAGGTCGAGCTGTGCGTGGTTCGACAGCCTTGCAAGGATGAATGTGGTACTCGGTGCCTGGTGTTGTACCCAATGTGACGATATCGAGTCAGGTATTGTTCATATGTTGAAAAAGTCAAAGAGCTCAACAAGACGAGACCAATTCCGGAAAGAAAGGCAAACAGGGTGATCGATGATAGCGACAGTGGAGGATCGTGATGGTATACGGATAGACAAGTGACAGCGACAGCGCCAGTCTAGGGTCTTCAGTAGGGTCTGGAGGTGGATGCTGCCTGAGCAGGGACCCGAAACGCCGCGATACAGCGGGGGACAAGGGGCAAAAGAGAATGGATCAACGAGCGGCACGGGGGTGGTTGGAGAAACGATAGTTGTATCCTCAGCTGAGAGGAGGTTGTTGATGAAAGTGGACGGTAGGTATTAGTTGAAAACAGTATATAATTTTTACTCAGACTCTCTCTTTGGGCAACGAGCGAAGAAGGGAGGAGGAAGAAAAGACCAAGGAAGAAAGCCAAGCCTCGCTAGACCTATAATTGATCGGAAGGAAAGAAAAGAAAAGAGAAGAAAATTCCAAGTAGGCTAAAACCTATTGAACAGGTACTAAACGTGCTTCTGTGGTTGGGTAATGTTCGGGCGAGGTGAGGTGAGCTGCGCCGTGGTGGTGGTGATGATGATGGTGCCCAGGCGCCCATTGATGAAGCCCAAGCTTTAGCTCCATAAATTATGGCACAGTACCTCAGACGATGGAAGCGGCGTACCGAGGACGTGTGGGCCTATTTGTCTAAGGCAATAATGGCGGTTGTTGTAGGTACTGTAACATATCTCTCAGCTTATACCGTACAATCGCGGAGAATAATCAATGTCGTGACTTGGATCATATCACAAACTATCGTGTACACCCCCTTTTCTATATGTAACACGCGCCCGTCTTCTAAAGGGATGACAGCTTTCGGGATGACGCACGTCAAATGGCGCCGCCAAACTGTACCAGTTTTCCCGCTCATTTCCATCTAAGTCTATCATGGCTTGAGAGAACAAAAGAAAAAAAACGGCCGACTCCCAAATTGTCAAGCATTGCGATGGATCCTAATTCGTGAGCTTGCCTGGAGCTGAAAAAACGTTGGCGCAAAGCCCACGACTTAGCGCCATTAATTTCCTCTATTGCGCACAGTACATTGCAGATCGTGCCCGACGATAAAATAACTCAAGCCCCAAGGGTCCAGGCCAAGTCCAGACCGCATGCGCGAGGCTGTTTGAGATGGATGCTATGCTGTGCAGTGCTGCACTAAGGCATTTCTTGACCGCCAGAGAAGTCAACAACAGCCCGGCGCTTATAAGTTCGTATATAATGCCAAGATGTTGATCTTTACCATCGTGATCGCCATCTTCTCTACCTATCAATACGGAAGGTCGATCTCAAAACAATTCACCACACAAGCCACAGGTTCCGGTATCATGGTACAGTATCATGTCATTGCATCATTATGCTTAGTGGTAGATCGTACAAACTTTGTTCTAATAACTTCAGGGCTTTCCCGTTGTGTATCGTGGTATCCTTGTTGACCTTCACCTACATCAAACTTGACAACTCCCTACCTACGTTGTTGAACAGGGCTGAGTTACCTCCATGGCGCTCGTATCGTCACTCAGACTAGATTTGAATGGCAGACTTGAAAGCCAATTCTGACTGGCGCACCTGTATTACCGCCCGCCCAGGCCCGTCCATACAAGGCTGATCGGAGAGTTCCTAGATTAATTAACGCCGCCCATTGGGTTTGTTGGCTGGTGACATGTCTTCTTGTCTTGTTTCGTCAACTGGCCCGGGCATCCGGTAAGGAGATATTGGACCGTGGTCTTTTGTGCAACATGTTGGCTCACTTTTACGGGATATCCCTGTAATTGGCATCGAGATAACCCTTCCAAAGCTCATTACCATTCGAACCGCACCATTTTTTGCTTTTTACTCTGGATGAGCTGGATCTGACCTGCAAGCCCTCCTGTCATCACTGCAGCACGGCTTGCACTAACTCTGGAGAACCCTGCGCTTTCTATTCAGCGCATGCGTTCATCCTTGTAATTGCTACGCTATGCGCCAAGCAGACAGGGTTAAATTAACAGAGCTGTGGGCCTGACTGTTGGTCGCCCTTCGGCTCCGGCGTCAAGCAAACAATTGTTTACGCCAGCCTGGTTCTGAGGCACGCAATGGGTAATGGGTGCTCGGACAGCTGACGGAGGCCGAAATGGTTACATACATTGGTAGCCCCCAACAGTGGACTTGAGGTTAGCCGGGTGCTATTGTATTCTAAGCCAGTATGTATCACTACTATGCGCAACTAGTCAATCATTGAAAGCCTCCATCGCATATACAAATCATGGTTCAGAATAATGATTCGAAGCTTAGCGGGTCGTCCGGGTGGGGCCGTTCATGAACGGCCCCACCCGGACGACCCAGGGCACAACCTCCGGCCACCACCCCGGGTCAACATCTTGTCAACCTCTGGAGTCTGAACAGATCGATGGTTGAGGCTTGGGAAACCATTCAATTCATCAACCTCATATTTTCTGAATGTCATGTCTTGACTTCCTAAATAGGCTATGATTCAGCTACAATTTCCCTCCAGATCGACCACTGTCCAGAGTAGTATTCAAACACGGTCTTCCTGTGGACTCATAGTAAGGCTCCGTCTTTTATCGGGCTCGACGGTCCCACTTGTTCTAGGATCATGCTTCTTTTGATTCTGGGGAATCCCGCGATAAGATCTAGGGTTCAAACGTTGACGTTTGTGTACACTATACAGGCAACTTTGATAGGCTTAAAAGCAATAACAACTGAACTCAAGACCAGTGTTAATACCACTCAATGGTGTTACTGAAAGTAGGATGGACTCAAAGGCTCGTATCAAATAATACGTGCACCAGCATGTATGATTGCCTAAATCAGATATCGGCATGCTGTATCCTTTACGAAATATCTACATTCCACAACCAAGACTGGCAGTATTCTTAATACCTCTCGTATAAATGGCAGACTAGCGTCGTCAACACCCGCATGATGTGTTGTTCTCACTCGTATCCATTAACAGCTGACGAGTACCGCTAATGCAGTCTTGCCGGTACTACGGTACATCTGCATCTGCATGAACGCTTACTTGCATTCCATATACCTCTTCTGCAGTCGATTTACTCCCAGCCGGCAGGCTCGGTTTCTTTTACTTGGAGAGTATTACATGTGCTTCACCATCACTCGCGAATAGAGGAACAAGGTGAGGTTGATTAGAATTGCACGACATGTCAATATTTTCTGCACCCGGTTCGGTACTAATATCAACCTTATGGTATGTAACTAAGCACGCTAGTTGGCTTGTTGATAGTACCTACCAGGTAGGTGAGCATCAAGTTGACAACCCAAATGTCTATCCCCAATCGGCTGTCAACACATTGAAGGTTGACACAGCCACTGAAGGACTGAACCAACGTTTTGTAAGGATTAACCCAGGAGATGCTTTTCACACTAACAATGAATGACGAAAAAAAGGTCGACTCATGTAATTGTTACAGAGCGTTCCGTAATCACTACTTAGGGTTTCAGCGAATGAAGCTTTCCGTACTCTCCAGCCTCGATAGTAGGAAAGAGTAGGGTGGAATTGATACCGGAACTAATATGCTCATGGGTAGGATTCTTCCGATTAACATGATCAATGTTAATCCGAACAAGTGTTAAAAGCTGATTCTCCCTGTTCTGTTGCGTACTATGTATGGAGTCGAGTAGAAGTGCAGTCACTTACTCTATCACTCGAGTCGAGCTCCAGGCAACACGACACAGATATCTTACGGGTTAAGCCCTGCTGGCAACTAAGTAGGTTTCTCAAGAGCGTGCCAATAGTATATTTTGCTAATTTGTAATAGTATATTACGTTGCAGTTTAACGCGTTGCTTGTGAAGAGTAACCTGCCAATCTCATCCACAACTCTACGGCATGTACATAACGGGGCCATCTGAACCGAGGCCGAACATACTGTAATTATCGCCTCCTGAAAGCCAAGAAAATAGGGAGATTGACAAGATAAGAATGATTGCTGATAATACAAATTCAAGGATGCTGCCAAGAAGGTAGCCAGGAGGTCGAATTTACGCGACGTGAGCGATTATTACATAGATTGATGAATGCTAGCTCGCGTCATCCAGAAATCCAAAAGAACAATCAAAACAGTCTGCCAGGAAGTAAATGGAAATACCGCCAAGGCACTGAATCTGAAGCATAGAGAGGGTCTCCAAGAGTGACTGGAATGGCTGTAAATACTCATCTTGGCTCTTTTAGCCAAGGGACAGTGGATCGATTAACTTAGGATCAAGGACTAGATCGCCTTGTCACGCTTGTCAAGCGAGATGGATGGCAGCAGCAGTTCATTACCCCTGTCTTTTGCATTCGCAGTGAGCTGTTCCTGCGGATAAAATGGTTTGGGGGCATTTCTCTGCGTATAAAGGGCATTAGCCAAGCAATGCATGTTTATGTACACAATCTGTTTGTCTGAAAGCCTCTGAATGGATAGAGATTATACGCAGATTTTGAATCGAAGCACTCTTCAATATGATTCAATTTAGCTTTAGGTTTCATTGCTGGGCTCTAATTACCTTAGTCAAGCATTGATTTAGCGATGGCGATAGTCGAGTTGGCACCGACTTTGGTCCACGATAATCCAAAGCCGTCACTCAACAATGACAAAGCAAACCGCACTCCAACAGCGAACAATTCCCGTGACAGATTGCTTTTTCGCTTTTTGGAATGAAAACATTCTTTCTGGGGGTCCCTTCCTTGGAACGGGCGACACAAAGTGCAGGCATTTGATCGAGCTGCCGGGGCAACCGCCAGGCCATTAACCCACAGCCCTTGCAAATCCTGGGTCTAGTCTTGTTCAAAGGGCCACAAGCTTGGATTATATCAAGTTAGCCTACTCGATAAGTGCAACCATCTGTTGGCAAGCCATTCTCCAATTGGCCACTCTCCACCCTGGGACCCCCCCTTCCTAAGGTTTCCTTTACCAGGATAAACGGCCAGGGAAGGAAGGAAGCAGCAGGACAAGCATAAGCCGTTGCCGTTCAATCGCTCACTCCTGTCTCTCAACCCATCTTAACTCTCGCAGGCAAATCCGTTCGTTGTCGTTGTCTTTCCATCGGAAAGACGTTAACACTGTCGCTTTTTTGCTGCTTTTGATTCCCATTCGCTCCGACTCTCGCTCTCAACATCGATTCAATAATTAAGACAGTGACTGCAATCCCCTGCAACTGCCACGACCGAAAAAACCCCAGTCGTCCCATCACTGCTCCACGCCATCGTCTTGACATCACTCAATCTTGTCATATATTTCAAACAACGGCGTCCACTCTCTCTCTGTCCCTGACTGGACAAGAAGCACAAATTGCTTGCAATTCGACTCGATGATCGCTTCTCCCCACACCGACTCTTGATAATTTGGCGCTTCAAGAGACACGCGGGCACTGCGTGTCCTGTGCTTCATCTCGCTCGTCTCCCGAGAAACCTTCCAACTTTTGCAGGGATCTTCCCAACTCAAACCTAATCCTCGAGAGAGGCTGCCGTAACGACCATAACAAATTCTCCCGTAAGTAATTAGTAGATCGTCCTCTTTGCTTTGCCTCTTCATTCCCTTGTCTTGCTTGCTTCAATGTTGAGTTGATGTCGCTGTCGTTTGGCGCGCCTTAACCCCATTTCCCCTTTCTTGCTGTTGATCGACATCAGCCTCGCTCCCTCACCTCTTCCTCCCACTCAAGGGTCAATCTTCCCTGCTCTCAGCGCCCAGCCTCTTTACGTTGCCGTTGGCTGCTTCAAGGTCTGTCTTCTTCTAACATTATTTTGCCAGGGCCATGTCTCTTCCCGAACGGCCGGGCGCCAGCCCGACGTATAATCAGCGCAATGTCTATCGCAACTCGCCCTCGCGAAGATCGAGACCCGTCGACATCGAGACAGGTGGTTACCAAGCCGTAGGAGACATGCCGCAACATCAACGTGGGAAATCCGGTTCTTCTTTCGCAGAGTCCATCGGTGTTAATTCGAATACAGAGAGTATGCCTCTGTCACCAACATCCCCCGATGGTCGCTCCTCGCGCCACGCCGGTCCAGAACAACCGATTTCTCGAAAACGAAGTTTGATTCGCCCCGAGAGGAACAGAATTGATCGGGATCATCGAAACTACCACTACCACAAGCACGCCGCTCACATGAATATTCTTCCATCGTCCACAGGAAATGACCCTATCTATGAAGATCTGGAGGCATCGACTGACCGGTCTAACTCGTATCGCAACGACGGCGCCTCTGACAGTTCCCCCCGCCAGAGGCGAAATGTTAGTGGAGAGCTAGAGAAGGGCACTGCTGTTGCATCCAGCGTTCCTACTCCCAATCGTACAAAATCAGGTAAGATCAAGAGGAAGTCGAGGCGCAATTCCAAGCCGCCTAAGCGTGTGGAAGAGCAGCTTCGACCACCTACTTTTTGGAACGTTTACTGTGCGATTGTTACGTTCTGGGCCCCTGGCTTCATCATGAAGTGCTGTGGTATGCCGACAAGAGCGCAGCAGAGGGCCTGGCGTGAGAAGATGGGTCTTATCAGTGTTATTCTTGTCATTATGGCCATTGTTGGTTTCCTCACCTTTGGCTTTACGGCAACAGTGTGTGGCGCTCCCGCCCAGCGATTGCGCGTCAACAAGGTTGATGGCGGTAACATGATCTTTCACGGTGTTGCCTATGATTTGTCCGAGTCTCATCACCCGCCTGCGGAAGGCATGCCTCTTCGAGGTGACGGACGAGGCCCTAATGTTCTTTACGATCTCCCTGAGAAGCACGGCGGTCAGGATGGTAGCTTTCTCTTTCAAAACGTCAATGGAAAATGCAAGGGCTTGATCACTCTTGCGGAGGACTCGGATGTGCCCACAAACGACGACGGTGATCTGGCCTGGTACTTCCCTTGTACAACATTTAATCAGGACGGATCAAGCAAGGTCAACCTGTCCACTCCATACTACTCTGGTTATGGCTGTCATACGACACTCAATTCTCGAAACGCCTTCTATCTCGACTTGAAAGGTTCGGCAGACGTCTACTTTAGCTGGGACGATATCAAAAATAACTCGCGTAACCTGATGGTCTACTCTGGAAATGTTCTCGACCTCGACCTACTTTACTGGTTCAACTCGAGTCAGGTTTCCATCCCTAAACGATTTGAGGAGCTTCGAGACAAGGATTCGGCAGTCAACAAGGCCATCCGAGGTCGCGATGTCACTCGCATGTTCCAGTCCTCTTCGGACAAGAAATACGCGCAGTGTTTTGAAGAGATCATCAAGGTTGGCTCTATCGATACCGAGACCATTGGTTGCATTGCTTCTAAGATTGTTCTCTATTGTGCGCTGGTTCTCATTCTTTCTGTTGTTGGTGTTCGCTTCTTGCTAGCCATCATCTTCCAGTGGTTCATCTGCCGAAAGTATGCGCCAGCCAAGACGTCTCAGAGTTCTGACCGCAGAAAGCGTAACCGCCAGATTGAGGATTGGTCAGAAGACATTTACCGTGCCCCTGTGAGACTTCCTGGCGATATTGGAAGCACTGTCTACGGGTCATCGGACCGGAGCAGCAAGCGCGCATCGTTCCTCCCTACCACGTCTCGATTTTCATCTGTTGGTGGCCCTGATGTTAGAACACCAAACGGACGACGTATGCCAACGACCATGGCTAGCCAGAGCCAGTCCACCTCGAATCAACTGCTCTCGCCTGGGTCTATGTTTAAGCAGGGCAACGACAGCCGCGCTAGCTTCCTTCGATCTGATCCCTATGCAACCACTACGACCGATGGTCCCGGGCCTGCTGGTTTTATTCACGATGCTGTTGTTCCTCAACCTCCTTCTGACTGGATGCCCTTTGGTTTCCCGCTGGCTCATACGATGTGCCTGGTTACCGCATACTCTGAAGGAGAAGAGGGTATCCGAACCACTCTGGACTCGATCGCGACAACTGATTACCCCAACAGCCACAAGGTTATTGTCGTTATTTGTGATGGTATCATCAAGGGCAAAGGCGAATCTATGTCGACACCTGACGTCTGTTTGGGCATGTTGAAGGACCACTCCATTCCTCCTGACATGGTTGAGCCCTTCTCCTACGTGGCTGTTGCCAGCGGTTCTAAGCGACACAATATGGCCAAGGTCTACTGCGGTTTCTACGACTACGGCAAGGAATCTCGTATTCCCGCTGATCGACAGCAGCGAGTGCCCATGATGGTCGTGGTCAAGTGTGGAACTCCCGACGAAGCCTCCAACTCTAAGCCCGGCAACCGTGGAAAGAGAGACAGTCAGATCATTCTCATGTCATTCCTTCAGAAGGTCATGTTTGATGAACGAATGACGGAGCTTGAATATGAAATGTTCAACGGACTCTGGAAGGTGACGGGTATCTCTCCAGACTATTATGAAATCATTCTGATGGTCGACGCCGATACCAAGGTCTTCCCCGACAGTCTGACGCACATGATCTCTGCCATGGTCAAGGATCCTGAAATCATGGGTCTTTGCGGTGAAACCAAGATTGCCAACAAGCGGGACAGCTGGGTGACAGCTATTCAAGTGTTTGAGTACTTTGTCTCGCATCACCTTGCCAAGTCCTTCGAGTCCGTCTTTGGTGGTGTCACTTGCTTGCCTGGCTGTTTCTGCATGTATCGCATCAAAGCACCCAAGGGTGGCCACAACTACTGGGTACCTATTCTTGCCAACCCCGATATCGTCGAACATTACTCTGAGAACGTGGTCGAAACCTTGCACGAGAAGAACTTGTATCTCCTTGGTGAGGATCGTTTCTTGACAACACTCATGCTCCGGACGTTCCCCAAGCGAAAGCAGGTCTTTATTCCTCAGGCAGTGTGCAAGACGACAGTGCCGGATAAGTTCATGGTTCTTCTTTCTCAGCGCCGCCGATGGATCAACTCGACCATTCACAATCTGATGGAGCTGGTTCTGGTCCGTGATCTCTGCGGTACCTTTTGCTTCTCGATGCAGTTTATCATCTTTGTCGAATTAATCGGTACCCTAGTTCTGCCTGCTGCCATTGCCTTTACCTTTTATGTTGGTAAGTAACACGAGCGTTCACTTAGTTAATATTCAGTTACTAACAAGTTGACAGTTATCACGTCAATTATCAACTCGCCGCCGCAAATCATTCCTCTGGTTCTCTTGGCGTTGATTCTTGGTCTTCCTGGTCTTCTCGTCGTCGTCACGGCGCACTCTTGGTCCTACATCGTATGGATGATCATCTACCTGTTCGCGCTGCCGATATGGAACTTTGTCCTACCGACATATGCATTCTGGAAGTTTGATGACTTTTCATGGGGTGACACTCGAAAGACGGCCGGCGAAAAGACCAAGAAGGCTGGTCTGGAATACGAAGGCGAGTTTGACAGCAGCAAGATTACCATGAAGCGATGGGCCGAATTCGAGCGTGACAAGCGCGCCCGTAGCGGCTATTGGGGCTCGCGTGAGAACGTTGTTGGCGGTGGAAACTGGACCAGCCCTCCTGGGCACCAGTACAGCGAGGAGTACTACTCTGATGCTTGAATTTTGGGTTAAGAACGAGTGTTATTTGTGATGATGATGGAATGCACACGCTTTACGCACATGCACGCACATATATGTAATAAGGGGTAACATTCTTGGCGAGGTATTTATGTGTTTTTTCTCGACGTCCTGGGTGGGCGTTGGTGGACAAAGGTCCTAATTCTTGTATAGAGTCAGTTGGAGATGATGGCGTTATTCCAGCGGCTACTTTGTAAATAGTGTAATTTGACTGACTTGAGCGATGCGAATTAGCTTACTGTATATACGCTTGTGATGGAAGCCGGAGGTATCTAAAGTCCAGTCATTCGTGTGAAAGATCTATACAAGAGATGTAGCTGACTCGGTTGTGGCTGTTTTGGCCTACTTTTTACAATTGTCCAGGGCTCAGTTTTCTATGTATATACTCTCTATAGCACGACTAGAAAGAAGAAAAAACAAAGTCTTTGTGTTTAATACAGTCATCTGGAGTGGCAAAAGATAGGTTCCAGAGGGAGTCGAACCCTCGCTGGCGGAATCAGAATCCGCAGTCATAACCGTTAGACCATGGAACCTCGAGTTTGAAGCAGTGGACCGCTTCCCATGGCTGATTGTTGGAAGAGTTGCCGATAATGCGATATATAATACTTAAAACATGTAGCTGAGTAACAATTGAACTGGAAACAAGTCATCGGCAGTCGATGTGCTTATTTGACAATTGAAGTGAGGAATCGTGTCCCATAAGTATCTTGCAGGTCTTCGTAGATATGGCCGTTTGCTGACCAGTCAATTCTTCTCAAAAACCTTGATAAATATGTCCCGAAGCGGAGATGGAGATGTCTATTTCCTTGAGACACGGCCGTCCCTTCACCTGTCTCAATTCTTAATTTACTAACGCCCATATATGCGGCAGTATCCGATTGATAAACAACATATCTAGAGAGGTGGGCAAAAAGCACACAGGCTTCACTGACTGGTGGTATATGGCCATGCTTTATCACATCATAGTCACTTGAGAAAGTATGAAAAGAAGAATCAATGCATGTTATAGATGCTAATAGCACTCGTCTCTCTCGGTTTGGTTCAAGGGTTGGTACAAAAGTAAAACACGGACACTCAGTTCACGATACTCCACCAAGTCACTCCCATCGAGGTATCACATCAACGCTGTTCGAATAGCAGCCAGTCCAGCCAACCCGGCCCCGATAGTCTTCCATGACGGCTGCAGCACATTTCCAAATGCAACCTGAAATTGTTCCGTGCGACCTGTAATTCGGAAGTTGGTGGCAGGGTCGACACTGACCCCCTCGATCCAATATCTGCTCTTTTTCTGATTGATCTTGTCCGTGTAATTGTATTTGTTCATTATTTCGAGTGTCTTTTTAGCATCCCATCTCAAAATAAGGTCTGTCATGCTAACATTGTTGGCAATGGGACAGTGGAGGAAGCTGTTGGTCGCGCTGAAGTTGGCAACAAAGTACATGTCGATCGTGGTGAAGTTGGCGGGCGATTTATTCCATGTAATCTCGACGGGCTCGGACATGTTGACGTGTTTTTTGCCTGTTGGAGCCGTGAAAAAAAAGGTTGCTTGGGCGTACCCGATGAGAGTGGCAAAGAGAGTAGAGAAGAGCATGATTGATGTGGGTTATTGAAATCAAGTACAAGCAACAAGATGTTGGTGTCTGTAATGGACGCGTGGAGTAGAGGGAGTTGATGATGGAATCAAGGATGGTGATGTTGAAGATGGAGAGATGAAAGAGGAGAGAAGAGAGAAGGTGGTTAATATATCAGAGAAGCCAGAGGTTGAGGAAGGATCAAGCCGAAAGACTATGAGGTAGGAAGGACAGAGTAATCAAGGTGATGATGCCTGAAGAAGCAGGAGATAGCCTCCATTTCCAAAGATAGGAGCAGTCAATCAATGCCTTCCATGCGAGAGACACTGCCTTGTCTTTGTGAACCAAGAACCGGGCAAGTTGCTGCTGAAGAACAGAACAAACAGCAAGAGGGCCCTAGCAGCAGCAAGTTTTTGAAAAGCGACGGAGACATGATAATCTGAGATTGGTAGCTCCAAGATAAAGTCAATTGTCATTATGATCCTATGAGAAAAGACCTCTGGTCTTGTAGTAAAGTCCCTCAACCTATAGGTACCTAGTAAAGCAAAGCAAAGCAAAGCCAAGCAGATAAAAGTCCAACTCCTATTCTCCATGCAAATGTTCCCGCAAACGCCGCAGAAACCAATACGCGCCTCTTGCTCTGTAAAATCCCTACATGGAATGCACCGCATCATTTGTTCATGATGGTCGTCAGACACGAAATAGACAAACGCCTCGCTCTTCTCTCAATGCTACCGTCACTCATTTCTTGGAGTGGTCCACATCCTCACCAAGTTCCCAGGGCTTTCGAGGATCGACATACGTCGAGATTCGCTGGTCTCCCCATCGAGCTCCGACAGTAACCCAGACGTGCTTTTGAGGCGCGTGACTGCTGATGGTCTCTCGATGCCCGCCCCATCTGAGACGAGACTCTCGGCTCATCTGACTGTTGCCAAGACCACCGTTGGTGACCCATTCCTTGACCACGTCCTTGATAAACATAATCTTGCGGCGGAAGTCGTTGGCAGCCGGGATGCCTTGCAAGTCAGGGGCAATCTCAGGTCGTCTCCGTGTTGTAGTCGCTGTACGCCCAGGTCGAGGAGCGGCTGGCTTGGCCTGGAAGTTCAACAAGGTCTGAAGAGGGTACGACAGCATCGCTCGGTCGTCAAGAGCAGCGGCGCCAATAGTGCCAGTTGCTGCAAGCCTCTCGGCAGCGTCCTGGGGGAGATGCCAGAAGTGGCACCATGTTCCTGTATGATCAATCACGATCTTGGTATGGTCCGGAAAGTTGAACTTTACTAGTTAGCATATTAATCGAGCTTCATGGTGCAAAATCACTCACTTGAAGGTGGCCATCGCAAAAGACCCAGCATCCAACGTCCCCAAATCGCTGGTAGAACGTCACCAGCTCAGCCACTGTGCCCTTCTGGCCTGGAGATATGGCACCCGCTGGGTCGGTCTCTTCAACCGGCACAACATCGTCCCGTCCATAGGCGATCATGTAGTTGGCAAACTTCTTCCAGAGTATGATCCTCTCGCGCTTCCGGTGCTGGAAGATATCCTTACCGGGCTGCATCTTGCCTGCTGACCCATCTTCATTCACAGTCACCCGGAACTGCTCAGGAGAAACAACAACCTCTGAAAGCCCAGCCTCGCCATTGTTCTCAAAGAACTTGATAGGTTCGGTCATGGGTAGAGGCTGGCTCCTGTCGTCATACGTCTCATCGTCACGGCGTAGGATATGCTTCTCTGCACCACGGATAAATACACCAGCAGGGGGGAGTAGGGCCGCCTTGCCATTTTCTGTGGTTGGAATATCTCGAAGAATGCATCCAACGCTGCCGTCATTCAAGATGTATCCAAGGCCAAACTTGTTGGTGTAGTCGACCCATTTGACAACAACATGGGGATGCGGCGGCGTAACCGTCTTTGACGAGATGATGGCCATTGTCCTCGAGTTCAAAGCCCGTTCAAGCTCATTTTGAAGACGATGGAGTCGATCCAAAATCAGATCAGGTTTTGTGCCCCAGATGTTGGCTTGCCGCTCCGAGGAGCTAAAGAGCGTCGCTGGGCGAACAGAGCCAGTCTCCTTATTTGGTGGTGCGGCTGGTGCAGGAGGAGCGGTGGTGGCCGGCGCAGAGGCCTGGCGGTCGAGCGTTGGCCTCTCCGAGACTTGTCGCTCGGGAGGCTGTTGAGAAGCTGCCCTCACTGATGGAGGAGCCGTTCTGCTAGAACTTCGCAGACTCTTGGCTGCCTCGACCGTTTCTCTCGGCGGAGCCTCTCTTGGCAGTTCTTTCCGTGTCCTTGCTCGCACGCTCTGGGACGCTGATAGTACATTTTCAGGGGCAGGACGGGGCCTCGCAGGTACCATGGTAGTAGCCGGCCTATGCTGCATTCTTTGTTGCGCAGCAAAACTCTGCGGCGGTTGGCGAAGCAGGCCAGTTGGCGCTCTTTGACTGCCTGATAATGGATCCTCGGTCGCTATGCTTGCTTGTGCTGATGCGGAAGCTGTGTACCTGGCCTTGATTTGTTGTTGCTCCTTCAACCATTCCTCAAAAGGTCTGTACACAATCCCTTCTTCGAGCGGGATCAAAGGTGTCAATCCAGCCTTTTCTTCGGCGGCCATCTCCTTCCAGATCTGTGTGTGGATGACCTGGACGTTGCCCCAAGGACCTATGCCGCATTCTCGACACATATCCTTGAAGTTCCTGTACGACTGTGCCTGCAGAGCGCTGCTCATCCGAGTAGCGTAAAACTCTTCACGATCCGGAGGAACCTCCCTCAGACGCGAGCTCATTTCAGACTCAGTAGGCATGTAGCCGCAGGTGAAAAAGGGATGTTGAATGATGACCTCGGGGTCCGGTCGACAGTCAGCATCCTGGAGCATCGTAGCAACTAGCTCCTTAGCTTCCAGGCTGATGTGTCTCCGCGATGTCTCGGAATTTGGCCAATCGTAGTCTCTTTCTCGAGCTCGACGGTATATTTCGTCTGTAGTCGAAGATTGGAAGGGGGGTTTCGATGTGAACATGGCATACCTGCCACTGTTAGCTCTTTGCGTAATGTTGTTCAAGGTCCTTTTCTTACATGATGATGCCCAGACTCCAAATGTCAACCATGTGGTCATGGCCCTTCTTTCCCTTCTCCAGAATCTCCGGGGCGATGTAGTTTGGTGTTCCGCACAGAGTTGTTCGACGGATGGTGTGCATATCCCTGCCAGTCACCAACAAGGCGGCAAGACCAAAGTCACCAATCTTTGCATTCATTTGAGAGTCGAGGAAAATGTTGCCCATTTTCAGGTCACGGTGGATGATGCCCTTGCTGTGCATGTACTTGATCGCGCCGGCAATTTGAACACTGTAGAAGCGGACCTCAGGCTCGGTAAGACCTTTCCTTCGTTTCACCATATCCATCAGGGAACCATTGGGGCACAGCTCGAGAATCAGATAGGTACAGTTTTCATGTGAAAAGGCTCGAAGGAATTGGACAACATTCTTGTGCTTCATCTTGGAGTGAATCTGGAGCTCGGTTTGAAACTGTAATCGTTAGAGATAAGACTTCAAGTCATTTCATTGTCGCGTACCTTTTGCTCCATCTTGGGCGGCATATGGCTCTTGACGATCTTGAGAGCAAAACGCTGCTTTGTAGGAAGTAGTTGGCCGCTATAGCAGACGGCAAACCCGCCCTTTCCAAGCAGCTTGCCGACCTGGTAGGTTGCTCCATCGGGTCGATCAGCGCTAGGTGGCTCAGGGACTTCTGCAGGAGGAGGTGGAGGGTGCTCCTTTTCCTTTGCAGCCTTCAGTTGCGCAGCCGTCTTTGTTTTGATGTCAGTCGCCTTGGGTACGCGTTGGGCGTTGGCATCCCTAGGGGACAATGCCTCTAGATCGACGCCGCCTCGGGGCGCTAGCCTGTGAGCCATGGCGAGTGCGGATGCAGTTCAAAAGTTGAGGGTGTTGTCGGTGATTCGCGAGCAAAATGACGAGAGCAGGTCACGAGGTCAGCAACCGCGTTGAAGAATCGCGAATGTCGGTCTGTAACGAGGGGTCAGTAACGCGTCATGAGAGCAACAACCAATTTCTGTCAAAGTAATTCGGACGATCAAGGTGGATTGATGATTCAGCGACACCAGGGCGAGGCAATACTCACAAGACTCGCGACGACAACATGCAAGATGATAAAAGGAGAGTCGCCTGTTCGCTCAGGGAATGCAAGGCATTAAGCAATGCTAGAAGCTGGAATATCGCCAAACCTATGAGTTAGTATTTGCAAGAAAGGATTTGGTGAGTGAAGCTGGACAACGAGGAAAGGTAAGAGTGGATTGTTGGAGGAGTCGCGAATGGTTTGTGTACTTTCCCGGCGCACTGTTGCCGCTGGCAACCAGAACGGCCAATCACATAACATCCTGTTTCGTTAGTGCCACGACGACCAACGCAGAGATTATCGCCCGTGAACGAGAAAAGATAACAGGGACTAGATTGTTTTGGGAGTCAAACAACTGTTCAGTTCGTTATCTGATGTGTCTCATGCATCAACGTTCTATGGCAAGTAATGGCTGTCTAATTCTAAAAGTGTGGAGAAGTGATAGTATACAAAAGCGTGCATAAAGGGTATTGTCTAGGTAATTCCATTTCGTTTGTGAATAATGTCCTCAAGAGTTGGAGATGCATGGTTGCACTTCTCAATTCACATGCTCCCAATGACACAGATTAACTTCCTTCATCGCATGGCAATGTAGTCCACGTCTCGTCTATTCCATTTTATAGCTCATTGCTTGTCTCATGGTGCTTGTAATGTCGGAAGTAGAGGCTGCTTCGTCTTGGGATCCTTTAGTGCACGTAAGGCTTCTTCCAAGCTTTCATATCTTTGCCGCTGCCTCTTCTCCGCCTCTTCGAGTTCCTCTTCCCTCTTCTTGAGCTCATCCAGTTTCTGGTCGAGCTCTTCTATCCGTACTTTATTCATATCGGGCTTTAGTGATGACCTGTAGGTCTCGTAGACGATCAGGGCGATGGCCACCGAGAGGATGAAAACATCGCCAATCACATCGGCGAACAGGTCGACTGCTTTATTCTCGGGAAGTGGCCTGAACTTGCGTCTCCAGATGTTCTGAAAAGGTATCTTTTTCTGGGGTCCCTCGGCTGCCTGCTTCTGCTTGAGCTCGTCGTCACGCTTCTGCTGCTCCTCGGTCTTAACTGTCGGGGCTTCGGCCTTTTCTTTCGCTCTTCGCTCTGCTTCCTGGTTTCGTATCAACGCGACCGACATCCTCATGTTCAGTTGATGTATGTGTTGGCCATAACGGGCAGCGAACGCCCGGAAGCGGGGATGTTCGTGAGCTTGAGCTTTTATCCGGTTCTGTTTAGCTGTCAGCACCAAATACCTTGGGAGGTAAGACTAGTATATGAGGACTTCATACCGCGCCATACTTGGAAACATGCCTCACAAACAGTGCTCCGAGCTTGAAGAGGGGGAGGGGGACCATGTTGGTAGGTGGTCTTAGATGTCTTGGCTCCAGAGCCGAAAGCTGCTTGTGCGCCAGTGTTGATTATTCGGTAGTTGGTGGGGCTTCGCTTCCACGCCTAAGACAAATGGTCAATTGGAGGCTCTGCAGCAGATGATATGTCAAGACTCGCAAAGAATCAGGATATTCATAACAAACTAAAAGAGAATATTCAGCTTTAAACAGTTGATTGAGTAGCAAAAGGCAATGGCAAGCGCATCATCGCAAGGCATTCTTCAAACTCAAGTCGAGTCCCATCGTATCCGGAACCGTGATGTTCCGCGCTTACGTTGATGGAGGTCAAGGGGCTAATCAAGCTTACGCCTCTGATTGGTTCCCAATTGAAGAGGTCGATCTGAACCACATTGAGTAACTTCAGCCCTATTGACTTATATCAAACCATTCAATCGATTGAATGCCGAATTCTGGTAGTGCCGACTGCTATTATAGCTTCATCGTTCGTATCGAGCAGTTGTGTAGTGTTTACTATTATTCTCAACAATGACAGCGTCTCAACTCAATCATAGAACCCTGACTACCAAGCATAATTGAATGCCAATATGGTGTACTTCCCTAGCAAGACATTCACTAAGGTACCTAATGATCTATCTCTGTGCTTTTAACCGATATGGGATGTACGGGTATTCCATATTCACCATCAGAGCATTCCCTGAAGCATATGCCTTCCCTGCTGTGAGGATGCCTACCTGCCTCCTTCCTCGCGTACCTCACAGGTCCCTATCAAGTTTGCTCTTTCTTCGTTACAAACTTCGATGAATTTTGGCTTACCAACGTGTCCCAAACTGACCAAGGCATTCCGCCGTCTATCAAGAAGCAGTCACTAAATCAGCCTTTGCTCCCTCACAAACAGTCATCAGTTCTCGACTTTATGAGCAACCTTGGAAGACTTGGCCAATTATGTTTTCATTGTCCCTCCAGAAGCGAAAGGAATGGGCTACAATTATTCCATCGCTGAAGGGGAGTTCGTCAGCATGGAAAGGTTCGTTGGTGATGTAATCTATTTCACTTCTTGCAGCTGACTTGCACTAACTTCCTATGAGCAGAAGCCACCATGGATGGTTATGATATCACATTTCCCATCACTATCTCTGGAGCCTCGTCCGCTGTTTTCAGAGCAATCCTTTTGTCACTATCGGAGCTGCACTCTTCTCAGGGAAAAGCGCGTGTGGAAAGGTTGTCACTGATGACTGGGGGGAAGCATGTCGCGGTGATATTACTCTTAAGCGCCGAGAATCCGATAGCGTCGTTTTCTCATGTCCAAATTGAGTATGAAGTCGAAATGGTCATTCTATTATCTTTGTGCTGACTTACTCCCGGGTTACTCGATTCGGGTTCTAGTGTGCCTATCATCCCAATATCTGAGCCTCGAGAACTACCAAGCTGTCTCGAAATACTGAGGCGTGAATACAGCCGCAGAAACTTGTCTGGCCATGACAACCAAAGTACGACAAATGAACCCTTGGTACGTTGGTGTGTCGATGGTAAACCATTGGGAAGAGATCAAATCAACGTCTTAACTGGCATCACCTGCAACCTCCAGAACCTTGCCAGCCATTGCACCCAGCCAGATGGTCAAGCCACGATTCGCGAATATTTAGGTGATGAGGACGGCGGACGTGTCATTTCCTTCCTGACCAATAGTTCGTCTTATATCAAAGGCTGAGGAGGGAGAGATGAGCAGGTCAATGTCGAAATCAACCGATGTAGGGTAACTGTTGGTACCAACAAGCGCCAAACGCTGGGCTAGCAAATCAAAACACCTTAGGAAGGCACGACCGTTGGGCACTGGCACCGTGATTCTTGAGAATTTTCCTAAATCCCGCCGACGTCGCTTAAAGTCGATCACCTACCCAGACACCCGGGTCACACAAGTCCGGGACGGAGCGGCAAAGTGGAGTAGAGAGGCCAACACAACCGGACCAAAGCACAAGCCACAACGACAGCAGGTTCAGTGGGTTATCCGGGTTACACATTCGACCACTCAGAACGGCGCTCGAGCTCTGTACTCTTAGTTATTGCAAGGACAGGGCGACATTGTGAAATGTTTTACTGTCCACCAGGCAACGTGGAGTGACACTATGTACATGGGGCTCACGGTCAATATGTGGCTGAACCAATCAAAACAACCCTACAACCGCCGGACAAGACATGACCACCATGCATTGAATGGGTTTACTATGCTTATGGCAGGCCTCAGGCTTCAGTAATCACGCACTATCGAACGAGCCGAGGCCTTCACTTGCACAATCGGGGGCAAATCACACAGCTCATCGTCCTGACCGATACGGTGATGAAGGAATAACCAAGCCGCTATAATTTGAAGTGGCATGAGCTAGGCGATAACTGCTGCTAGCTCAATGTGATGGCCAGGAAGCAGACATATCAATATCCATATCAGACGATCGACGGTGATGTTGTCCGTGCTTGGTATGATCGGGCCTGAGCGGCAGATGGAGCGGACAGCAAGCGCTTGATTCGAAGACACGACACGTCCAAGCCAGGAAACGAAGCTGACAGACATGTTTCGAGAAGCGCTTCGATTCTGGGGACCGAGTGTTTTACAAATTGTCCAACTAACAACCAACATGATTTTTTGAAGACAACCAACATCAAATCTGTCCCAGACGACGATCATTCAGTGCTTGTTGGACAGGGCATGCTGTTGAGATATGCATCGTCACTGACTGGCATTGGTGCGTCCAAGTGGAGGTTTAAAAAAAGAACTGGACAGGGATCAGAGTGAAGTGGTGGGCGGGAGAAGGGACCAGGGGTCAGGGGTCTTGATTGTCCAGCACGAATGCTAAACACGGCAACGTCGCAGCATTTGCTTCAAGTGGATTATCAAGAAGCGAATGTCTCATATGAAAGGTACTCAGAGGTTGACCTGACTGATGAGATTGAGAGTCGCTGAACTCCTGGCAAAGACTCTATCCATCACGTCCAAGCTCATCAAAGGTTGAGTTGAGCTGAGCTGAGTTGTTAGTTTAGTGCGCCAACCCTCGAACCCTGACCCATTTTCCTCCACCTGCCATGCTTCGTCTCCCACATGGCCGCTAAGTACACTCATTGGTCCATGCCCTGACATCTAACCGCCGAGGTCATCACCAATAACCAGCCTTCGCACCACTACGACAGAAAAGGTTATCGATGTTCGACCATACTGTCCAAGATCATGACCAATCATGAGTCTTCGGAGCTGTTTCTACCCGCTTTAGCTCCAAGATGATGGACGTCGGGCTGTGTGACAAGCCGCTGCATCGCATATCTTGGCATTCTAGCACCTCTCTCCCCGCCTTTCCATTACATCGCACCGCCAGTTCTACAAGTCAGTTCAAGGCAATGCTCAGGGCGCTTGTAATGCTACGTGAGCCTACGACTCGTCAACATGGTCGGTCCCAAGAAGTGGCGTGGCTCGTGGCCCGACGGTCCATTAACCTACTCTAGACCCTGGTCCCATTTCTAGATGACTGCATTGCATTGGCTTGCCAGGCTTGGATTCTCGCTACCAAGCAGCAGGTGTCTTTCGGTGCTCGTCATTCCCTTTCTTGGCCTTTTCTTAAAAGTCTCATGCTGCCCTCCACTGCAACTTGCAGCCTCCCTTCCCAATCCCCTGGTCCATCGTGAAATCGCTTTGCCTCGTCTGGCGTTTCCGTTGTAACGTCTCAGAATTGGCCTCCTCACACAATCTTGCGACCATACAAGCATCGGGAAAAGAAGAAGCCGTTCTTTGAGACAGACAAGACTTGGAATTTACAACAACCGCCGCACCATTATTCTCGACAAAGACAAAGTACCAAAACAAATCATATACAATGTCACTCGGGTGCACGCTACGATTATAGACCGGATTTCGAACAACTTCCGCGACATCGCCGGCTTCATAACCGTCCGCAATTGAAAAAAGTCTGACGCCAACGTCTCAAACCTCAAGCATCTGCTTTATCCACCTCGCCTCCGGCAACAACCTCTACCCTCCGGGGGGGTTGAAGCCCATAACGCATTGTTATATCCATCAAGGGTTCTTCTATTATTTGATATAGTCGGACCTTCGCCCTCTCTTCTTCGTCTTCTCTCGTCCAAGTTCCTCCTGTCTGCTGGTCTGACGGGTTTCTTTTACGTCTTCATACTCTCGCTTTCTTCGGTCTTTTTACGTTCTCTTTTATCAACTCTTACCGCTGGCCGGTCTGTATATTACACAGGGAACAGATCTGGGCACCAGTGTTGGAATAGCATACGGATAGACATCGAATCAGTGGGAGAAGAACGTGCTTGGTATTCTCCGCAAGGAAAGCTAGCCAAACTTGGACAACAGAAGACGGACAAATTAATTTGGACTCAACCTTTATTCCATCATGGGAAAACTCATCAAGAACCACTGGGCGCGACTCATCATCTTGAGCGCTGCAGCCTGTAAGTTTCTTGTCTTTCATCGCTTGGACTTCAACTAACATCTATCATAGACCAAATTGTAGCCGCCATCGAGTGCTACATCTGGCCCAAGATCTTTTGGGACTTTCTCACACGTACATTGGACGGCGCAGTAAAGCCTATACCGGCTTTACAAACAATAAATCTCGTCCTAGGCCTGGTCATGCTGGGCCTTGAGTGGCCTCTCAACTTCGTCGCTGGCTCAGCTCTTCACCGTTCGCTGGAGTTCCGCCTCGCCATTCTACCTCTCACAGCACTAAGTGCAGCTCTTATATATCAAGGCACAAATGCCGCCATTTACTACCTTATCGGCATGGTTGTCTACTTTTGGGGTTATAGTGAGGGCGAGGCAAGTTCCTGTTCCAGCTTCCATAAGGTTGAACCTTGCTAACATGCTATCCTTAGATCATCTGTGCAAAGCCATGGACACTACCCCAGCGTGGGCGCAGCGGCGGCGCGACTCGTGCATAGTCATGAGTCTTCCCCGTGTAATATATATACTTTAAACTCACAATATAGGGCAGGGAATGTGCTGTAGACAGATACATTCTCTCTGCGTTGACCTGCCCTCAGAAACGATACACTTATTACCATATACCCCCCCGCCTCGTCGGCGTAACGATCACGGCGTCTGGCGATCTCATGATATATACGACGACAGTTACTGCGTGTTTTTCTCTTTGCTTTTACGACTTATCCTGAATTCAGGAGCGGGATTAGGTCTTGGTTTATTCTCTAGCGTTGCATTTGCATGGCCAGCGTGGAGGCGTTGGCAGGCTGCCCTCGACAAAGGGAACGTCCTTTGCCGTCGTATCCCAGGGGAACAGCGTGCAACTCGGGAGCCGAGGGACTAGGGAGTGAAGATACTACTACCACACGAAGCGTTCTCAGTCTCCAGGATATCCGAACAGTGCTTGGAACAAACGTTTTGCAACCCCTTAAACCAATGAGCAGCCTTCACATAGAACCTAATAATACCAAAAAAGACTTTTTAAACCTCTCGAGTTTGCCACTCGCTCCATGTGCTGTAACCGGTTAACTAGGTAGCCAAGTATCTCGGCTTTCAAGTTCAAAACATACCAGAAACGTAAAACGGTCTCTTATTCACAAAGTTGAAACTCTTAACGATCCATCGCCAAGTCGCCGCACCGGCTAGTACTCCGAAACATCCCATGTCGGATCCAAGCCCTTGGCCTCATAACGCATGACATTATACATGGTCCATAGATGACATGCGGCTTAATGGCCAAGGATATATACCAACCACCCAGTCTACAAACAAAAAAAGTCATATACGAGCAAGAAAACGGCAAAAGAAATGCGTAATCTGGGAATCGAACCCAGGGCTCCCCGACGCTGCTCGAATGGCAACGGAGAATTTTACCACTAAACCAATTACGCGATGTATTTCTATCACGTGGGAGATAACATCATAAATTGAAAATATAAGGGTTATATTAGTGTATGTATGGCGAGTTGAGTGAGGTTCAAGCATGAGAATGATGAAAGCATAGCTTCCAGCAAATGGAATTGTTCTGTATCCAGATCAATAATAAGGGAAGGAATTTTTCCAAAAAAAATTTTTTTTTTAATTTTTTTTGATAAATAAATCAAAGTAAAGGAAAACAATCATTACTTAAATTCAAGTTCCACCATTAAGTAGAAAGTCTGGTATTGAGATGTCGTGTCGAGAGAACCTCGTCCTTGAAGCTCCGAAGTGCTCATCATCGTCTAAGCATCAGCTATTCCAAGAAGCACGATCTCGAACCTTAAATGTAATTCTCTGTGTCTAATAGCTTGCTGAGAAGTTTGTATGTTATGGAATGCATTAGACTCCTCTTTCTAAATTGGTGATTAAGCGCAGCTCGATGTCAAGTAGTGGATCCAGCATGCACGTCGCTCACGCCTTCGTGCCGAATTCATCGTTTACAATGGCATGCGTACAATCACCAAAGCACAATCATTGTGAAAATCAATAGACTGTTGTAATTCATGAGACGCTATCATCAATCCTGCCCATCTCTCAGAGCATTAAGATGCTAACTGATCCGACCACCTTTCATGTGATCGTAGATCTAGTTGCCTGCCCAACGGCGACTTCATCAATCATTTCGGATGAGCTGTGGTTTCTCGCAGTCAACGCCCACATTGATTTCAAAAAGCCTTCGTGTGAAATTCTTGCAGAATTCCATTCGTATTGTGAACATCCTTAACGCCTGCGGTCTTCCATATCGTCTGCCACGCTGCTTCTTCTAGTGGGAGATGAGGGGGCCCTTGTTGTCGTTCTTGTTGCCTTGGCGCTCGGGGAACTGTATACTTTTGTTAGCCATCATGAAATAATGTTTGGATATATGTGAAACAAGTCTTACCTCAGAGATCTGAGTGTCGCCCTTCTCAAGGATCACCTTGATGACCTCGTCATCGACAGAGGTGCCGAACTCGTTCTCGAGAGCAGCCTTGGAAGCGGCATCATAGGTACCCTGAGCTCCTTGACTGTAAAGTTGTTAGGTCCAATGATCTTGGTTCTTGGTAACGCCCATAGGCAAGCAAAGAGGAATAAAGCGGGGGTGGCTTGACTTGACTTACCCATGTGTCAGGAAGATCTTGAAGGAGGAGATGAAGTGAGCCAGAGGCACACTCTTGTCGGACTTCCACTTCTGGTAGGTCTCGGAGTCATCGACGAAGATGATGAAGTCTTCGCTAGAGCCCTTGTAGTGAACCTTGGTCTGGGTAGCCTCGCCGCGAGCCATTGTGATGATATGGGATTGGTAAAGGTGTAGTAGTGTTGAGGTGTGAGGAAGTCGTTAGACGCTTGGATTGAAAGTCGTAAGGTGATGTTTTTGATTATCGCAAAAGATGATCGAAGAATGAGGATGAGGATGAGGATGAAGAAGAGAAAAAGGAGAGGAGGTGCGTTCAAAGGCTTAAAAGGAAGCTCAATGAGAGGAGCAGTGGCATTTGCTGATTGGGAAGCTACAGCTAACTACGTCATAGCCGTGCTTCCAAGCATCACCTCAAGGCGGGCAAGTGGGCTGGTACGTACAGCATCGCGGGGCTTGCAGAGGGGAGGTACCCATAAAAAGCCGCCATAAGCAACTATACAGCCAATCAAGGAGCCTCCTCTCGTTGCTTGCCAGGTTGGAAGTTGCTTGTGTTATTCCTCACGTTCCTGCATGTTGAATCCACCGCGTACGTCACCGTGTTTTGAGCAAAGAGCAGAACAAGCAAGCAGGCCCAGGCATGATGAACAAAAAAAGACACCTCACCACATTCAAGTCCCTGTTGATCGATCGCGTGCTGTCCCCGCGCTAGCCCCAAGCAATTTCCTTCCAAGCATTGGCTTCCATGGCTGCAGTGGAACTCGTGTTATTCTCCCGCCTTCCATCTTACGTGCCTTACTCAAGACATGGACTGGAATCATCGTCGTCTCATTGCCTTGGCAAGCTTCATTGTAACTTCCGTTGTCTAGGTGCCTGATCTAGTCTAGGGCACGAGGCGGTATGCCTGAATATCATGATTTATGCATTCAGTAATGCGTGATCTTGTCAGCCCCCTCCACACATCAAGCCAGATTATATGCGTTGTGAACACCCAATAAAACTATGTAATCTCATTCTATAAGCATATGCTCAAACTTCACTTTTGAATAGTGCAACTAGAGTATACTCTCCGCCTATCTGGACATTGGTGGTGATACTATCTACAAGTTGCAAACCAACTTTCCCATCCCACGCCTCAACCAATAACCCAACAGTCTGTTACTGGAGATGTATCCAAAGCCGCGATGGTACAGAGCTGACAGCCAACCTGTGAACAGCAGCTATCATCGGAAGAATCTGCGAATACTTATGCCTTTCCTTCCGCCCCTAGAGCCCGCGCCTTTCAACCACGGGGCATCTTTGCTTTGAACAGTACCATCAGTCCCGAAGGTCAAGTTCTCCTTTGTTGCTGAACATGTACTCGCCTTTGGGGAACTCTGAGGACAGCTCTCTTGAAATTTGTCGGTCGTTGAGCCCAGTAGTGCTGCCGTGTTCTCCATATTCTTCTCCAGCCTGTTGTCCGGGATGACCTCAATCAGGTCAAGAGGCCGAAGTTCAGATATTTGCGTAAGTGCAAGCCTTGAAATCTTGGTTGCCGATTTACAATCGTCCTCTTTACAGACTTCCTGGGTTTCCGGAAGTATAGAGCTCCTTGTTGTGTGCGAATACGAGCTCTCTTCACGGCCAACCTTCTCAAAGATGTCGAAGCCGTTATCACTCGACATACTCATAGATCGGACGCGACCTTCGACTGAATGGCCTTCGCTAACCATACGCGACACGCTTCCTGATCTCTTGGTCATGCTAGCCACGCTCAGCTTCCTCATCATAGTCGATGCCGACCGCCTCACCATGTGCTCATTCCGTGCGATGCTGGTCATGCTAGGAAGGGGAAGGATATCCCGGCTCCAGATATCTGCCAAAAGAACCTCAAGTCGTGCTCTTTCACTTCGAGATGGTGCCAGAATCGGTATTCTGGCTTTGGCTGACAACAAAGACTGCGAGCGGTTCAGGCTGCTTAGTGGACCAGTACTGCCAGCGATGGGCCTCATAGCACTTGTATTCTTTAGAATAACGTGACACAGCGATGTTTCAGGGCCTAAGATAGTTGTTCGATGAATCGAAAGGCTTCGTGCAATCGTCCCTACAACTCCAAGTAAGACCTCTGCTGTCAGTCGGATGAGAGCAAACATACCTGGTCGCCCAAACACAGCACCTAGACTCTGGATGTCTAACGACAGGAAGATTTGAAGACCAGAAGCTTTCTCATCTGAATTGGGAGACCGTTGTAATCGACTTCGCCATTCAGTTTCCTCCTTGAAGGTACAAGCCGTCATGACCAACTCATATAACTGATTATCACTCTCAAAGGCCAGTTTCCAAGAGAAAGGCGCCAGATGGCACTGCAACCCTACAGAATTATCAGCTCAGTCTGAAAGCAGAGGATATTTGTCCTACCGCGCCCGTTATCAGCGTCTTCAACGGTTGCACTATGCACGTCAATGCAAGCCAAAATTGTGTAGATTGTATCAAGCTTTCCACCAGAAGCAAGACAAAGGACATCTTTGTATAGTAAGCAGATCATATATTGGCCATCAACCCCTGTTTCTGTCTGCCAGCAGACGTGCAAGACTCCACACAACTGGATGTGTCCGAAAGAACGGACCTGGTTTTTCGAATTAGCATCGAGTCTCTGACCCTTTGTTAGTACAGACGTTGTAACATCATGATTGGGGGACAAACTCTGTCAGCAAACACAATTCGGTCTTGCAGCAACCACGTCTTTTCAAGGGTGCCTTTCATCAAACTGTCCTCGGTCGAGCGATTGATCTCAGATATGGCTTCTCGAAGTCTCACCAGTGCAGTTTCAACTTCCATATGAGAGTTTGGACAGTCAATGACAGGGGTGCACCTCAGGAGCTCTGCAAACAGGAGGGGATATTTGCATATTCTCTGGATGGGCTGCAGAAAACGTTAGGTGGCAGAACATCAAGAGCTCGAAGGGCATACTTTGACAAGCAGATCACCTATAGTGAGGGACTTCCTACCCTGATCACCAGGAGCAGACTCCAGAGTCAAAGCAAAGGCCTCGAGGCCCTTTTGATGCATTTCCCACTCTGGTAGGCTCTCAAAGGCTGAAGTAGCGTCCTGGATCATGATCTCGTACTTGGCTCCATATTCCGTATATATGAAGAACTGGTGCATCTTGTAGCACACAGTTAGCCAGCAGCAATGATGGGTTGTGATAATGGCTCACTCGCCTTCTTGCTGAAGATTTTGGCCACTTCTTCTGCCACTTGAGGTTCAGAAGTCATTCCAGGTTCCTTCTCGAGCCATTGAAGGCCAGTTTGATACCCTGAAAGTACATCTAAGCTCGACCACCGACGATGGCCGTTTTTGCGATTGGCCAACTTGGAGGATACAACTGGATGATCAGCTTGAGTGTACTCCGAGTCTGGGACCACGCGGTGAAGCTCGCCCAAGATTTCTTCGTGTAGTTGAAGGATCTTGTCAAGATTGTGATTTATGGATGAACGTAGGCGTTCTGGCAAAGTAGGGAGGGCAGCAAGCACGTTGATGTAAGTCTGAGGCTTGTCAGTCGTTCCCTGATGCCTTCGGAGTGATTAAACCCACGTTTATGAGAAAGCGAATATCGCCAATGTAGCTTTCTTCGGTGCTGATAATCTCTTCTAGGATCTGTCGGCGTCGCAAAGATCGGTGCATTGCGGCAACATCCACCTTGACTCTTTCTAGTGGCATGCTATCCTCAGAGAATCGAGGAGCAGAAACAGAAGCTCGACTACTACGTTCAGTCCGTGACCGGCAATGTGAGCGGTGATGATGTCGGCGAGAGCGCGAGAAAGCACTGGCACTAGCAAGGCTGATACTGGCGCTTTGGACTGCACCAATAAAGCCAACAGAGGACCCTGAAGATGATACTCGATGGCCGAATTTGCGACTAAGTGATCGTTGGGAAGCTTGGTTGGACCCAATATGTTCCCATCCTGCATCTGGAGACCATACGTCCTCTCCATGGTCTCTTTGACTGACTCGTCGTTGGAGAGATCTCATCCATTTACGGAACGGCCGTTGTGGTTTAGGATTTTTGGTACGACGATCGTTACATGGAGGTTCTCCGAGGTGGTCTTTCGGTATTTGCAGACAGAAAGGCTGAGTCTGCGAGCTGATTGTCCTTCCAGGAGCCACGCTCTGGGTACTGATGCTGTCCAGAGCAGCCAAAGTATTGAAACGATCTAAGCCCAGACTACCGAGCCTAGGAGAAGAATTGATATCATGTAATATTCCAAGGCGATCGTGAGAGCCTGTAAACCGGGATAAATATGGAAAACCAGCTGTCCAACTGAAGTGTCGTGAGCTATGGATGCTGGAAGAAACATCAGACAAGGTTAGAGGGTTCACGAGGGCCATGGTGGAGAGAAAGCGACGGTGTAAAGTCCAAGAAGAGTAACAAAGTACTTGTTCCAAGAAAGCCAAACAAGACTCCAAAAGGGGAATTTTAAGAGAGTCGTTGAAACATGGCTGTGATGATGTATGATGAGCGGGAGGCAGAGAATCACAAGAATCACGAGTCAAACCTGCACCTTTAACTAGAGCCTCGAAGAGCCAGAGAAGTCCATGGAGGATAGTTGCGATAGCAGGAAGGAGGCAAAGATATAGATAGAGGTAGAGTATTGGTGTTTTTGAATGTTCCTTCCCAGATATTGCCAAAGATAACCTCAGGTAAGAGCGATGGACTGTCATCGAGGTCGTCTTTCACCGCGTGTTTCTTCCGAGACGGAAAAGTCTCCTTCGAGGTCTGCAGTGAGGCTGTCTTACAAAGTCCTGTTGGCCTCTCTGTAATTCACCGCCCGAGATTGGGCCCGGGTCGTAGAATCATACAGTTGGTGACGAGAAGCCAAAGCGGCACGGTTGAGGCAGTGATACAAAGCGGTGCCTGCAAAAGCTTCCCTGAGTAGAACAATGCTGAAGGATCAAGGATGGTAATGCATCAAAACGTGTATTCCCTGATTTTATTGTCAAATGTAATTGTACTCGACAATGGCCTTGACTCCGGACCACGGTAAAGATGTGCTCATGGCTTGCAGTAAGTTTACGACGTTCAGGACATCAAGCTCGACCAGGTACCTATGCAAGCACTTAATAATTATTATCGACGGCCCAAGCCGCATGCTCCATGTAAGAACCTGAGAGTTGACCCGACATAGCTGCGAAACCTAAGTCTAATAACTTGAAGATGATGGAGAAAAGGCTGGGGAGGCTGAACAAGAACGAAACTCGAGACATGATTGTGCAGCCATAATGCTCATGACAAGGAACTTTGACGTCGTAATGGAAGTTTGAGTGTCATCAAGGTTAAGGACGAACGAATGGGAACTGGCGATCTTCAAAATGTTTGCGTAATCTTTATAAGACGTGGTACATCTCGCTCATGATGAGACTCAACAATCTAAATTGTCATGTTGAACATGGGATTAACAGTAAGCGCTTGTCCTGCGTTCATAATGGCTTGAGTGTCTAGGCTGGGAATATTCTGTGTTAATCTAGAAAGCTGATGCGGAACAGATTCCAATAGATGAGTTCTGCCTCTGTTAGTAGTTGAGGTTATCATGGCCCCAGGGTCAAATAAGAATTAGCCACTTTCTCCTACTTTTTACCCAGCTTATGATAATTGTACAATGAATCAAGATGAAAATTCTAATATATTATTAAACCCTAGATTGTACTGTTTAGTGTTTTTACGATATTTTCAGAATATCCGTACTATTTATTACTACACTATAACACAAGATATGTAGATCGGCTAATTCTTGTTCGACCCTCAAGCACGGCCAGCAAGTCAAGTCTGCTCAGCCAAGACAGTTGAGTCAGTCGGCGATACCGGGCCGAGCTTGTGAGTTCTTGAACTGATTACTGATTTCGAGTATCATATGTTGTTGAATCTGTAGCCAGTCTCCACAGACACTGACTTACTCATCTTCAGTTTTATCCTCTATTGGCGAGAACGGCTTGCCCGGCAATCGTCAACTTGGCATCGCCAAGTATTACATGCCAAACAGCCAACATGGAAGTGAGATGGATCTTGTCTTGATGATATGGTGTAAGCTAACTGGCTCGGCATGGTGGCGGTGCATGTTGAGGCTAGGCCCAAGGGGGACAAGATCCAAGCCAGCTTTTGAATTGGTTTTCAGGGGATTAGCGCCTGTGGTTCAGGAGATTGAGGGGATTGACAGCGAGAGTCCGGATTGTGGGGGTGCCCCGGCGCTAGAAGACCAGAGAAGAGACATGCCGAGACGGAAACGAACACGTTGAACTTTTTGGTGACGGAGCAACTCGACTCTACCTAAGGATTTGACGAGGACAAAAAGGGAAAGGTTGAGGGTTTCACGATATATCTTTGCTACTGCTAGGTAGTTTTACTAGATTTGTCTGCAACAGGTTCTTACTGCACCTCAGTGTTAACGTACCTTACTCGGTATTACTGTACTGTACCTATTGAGGTTTAATGGTTGCCACGTGCGTGGGCCCTTTTTCCATCGCCTTGCCTTTCCCGTCTTGACAAATCTACCTTACTACTGCTCCGGATACATTGACAGGAAGTCGGCGATTGTTGCCTCCGTGTCTTTTCTCTCTCTCTCTTGCTCGCTCTTTTCTTAGTCAAAGTTTTTATTCTCATTTTCTTTCCAACTTCTACATATTCTCCTTTCCTTTCCTTATCTTCAGTTACCTTGGACGTTTTCTCTACTTCGTCGCAACCCACCTGCATACGAACTTTGGTCCAGCCTTGTCTCGAGCGCCCGCCTCGCGCATTGCCTTGACCATGGAGAGCGCATTTGCTCGGCCTGTAGGCGATGTCCTCGCCAACTTCAACGTTGACAAGACTGCCGGTTTAAGTGACGCGCAAGTCGCTGAACTGCGAAACAAACATGGGCGCAACTGTATGTCGACACCCCGCTACCGATGTGAACTGTTTTCTAACTTGCGGCAGCAATTCCCGAGGAGCCTCCTACTCCCCTCTGGGAACTCATTCTCGAGCAATTCAAGGATCAGCTTGTCATTATTCTTCTCGGTTCCGCAGCTGTGTCCTTTATCCTAGCCTTATTCGAGGAGGAAGAAGGCTGGAGTGCCTTTGTCGACCCTATCGTTGTACGTATTTGACTGCCCAAAACTCTGTCCCACTTCGAAATACGACACTGACCCGGATTTCCCAGATTCTCACTATCCTCATTCTCAACGGTGTCGTCGGAGTCTCCCAGGAAAGCAGCGCCGAAAAGGCCATTGCAGCCTTGCAAGAATACTCGGCCAACGAGGCCAACGTGGTGCGAAATGGTGGTCACGTCTCGCGAGTCAAGGCTGAAGAGTTGGTTCCCGGCGATATCGTTACCGTTTCCATTGGCGATCGTATTCCTGCCGACTGCCGAGTGATTTCTATCGAGAGCAACAGTTTTTCCGTCGACCAGGCAGTCCTTACTGGAGAGAGCGAGAGTGTTGGAAAGCGCGCGACTACGGTTATCGAAGATGACAAGGCAGTCTTGCAGGATCAGACCAACATGTTATTCTCCGGAACAACTGTTGTGACTGGTCGCGCTAGAGCTGTCGTCGTTCTCACGGGTCCCAACACCGCTATTGGAGATATTCACGAGAGCATCACCGCTCAAATCTCGGAGCCCACTCCCTTGAAGCAGAAGCTCAACGACTTCGGCGACAGTCTGGCCAAGGTTATTACAGTTATCTGCATTCTGGTTTGGCTCATCAACATTCCCAACTTCAACGATCCCAGCCATGGCAACTGGACCAAGGGTGCCATCTACTACCTCAAGATTGCTGTGTCTCTTGGCGTCGCCGCCATTCCCGAAGGTCTCGCCGTTGTCATCACCACCTGCTTGGCTCTCGGAACTAGAAAGATGGCCGCTAAGAACGCCGTAGTCCGAAGCCTTCCCTCAGTTGAGACCCTTGGAAGCTGCAGTGTCATCTGCTCTGACAAGACTGGTACCTTGACCACCAACCAGATGAGTGTGAGCAAGATTGTGCATCTCAACGAAAACGGAAGCGATCTCACCGAACTGGATGTCGAGGGTACTACGTTCGCTCCCCGTGGAGCCATCAAGTCGAATGGTGTCGTTGTTCAGGACATTCACAACTCTTCCCCTACTATCCGTCAAATGACCGAGGTCGCCGCTATTTGCAACGATGCCCAGCTTGCCTACGATTCCCGATCTGCCACCTTCTCCAGCATTGGCGAACCCACTGAGGGTGCTCTGCGAGTCTTGGTCGAGAAGATTGGACCTTGCGCTCCGGCTGACACCCGCCCTGAAGACTGTGTTCACTATGCCAGCGCCTCCTACCAAAAGGAGCTTCCCCGTCTCGCTACGTACGAGTTCTCCCGAGACCGCAAGAGCATGTCTGTCCTCGTTGGAAATGGTAATGAGAAGAAGCTTCTGGTCAAGGGCGCTCCTGAGTCCGTCATTGATCGCTGCACACAGACCCTCCTTGGCCCTGATGGTAAGAAGGTTCCTCTTAGCAAGGATATTGCCGAACGCCTGATGGGTGAGATTGTACGATACGGTAACAATGGTCTCCGAGTTATTGCCTTGGCTAGCATCGATAATGTGCCCGAGAATCCTCTTCTTCATTCTGCCACTTCCACCGAACAGTACGCACAGCTTGAGCAGAACATGACCTTCCTCGGCCTTGTTGGTATGCTCGATCCTCCTCGTGAGGAGGTCCCCGGTGCTGTTCAGAAGTGCAAGGATGCTGGTATTCGTGTCATTGTCATTACTGGAGATAACCGCAACACTGCTGAGAGTATTTGCCGACAGATTGGTGTCTTTGGTCAACATGAGGATCTTACTGGAAAGAGTTATACCGGTCGCGAGTTTGATCAGCTTTCACCTAGCGAGCAGCTTGAGGCAGCCAAGCGTGCATCTTTGTTCTCACGTGTTGAGCCCAGCCACAAGTCCCGACTGGTCGATCTACTTCAGTCTCTTGGTGAGGTTGTTGCCATGACTGGTGATGGCGTCAACGATGCCCCTGCTCTCAAGAAGGCTGATATTGGTGTTGCTATGGGTTCAGGAACTGACGTCTCCAAGCTGGCTGCCGATATGGTTCTTGCTGACAGTAACTTCGCCACTATTGAGGTTGCTATTGAAGAAGGACGTTCTATCTACAACAACACCCAGCAGTTTATCCGCTACCTGATCTCATCCAATATCGGCGAAGTTGTTTCCATTTTCCTCACGGCTGCTCTTGGTATGCCCGAGGCTCTGGTTCCTGTTCAGCTTCTGTGGGTTAACCTCGTCACTGATGGCCTGCCCGCCACGGCTCTGTCTTTCAACCCTCCTGACCACGACATCATGAAGCGACGCCCTCGTAAGCGAGATGAGGCGCTCATTGGTGGATGGCTCTTCTTCCGTTATCTCGTCATTGGCACCTATGTTGGTCTTGCTACTGTTGCGGGCTACGCTTGGTGGTTTATGTATAACCCCCAGGGTCCTCAGATCTCGTTCCGCCATCTCACCCGCTTCCACCACTGCTCAGCTGACTTCCCCGAGATTGGCTGTGCAATGTTTTCCAATGATATGGCCAAGTCGGCTTCGACCGTCTCCCTGTCTATCCTGGTCGTCATTGAGATGTTCAACGCTGTCAACGCCCTGTCATCTAGCGAGTCTCTCCTGACTCTTCCTTTGTGGAAGAACATGATGCTCGTCTACGCCATCGCGCTCTCGATGGCGCTGCACTTTGCCCTCCTCTATATCCCCTTCCTTCAAAGCCTATTCTCCATTCTGCCGTTGAACATGCTCGAGTGGAAGGCGGTCGTTGCCATTAGTGCTCCTGTTGTGTAAGTCCAAATCCAACTTAAAATTTCAAGTACAATCGTCTAACCGTGTCCAGAATCCTTGATGAGGTACTCAAGGCTATTGAGCGACAGTTCTTTATGCAGACAACAACCGACGTTTCCCTCAAGACAAAGAAAGAGCAATAGAGAAAGGCGTGTGTAGAGGATATTGGGGATCTGGCTCAGGCTAGACATTGACTAGAATCTACATGTACCATATGGTGACCAGCTGAGAGCTGAAATTAGACCTAGACGGCCACATTGGCCTCCTACGTACCTAGTACATAACAAAATCCCAAGTTCTGTTTTAGTGCCATCTGATGATCAAACATCATAGACAGAACAGAAACTACGTGCACCAACGATATGGGACGGAGAGAATTGGTTATGTGCTTATGCACTGTCATTACCCAGCGGTTGATGTCGACTGAGTATCTATTCATACAAGATACATAAACCACTTGACCCGCCGCTCTAGTTTCGTATATCCATAACGCTGCCGCTCTAATCCTGTCGTCCCTTTAGTAATCGCTTGGTAACCTTGTCCTTCTCGATAATGTAGACATGAGCACCCCAACCGGAAAGGGCATCACGATCGACGGCGTTGAGCAATGATTGAGAGATGGTCTCAAAGAGGGCCTCGGGGTCCTGCAAAAATATTTATTAGCATTTCCGTTTTTGGAGCAGATATACAGCCAGAGTCAAAGACGGGCTAGCTTATTGGCCTAGACATTGTGAATACGCACTAGATCAGGCTCCCAAAGACCCTCGCACATGCCAAAGAGCTGCTCTGAAGCGGTACCAGAGACAATAAAGTCCTTGGCAAAGTCAATGCAGCCAATGCTGTCAAAGCCGCAGATAAAAGGCTTGCCAGTCTTGGGGTCGAGGCCAGCAACGACGGGAGAGACAAAGTAAGGGCCGAAACGTCGCTCATAGAGGGAGGAAGAGACAAGGTTGGCAAAGGTGCGAGGAGCAATGTCGCGCTCCTCACGCAGGCGGTACATGTTGACCTTGTAGCGGAAGAGGTCGCTGACGGTGTTGACGTCGGTGGCCAGACCGGTCAGACCGAGAAAGACGTCGCCGTACTGGAAGATCTTGGGGAAGTTGTTTGAGACGGTGAGGGCCTGGAGACCGAGGCGGAGATCGCATGCGATGGCGACACAGTCCTTGCCGACCATGGCGACGCAGGCGCCGCCGTCTGCGAGAGAGAGGGGAGGTTAGTTTTTGGTACGAGCTTGTGGTTTCGGGAGTGGACGAGACGAACTTATCGAGAAGGGAGACGACTGTTTGATTGATACGCGGTTAGCTTGGTGAGTCTGGGAGAAGCTGGAGAGATTGAGGTGGGCATACCATGATGGTTTCTGGCGCTGTAGACAATCGACGTCAACCAGCGACCGTCTTAACTGGAGAAAGCGCAAGCGAGGATTCGTTGTATGGAGCCACGAGCTCTGGCTGTCGGTGATTCGTATCGTGATTTGTCGCCTTTGAGGGTTTGCTGAAGAGCAGTTGACGTGGAGTAGATGGAGTGCGAGATGGATGGTTGAAGCTCTCCAGTAACTGAACTGGACTGGACTGAGGCTGGAGCTACAGAAGGTCCAGTGAGGTTGAGGTACGTACAGGCGGGCTGCAAGGCAAACACGGTCTGGCGCGGCCGGGAAGAGACAGCGGAGGTCCACGTTGGCTGGAGAAGCCTGAGAGGTGTGGCGCTGAGGCTTGGTAGCTTGCCTTAGTAAGCTAGGCAGTTGATAACAGCAGTTGGAATAAGAGAATAGGTTGATTAAGAGGTATAGATTGCTAGTATATTGACTCAAAGTGTTCGTTCTATACTAATTATATGTAAATGGCACGTTGTGCAGAAAAGAGACTGTAGCGAGCTTCAAGAGAGCCTGTTATTGAACCCAATTGATCCCGTCATAGGTATAGTACCTACCTAAGTACCTAGTATGTATGCACATACTGATTTAAGAGGTCGAAGCTTCTAGTAGCTCAAAGTAGAACAAAGTAGCAAGCTGTCAATAGCAAATGGTGCATTAGCCCTGTGGTTGCCTAAATTCGAAGCTGTCCTATTCTCTCCAGTGCCTATCCAGAAAGCCAAAGGAAGGTACGTGACCCCGCCGTCGGCTCGTCATACGTACTAGAGGTACCATCTGCTTACATCACCGTGCTCAACCTCCTCCCCGCGATCCATCTCTCGGTAGCTAATATTTCTACCACAGCTTCAGCTTCAACTCGACACTCTCCATCCCCTACTCTTATCAGCCTTCTCCTTAGAATATGGCGACCCACGTCGTGGTCATAGCCTCCGATTTACGGCGGGCGACCATCAAAGTCAACCCAGGAACTTACCTGACCGACGTTTTAGAGGAAGCTTGTAGAAAGCTGAACCTCTCTAGCGACAAGTACCTTGTCAAGTAAGTCAGCATCTTTACTCCTTCTCCCTCTAACCTTGACTTGGATACTAACCGGTTTTCTCTAGACATCGGCAAAAAACAGTTGATCTATCTGTCCCCTTCCGCACTTCTGGTCTTACTCCCGGCGCAAAGCTCGAGCTTGTCCAAAAATCAAAAACACCCTCCGCTATCCAAGTCGCCCTTCAAGTTCCTCTCCCAGAAGGTCGCGAAATACCCGGTGGACGGTTGATTCAGAGATTCCCTAGCGACCTGACCATATGGAAGATTCTGCGCCAGTTCGAGAGTGGCAAGGCGAGTAATGGAAAGAACATCAACATTACAGCCCGTGGGGTCGCTCAGATGAGCAATGAGTCGGGAAGTGGAAGTGGACAACTATACTACGAAATTCCAGTTCTCAACATAATGGGTCGAACACTGTCATCTTTCGAAGATTTTCAAAAGACTCTATCCCAACTTGGATACAACTCTGGAAGCGTTCTCATCAGGTTGACCTACCAACAAACGAATAAGACTCTGTTTGATGCCATGTCCGAGATTAGCCAATTCTTCAAGGATTCAGAAGATGAAGAACAAAAGGCTGAAGGATCAGAAACTGCCAAGGTCGAGCCCGCACCAGTGGAAGAAACACCGAAGCAGGAAGAGCAATCACCTCCAGAAACCTCAGATACAAGTATGGCGGATACTCAAACAACACAAGCCCAGGATCCAGCCCCTGAGCAACGAGAGGAAGAACCCAAGGCTGCTACAGGAGACGAAATGGATATAGACACTGCTCAGTCAAAAGACCCCCTAGCACCTGTCAATGTTTTCCTTGCTCCTTCGGGCTCAACACCTGCTGCAGCCCTTGCACCAACCAGTGATGCTGACTTCACTCCTACTATCGCTCATGCACAACTGCACCAGGCACGTTTACAAGAGAGTTCCAGGAACAGGCGATTACTCTCGGATCAGGAACTTGAAGACAAGGCTGCAGCCGAAGTGGCCAGAATCAATGCCATCAAGTCTGTTCTTGTCAAAGTCCGCTTCCCAGACAATACAAGCAGCGACTGGGAGGTGAATACAACTCACACTGGCCAGTTCCTCTACGATGCCGTGCGGCACGTCATGGCCCATAACGACCAGCCCTTCCATCTCGTCCTTCCTGGAACCAAGATTGTCATCAAGGATAACTCAAGCCCCAGTAACGGACTGATCAAGGCCTACAAGTTGTCTGGACGTACCCTTATCAACTTGGTCTGGGATGATGCTGTGCCGCCAACTGTACGAAAAGAGCCGTTCCTGAGGACCACGGTTGCTCAACAAGGCCAACAAGTCAAAGTACCAGAGCCCGTAGCGTCAGATGAGAAGGACGAGGAGGCGCCTGTTTCTCGACCAGCACAAACAGAGAAGGGCGAGGGATCAGGGGAGAAGATTGGAAAGAAGATACCTAAGTGGCTCAAGCTGGGCAAGAAATAGACGACGTCAAGTTAGACTAGGACAGACAAGTAATCAGGGTTTATGCATAAGGATCATAGGCGGCGTTGGCTAAGGGGATTTCACATTTATACGATCATCATTCCAGCGAGTAGTTCATATGGCCAATTACTTGGGCCCAGAAAAGACACAGCATCAATAGCACAGCCAACAGCGCTTGTCACAGATAGTTCATAGGAGAATGGCATGATCATTACGCCATAAAATTTCTTCAAAGTGTTGGTATTCCGGTGAGCCGCAGCTTAATTCCCTGCCACGGAGCGTTAATTCTTTTTTTCAATCGATCAGATCGTGACCACGCCAATCCATGCGAACCCCATTTGGTGCCAGATTCCCAAATAACTTCAGATCAAGACATGATTTAGTGACCCGCGCGACGGGCCTCGGCGATGACGCGCTGGAGCTCGTCGACCTTGGCCTTGGCACGGCCGAAAGTACCGAGCTGTTTATGATTGTTAGTATGTGATGGGATCGTTGGGTTGTTTCGGTGATTCGGTGAGGACGTACTCTCTTCTTGGCGAGCTTACGGGCACGCTTGTCCTTGGAGTTTCGGAGCAACTCAATGACTCGGCGCTCGTAAGGGGCAAGGCTGTGAGTTTTGTGGTTAGCATGAGGTTCAAATGTGGTTTCGTGACAAGTCCTCCACGGTGTGCAATCCAACAGCAAGCATTGGTACATGTCAACAGCACCAGAAGCAATCCAGTCCATTCCATTCCGTTCCATTCCATTCCCTCTCTTGAATGCCACAATTCCCAACCATTTTCCAACCATTCCCAAGTGAAAAAGAATCAAGACTTACCCAGCAACCTCCTTGACGACCTCACGGACGAAAGCGGTGCGCTTGCTCAGGTGGCCCTTGGTTCGGGACACGCGAGGCTTGACGGTGCGGGGAGTGGTTTTCTGTTAGAAAGGGCGACAAATGTCAGCGTCCATCGTCTGCTAGTTGCGGTGCGTTGCGCCCTCATCCGTCGCGAAGGCGAAGCAGAGATCCTCCACGAGGTGAGACTGCGACAGGGAGACGTACGTGGCCCTTGTTGAGGCCGACGGCCAGACCGGACTTGGCGGGAGCTTCAGCGGCCATTGTTGCTGGATGGGTTAGTCGAAGATGATCGAGGGGTTGACGAAGAGGATTTTTTCCAACACGAGGAGGGAGGAGGGATGTATCTCGAAAAGTTTTGGTGGTTAATTTTCTGTGGGTGAGGGTCACGTGCTGCAGGGTCGGCAAAAAGAGACGAATTTTTGTGTGGGAAGGCGAGGCAGCCACAGTGGCTTGTGATCCGTGGCTTGTGATATGGTGGGGTTTGAGATGAGGCTCATGTCATGAAGCGCAATTGAACCTCAATTCTGGGAGCTAAACTGTTTATCGATGCAACACCAAGACACGCAGGCAGTGCTTGCGTCTGTAGTAAATAAACTGGACTATCTTCCTTCGGAAGTCGACCTGAATTTATATGTTGTGCTGGTGGCGTGGATGGTTACTTATACTCACACAAGCAGTCTTGAATCTACGGTGTAATTACATCCTATGGCCATGATATCGTATGAAGACCGTTTTTGAAAGCTCGATTCGTAGTCTAGGAGATCAACGAGAGCCCCGACTCCTCTACCAAAATCGAGATAGACTACAATCACGATTACTGTTTTACTGCCAACATACTTATATAAGACACTCTTGGGTATAGGTATCATACGAAATTTCTAAGGTCAACTACACGATTAGATAGTAGGGATACGAATAGTCACTGATAAACTTGTATAAAATTATGGATATTTTGAGATACAATATAAATAGGTAAATCATTGAGTCTGAAATATTATTCAACCCCAAGGTATAGTTTCATACAACGAACAGGAAATTCTTGGTTGGGTATAAGTCAGGGATGTCTTCAATATTAGACCCTTGATTATGAAAGGAGGGTTATTAAGGAATGAGAGGATCCTATGCGCATTACGATCGGCACCCGACTCGAGAGAATGCTGGATGCCTCCTAGCTCCCATGATCTTGTACTTGTGTACAGACACGCAAACGTTCTAAAAACAGAGAATGGTAGGTCATTTCCAACCGAGTTACACATTGATCATGTTTCTATTCTTGTTACACATGACGGGAACGGCCTTGCTCAGCCATCCGCCCCCAAGAAAAACCACAAGTAAAATACTGTGAAAACGCAAGGCGTTATCCCTAAATGTCCACAGTAATAAACCTCCGACCCGGTAAAACATGAAACATGATCGGCGCCCAATCAAGTGGACTGCTGGGTTGCCGGATCGGAGGCGAGGATCCGTCAACTCCATTCTCTGATCCTGGCGGCTACAGGAGGATCAGCGAGGGAACGGCATTGCACGACGTCGTTGAGCTTGATATCCATAGAGGACCCATTTAACGTGTTGCTAGGGGCCGCGTGTTCGGCAAGGCAAGAGGAAAGCAGTCAGGGCGAGTGCTACTCTGACGTCGTCTTGGGCTCCATATTGCTTGCTTGATAGAGTTATAACTAGCCATGTCTTTGCTCGATAACTTCTGTTGTTTTCTTTTGCAATACCATTTATCTGACTAATAGACTTACCTTTTCACTCCTCTACATCAGCCTGTCATAATAATACCTGAATACTGCTCTTTCACGATGCAACTCGGACTCGTCATTCTTTCGGCTCTGCCTACAACATGGGCCGCTCACGCCTACGCAGTCCCTCAGACCCTGTCTGCTCTCGAAACAAACGCCCAAGACAACAGCTGCGTCCTGCCTGATCACTATCACATCCGCAACTTCAGGGCAGAGTCCAAGGACAGCGGCAAGACACTTAGTAGCCTCGACTTTGACTTCTTTGATGAAGATACCAAGCTGTCGACGCCGTGCCACAAGAACCTTTCGTCCACAGCCATCAAAGGACAAGGCCCCACAGATCGTTTTGCGTGCGATGACCGCGCTGCCGAGTTCATCTGGGACGACGATGCCCAGAAGCTCTGGATGATGGAGATGGTGTGCCAGGGCGAGGACGGGTAAGTCTTCTTCTTTGATGTTTGTAGTTCAGACTCTAACATTGATCGTGATAGAACTCCAAAGTGGGAGGTTAGCGGTAGTGCTCCGCTCCCTCTCAAGTGTGCCAGGACTGGCAGTTGCTCGACCAATTCGACAGACCATCGGGCGCTGTTTACTAGCATTGGTCCCTTGAGGAACATGCCTCCTTCTTAGAGATGTTTGCTTGTATGATACCAGAGAGCTCGTGATCTTGGAAGTTGTGCAGAATTGCTGATGGTACCTAGTCAGGTGTACTACCCCATGATTCGCTCACCTCCACTATCACTTGTATAGGACGGTAGTGGTTTGGCCATGGGCGGAGGAGTCATGCCCTTGACATAGAAGTTCAAGCATGGTAATGGCCTAGTAGTAATAATAATAGAGAATATCAATCACACAAGATTCAAGCCTCAAATACAATCATGATAATCTATGGTGATGTTATTCAGGAACAAACTCAACTGCCGCCTGTAGCTGATCGGGAAAAGAGTGGGCCTTTGAATCTGGGGTAGTTCAGACAACCAGCCACTCACAGCCCTCCAAATCATTGCAGACAAGCAATACCTCGTCAATGGCGGTCATTTGCCAGAATAATCAGGTACCGTATGACCTCAACAGTCTACGTTCCTCACGGGACCTGTCAACCCCGAACTTGACGCCCTCACTTGATCTATTTATTCCAAATGCCGTCGTCATTACCTCTGTCGAGGCTAAATTAACGCCTTCCCCAACAGAAGGATCTCAACCATGTTCAGTTGCCCATCTTCTGTTCCGTCTTCTCTCAGTCCAGGTTACTTCTGAAACTTGATCAACAAGTTACTCTGACGACGGGCTGGGGCAGGATACAATTCTTGATTCTCAACGACGAAGCATTATGTTTCAGCGAATGCATTATCAATCCGTCTTATAATCAATTTCTCTGCATCATACATACCCTCACATCAAATCATCATGCGGTTCAAAGTAATTGGTACCATGAGACTCTTGGCCCTCCAGCTCGCCCTTGTCACCTCTAGCGTTGCTTTTGACAACACTCAATTACCACTACGGCACAATCACCCTGATTCAAGCTCACCTACACCCAACGGCATATCAGTACCTCTTTTTGCAACTCTCGAGCGCCTCTCACGACTCGTCGATATCGCCTATTGCATCGGCAGCACAGGCGTGAGGAAGCCATTTGACTGTATATCCCGCTGCAACGAATTTCCCAGCCTTACCCTCGTCAATACATGGAACACAGGGCCTCTGCTCAGCGACAGCTGCGGATACATCGCCGTGGATCATGGAGTGAGACAGCGAGGAGATCCTAACGCCTACATGGCGGGTGAGCCTGCTATCGTGGTAGCCTTTCGTGGAACTTACAGCATCGCCAATACGATTGTCGATCTTAGCACCGTGCCGCAAGAGTACGTGCCATATCCGTCTCCTGATGACGGTGGAGAAGAGCCGCCCAGAGAGCCAGAGCACAAATGCACAAACTGCACTGTGCACATGGGCTTCCTTGAATCTTGGAAGAACGCCCGTCGTCTGGTCCTCCCACAACTTCGACAGCTAAAACAGCAGTACCCTTCCTACCCGATTCAGCTTGTCGGTCATAGCCTGGGAGGCTCTGTTGCTTGTCTTGCTGCGCTGGAGCTCAAGGTATCGCTGGGCTGGCAGGACGTTATCGTCACCACATTTGGAGAGCCCCGCGTTGGAAACGATGGCCTCGCGCGCTTTGTGGATGACGTCTTTCATCTGGATAGCCAGGAGAATTTGGAAGGACGCGAATACAGACGTGTCACTCATAAGGAAGACCCTGTTCCTCTGCTTCCGTTGGGAGAATGGGGCTACAAGTCGCACGCCGGAGAGGTATATATCGCCAAGCAGGAACTCACCCCTTCCGAGGCTGATATTTACATGTGTGTCGGCGACAACGACCCAAAGTGCATATCAGGGGCAGATGATTCGTTCTGGATGAACATACGCCGCCTGTTCCACTCCAGGAGCATCTTGACGGCCTCGGACAAGATGGCAGAGATAAACGGGTTTCCTTCGAGATTCAAGCTATGGCAGCTCTTGTTTGCGCATCGCGACTATTTCTGGAGATTGGGACTTTGCGTGCCAGGAGGAGATCCTGCTGACTGGGGTAGAGGGCGATATCAAGGTCCCGAGACGGAGGAACTATAGTTCTAGGGAGCACTGCGTTGAATGAATGGGCGTTTGATATGGGAAAAGGCCTTTTTGAGATACCTTGTATTTTTATTTTGACATTGACTTGACGATACTTACGTGTATGTTTTGGCTTGATCCTATCCGCGTTTGGTGTGACTGAGCAAACACAATCCATCTCTCATCGTTTATCCTGGAGATGATGAGATTATTAACGCTGAGGCCAAATATCTACCATTTCAGTCACAGACAAGCCAAAATTCATGTTACACTACAGATGGCATCATGAATTCTTCTTGCTCGGAATGCTGCACTTCTCCGGTTGCCTGCTCACGGCCCCGGCCACTCCCGCGGCCACGGGCTAGACCGAGCGGAAAGCTCCACCGAATGAGCTTGAGCAAGGATTGCTTAAAGTCCAGGCCATGATAAGGGCCTTGGGCTAGGTACAGGGCAGTATGTACGTGAGCACGTATGATGTCTGCCCATAGAACGATATAGGCTGCCTGAATCAAGGTCTGGTTTTACATCTGATGTCTCTCTTATATTGCTCATAAGACCTCAAGCTATCGTATAAGGTCGAAGAAGTTTACAAAAGTACGGAGCCTTGTCTGAGCTGAGCTGGTACTGAGATAGGTTGTATGAGGCAAAACCGGTTTCCGCGGCTCTAGTGGAACGTGGGCTTCGGATGATTGCAGATGGGTCCGTGGGTCAGAGAGAGAGAAAATAGTTTTGTTAGCAAGGAGCCGAAAGAGAGAGACAGCCCCGGATTGTTGTAGAGAGAAGGGTCTGTTTGTCATTGTTAGTTGACAGCTACGCTCTATAGTCTTGTGGATAAGAAGAAGAAACAAGACCAGGATACCACTGGCACTACGGCAGTTAAACAGTTCCCATATCCAGGTTGATGGATTCTCAGTCAGGGCTAAAGGGTGACCAAGTTGAAGCGTATGACATGGGAGGGGTTATAAGCGCAATGAAAACATTCAGGGATGGTCCCTTGGAAAGCGTGATGGGCAGATCTTGAGATTTGATGTACTGGTAGCGCAGAGTATCCGTAGATACAAAGTGATAGTTGTTTCGACTGCGCATAAACTTGAGCCTGAAAATATGAGCAAACTTTGTCCAGGTTTCAGTGAGCGGCGCAAGAGTGTTTCTACGTCTCAGATTCGGTATCAGCCCGGGCTGGCTGTTAGGGGTTCTATAGACGCTTCAGTGGGCGGCTAATACAAGGCGGTTGATGTCAGGAAATGAGCTCATCTATTGGATGCGACTCATTTACAGGACATTAACATGTGTCGTGTGCCTTTTAGAGGTGTATGAATGGCAGGCTGCCATGTGCCCGTCTAATAGATTACAACCGGTCTAAAGCCACCCAACATCTCTCAGTCAGTGACTGATTTGTCGTCAAGATGCGGGTTGCCGTGTGTGGCGGGCGGGCAGAGAGATAACAGAGCCAATGTGATTGAGGGCACCCAACGTGTCCCCAGCCCCAACGAGGCTGAGTTGGGCAGGATTTAATGCCTTGGATTGTGGTGATAATGATGCATTGATTGTCTGATTTCACTCATAAGAGCTAACTGCCAGCAATAAATCAACTAACTCCCAAGGTTTGAAATTCGAGAATGCAAAAGAGAAAATGAGTACGTGTATATTCTTGCTGCTCTCTGTGAAACTAAAGAAATGTATGAACTGGCTGTTTTTGTTTGATAGAAGAGGGGTGAAGAGGATGGAAGTTCCATGTTTGTCTGTCGTCACTTTTGCGCTCACGTGGCTCACTCTGGATTGTTTACATCCGGGCCAGAACCTGCAGTGCGGTGCAGTGCATTGCAGTGGCGGCCAAGGGACAGTTAGGTTTGTCAGTTTTTCCAACGCCGTGCCCGTACCTTATTCTAATTTTCAACGGGGTCCGTTCCACTTTATGGGGAAAATCCTTTATTATCCCCTTTTTCTTTACCCCCAGCGAGCTTCAAATGTCGGTTGCGGTTGTGAGAATATGAGGAGCTGGAGCGGTGACTGGGTTATGAGCACACTAAAAGTGCCTAGGCCTCTGGCAAGAAGCGGGTGTCAAAAACAGCCCATCAAGTACCTAGCGAGATGCTCATATCCAATTCTATTAGGCGATATAGGCCCCCTAAAACTTATCCAGCACAGCCCTGAAACCCCCCTCTCGGCTCAGGCCGTCTAGGCTGCCAGAGTCAATGCGGGAAATGCGCACCGCCTTGAAAGATATGCACGTGTCCACCTTACCCTTACTGGCCTGTGCTGGCCCTGCGCTGGCTCTCAACGCCTGACCCGCGTCCCACCTCCACACCTAACCTGCTCTCGCTCTCATCCTCCCTCCTCTACTTACGCACCCCCCAAATCTCAACCTCCAAAAATTCCCATCTTCTTACTCAACCTCTCCCTCTCTTTTCTCTTCTACGACCGCTTCCTCTTTTCTATCAAATCAATACCCAGAATCTTCCACAATGGCCACCGAGGTAAGCCTTCTCCCGCTCTTCCCCTCACTCTCCTGTGATTGTTGTTGCATGTCTTGTGCCCTTTTCCCTCGCCGCCTCAGCCCGCACAACCCCTCAGTCGAAGCCCAACATGAGCAGCGTCAACATCATGAGCTTCCTCGTCGATAATTTGCAGTCCTTGGCCTTGGATACTCGGCCACGCAGCTCGCGATCATCGACAGCTTCTTTCATTTGACCCCTCAGCGTTGCTGGCCGCTCCCCCTCCCTACTCATTCTCCCTCATCCCTATCTTCCTAAACAAGATGGTTTCGATGCTGACTTTTATGATGTGATAGCGTGAAAGGTTTGTCCAAATGGTTCCCTCCCACCTCTCTCCCGACGCTCTCAGCGCTCAGACAATACCCTGGCTTGTCGAGGATTCAACCCCCCATCGAAAGACGCCGTATCGCTGACCTCGTACGTGTTACCTCAATATAGCAAGACCTTCCTGGCCCGCCTCTGCGAGCAGGCCGAGCGCTACGATGAGATGGTCACCTACATGAAGGAGGTGGCCAAGCTGGGCGGTGAGCTCACCGTTGACGAGCGTAACCTCCTCAGCGTTGCCTACAAGAACGTTGTCGGTACCCGACGTGCCTCGTGGCGCATCATTTCCTCGATCGAGCAGAAGGAGGAATCTAAGGGATCCGACAAGCACGTCTCCACCATCAAGGACTACCGCAACAAGATCGAGACCGAGCTTGAGAAGGTCTGCCAGGATGTCCTCGACGTTTTGGACGACTTCCTCATCCCCAACGCCGCCACTGGCGAGTCCAAGGTCTTCTACCACAAGATGTGCGTTTTTATCTTCCCCGCCTCTGGCCTGAGGCCCCTCGCCCTCCACCCTTTTGTGCTCATGCAGCACTGCACCCATTCCACCATATGCGTGCTTTTTGAAAATTTGCAATGCCCTTTGTTTTCATCTCAAGAAGCTGACCCATTGTTTTTTTCCTCACTATAGGAAGGGTGACTACCACCGCTACCTCGCTGAGTTCGCTTCTGGCGAGAAGCGCAAGGGTGCTGCTACCGCTGCCCACGATGCTTACAAGGTAAGGCGAAACCCCCCCACCGTCACATGCCGCATGATCCGGGCCGCTCGTGCCCCTGGCTGACTGTTGTGCCCAACCCACAGAGCGCTACCGATGTCGCCCAGACTGAGCTCACTCCTACTCACCCCATCCGCCTGGGTCTCGCCCTCAACTTCTCCGTCTTCTACTACGAGATCTTGAACTCCCCCGACCGTGCTTGCCACCTCGCGAAGCAGGCCTTCGACGATGCTATTGCCGAGCTCGACTCCCTCTCTGAGGAGTCTTACCGCGACAGCACCCTCATCATGCAGCTCCTCCGCGACAACCTGACCCTCTGGACCTCTTCTGACAGCGCCGAGGGCGAGGCTGCCGGTGGTGCTGATGCTCCCAAGAAGGAGGAGGGCGAGGCTGCCAAGCCCGCTGAACCTGCTGCTGAGGAGCCTGCGCCTGCTGCTGCCTCCTAAATCTATCCATAATCCCCCTCGATACCACATGCGTCTCGGCATATAGGAACCGAGATGTATTCTCGCCCCGGTTACTCTTGTCTGCCCCCGGACACATGGATAGCTGGGCCTGTCTTGGGCGGGCTGGATGATAGCACGAGGCTTCTTCTTTTTGCGCGGTGCGTTGCTTTTTTCACGGCGATGGAGAGGGAGGATCATAGGGTCTGGTTCTGGCAAAGGGAAAGTGTATGGCGCGGAATCTTCGTCTTGTTGGTCCGTCGGAATGTTTTAAAAATCGACCGCCAACCTCGATGTGACGGCTCCTTTTTTTCTTTCTTACCTGGCAGATAAATCGCAAAGTTGTCCCCCCCCCTTCACTCATCCTTGGCCTAGTCCCGCACCTAGCATTGTGTATCTCTCACTCGCCGTCTTGTTGGTCATTGAGACTGGATCAGTTCTGTGCCTGTCTCTATTAAATCGTCACGAAGAAGGCTTTCTCATGTTACTTACACTCTACCTTGTTTCATGTTTTTATTGTTTTTGTTCATGTCTATTGGTTCGTTTTTTAAACGTACCCCCGAGGAGAGCGAGACAATGGAGATTATTATATCCTATTGTTTCTAAATTCACATGTCAAGAAAAAGAAATTACCCCTACGTTCATGTTCACAGGCTTTCCACGGTACAGAGCAGAGCAGAGGTTTTAGCCGTCCCGGCACTTCCGATCTAAGCCCTGAAAGGTTCTACTCTGGTGACGTTTGTCTTTAACGACATGTCTAGTACCTGACCGTCGAATTGCCTTAGATTTTGATCCCGTTGCTCGACAAGGTTCGTCTACAGCTAGGCTACCTGACGTTATGGATTTCATTCATATGCTGAGAAGAACAAGCGTTACATGCCACAGTTTTGGGCCAAGATTAGAAAGTTTGTTACACGTGCATGCGTGGAGCTGCCTGTCGAGGACATTGATTAATAAAGAATAAATGCTATATCATGACGCATATCGACATGGCCCCGGCTGCCTATTAAGGAGTATTACCGGCCCCGAGGCTTTCGTAAGCAGAAAAGACAGTTATCGTAGTGGTTTGGTTGGTTTGTTGTGTTGGTCCATCAATCAGACTGTCACCGTTCTTCAGTGCGACGGCTGAGTAGCCTTGCTGCCCGTGCCAACCGTTCTTGCTTTTCTTTGAAGCCATTTGCTCCCCCTTCACTATCCCTCTCCAATATTCCCACCTCGTGATCCATAAGTTCGCCGCCCCTGGGCGTCCTGGTCTCTAGTCCACGATACATAGCGGTGCGGCCGTCAGGCGGCAGCTCTGCGGCGGCAGCGGCCATGTTTGCGGCGGCACGTCTCTTGGGACCAAAGCGCCAGCTGAGGCGCCTCCACAGGCTACGGGGCCTCGAGACAGCGGGCGAGGGGGGCGTGGCGAAGGATGTGTCCGGGTCAGGGTCCGGTGTCGCAGCTGAGGAGGAAGAGAGGGAGGAGGAGAGGGACGGGGCCGTGGGGAGGGAGAGGGCCGAGGCGACTTCGGTGCGCCAGATGTGAATGCGTTCTTGCTTAGCGGGGGGCATAAGGGGATTTTCCCTAATTCGATGGGGTTGTGAAGCGTCTGCCATTGCTGGTTATGTATTGTTGTGTTATTGCCGTTGATGGTGTTTGTATGTGTTGAGATAATAGACGGCTGGGGAGCGAGGAGCTGGATTGAATTGGATTATCGTGTAGATAAATATGGTTGTGTCGTGCAATGGGCTGGGATCGGCGAATCCGAAGCCCCTTTGTGTTGAGATATTCGCATACAATGCGCTTTTTCTCTTTCATAAACAAGAGAAGTTGATGATGAGCAAACTCAATTCGCTGTTACACTCTCTTTTTATCTCTTTTCTGGCCGTGTCGTCCAGCGAATTTGTTCGTGCACGCAATGACTCGTATATCTTCGATGAGTCGGGTTGTACTTGGTTCGAGGGCTTGGAAGGTCTGGGTATCTCAAACAAAAGCACTCGAGCAGTAACTGAGCCTCCGATAAATAAGAGAGCAAGAAGAAGCTCTTCTTGTACGAGAGAGAGAGAAACTCCAAAAAAAGAAAAAAGGAGAAATTGTTTGAAGAAAAAAGAGGCGAGAGCCAAGGTAAGGTAGGTTCGAAAGTGGTTGGAGCTAATGGAACCACGGACCGGGATCGATCTGATTAGGGGCGGGCCAGGGCCAGAGGCTGGTAAGTCCTTTGAGTAATAGCCTATTTGTGTTTATATAGAGACTGACTCGCTAGATTTCTGTTATAACTCTTGCAATCTCGAGATGTCGGACAACAACGAGTAATAAATAGACGAGAGGAGAAAGAAGAAGAAGTGAGAGGGATTTGGAGAGAGAGAGAGGGTGTGATAAAGTAAGGTAAGTGATCAACATCTGGTCTAGATCGACGCAGGTCTCGTGCCCAGAAGTACGACAGGGAAGTTTCATGCATGGCAGCCCTGGGCTTCAGGTCACTCTTAAGGGTCAGGTCGGGTGGGTTCGTTACCGTTAACTACAGCTCGCTCGGCTGTCGCCTGTAGGTAAACAATTACCTTAGCGCACCTTTACAGGGTTCAAGCCTTAGGGTAGGGGAGGGGCGGGGAGCCGACAAGGTTGATGCCGTCGACCTAAGATCAAAAGGTAATTTACACGACCATGATTCAATCAGCGACTGAAATAGCGATATTACTTTGGGAAAGTATACGAGTTATCATGATTAGATCATATACATATTTCCTACAGTGATCACGGCATCTCGTCTCTCCCCAGGGTAGCACTTTATCGGACCTCGACATTTCTGTGGCGGACAACCTCAAGGCAAATGCACCGCGTCACCCGACTACTACAGCCAGAGGCTTTCCTCTTGGCCAAGGTCAATCAATCGGTCAAGACGCCGCTATCTCAACAGACTAGACTAGACACTGAAGAGGGGGGCTTTTGGTGGACGACCCGTGGTTGCGCAACAGGGTGACACATGATTCAGTTGTTGGCTCACATGCTGTGAAACGGGACTGAGCATAAACACCACCAACACATTCAAAGGGCATCCATCACCAGATAAAGAATATTCGTTCTTTTTTATACAGTGATAATACGCCTAGAAAAAGGTCAAACTGTACTTTTTCTTTTTTTTTATCAAGACAGCCATAACAATGAACCAACCAACCAGTCCTAACCCAGTTAGTTATACCAATGTAAACCCAAGCTCATCAAAACGCTCCATCCAAAGAGGCTCCAAACGCCTACGCACCGAAGTACTGTGTCTGCGAACACCTACAATCCTCTCCTCTATGCCCTTGTACTAGGTTTCAAAGTTTCCCATCCTCCCATTGTATCTTGTCCCTCGCCCAGCGAGCCCAGCAAGTCTACAGATCCCTGCCGTTGGTGTTGATGTTGATGCTGCGGCGGCAAATGCGGCTTGGGCTGCACCGGCGGTGCTGGTCGCCGAGACGGCACTCCACCCATCGCTCCCGCTGGGGTTGACGGCTTCGCACTCGCCCCGTTCATTTCAGGCTTTGGGAGACCTACGGGTTTCCTTGCGGGAGCGGGAGCGGGTCCCTGCGAACGAGCAGCACCTCCCGTCAACCCCCCGGTGGCAGCCCTTGTCGGCAACGGGGGCCGAAAGTCGTTTTCAAGCACGTTGTGGCTCAGCGCCGGGCTTGAGCTCGGCGATGTCGTGGTTAGGTGAGCTGGTTTCTTTGCTACCGGTGGCGCTGGTTTACCAGTCTTGCCGCTCTGCTGCGAGAACTGAGAAACATGTGAAGCTGCTGATGTCGGTCGCAGGGGTGCTGGCAGTGGCTGCGTCTGTACTCTATTAAGACCAAACCCGTTGCTTCCCGCTTGTCCCGTTGCCGCGACCCCTGCCGTTCCTCGCCGTGGAGGCGGAGGCGGAGGCGGCGTTTGTCCCTGACTGCTGGGAATGGGCTCATCTAGCAGGTTCATACGACCGACCTTAGCTGGTAATGTTGATGGATCATACGGCGGAGGCAGCTTTCGAGGCTGAGTGCTTGAAACTGATGCCATGGCGTTAGGCAGATTTACCTTTTCGAACGGCGAGCTTGACATGCTAGACAACGACGCCTTAGAAGATGATCTTGGGATTGAAATCCAGTCCGGTTCCTCTGTATGACCAAACGGGTTTGAGGGACGATTAGGGTTGAATCCGACGGCCTGTCCATTCTTAGGTTTGGGTACAGGCACCGCGGCACGAACAGGCTGCTTGTTATCGAGCCACCACTTCTGACGATCCGAGCTCGCAGGAGGCAGTCCAGGTTCGATGGAATCGTACCCAATCAGATCTTCGTCGTCGCTATCGTCGCCGGTTCCGAGATGAGCCGTCGCATCTCCAACGTCGGCTTTCCGGCGTTGATATAGCTCTTTACTGATTGACTCCCGTAGAGACTCATCGACAATACTCACCCTGCATTCAAAGATGGCGTGAACTGGTCGATGGTCTGAGAATCTGAGGGGTGCCGAATTGTACAATATCTGTCTGAGGTTGGACCCTTTACGGAGAATACGATCCGTCCAAGCAGGAATGCGAGCCTTTTCACTGGTAATAGTTAGTTTGCTCGTAGAAATACACAAGATAATAGAAGAAACATACGAAGTATCATAATCGTCAGTCCCAATGTCAAACTTGTACGTAGGCGGGAACGTGATGCGAGCCTCAGAATAAAAGGGAAATGACAAGCCAGCCACCATCTGAAGGTTGAGCTGATCGTTCTCATACAGTGTCTCAAAGTCGCGCTTCTTCACAAGAGCGCGTGCAGTATCCAAGTTGAGCCCAATGCGATAATTGAAGTCACCCAGCCAAATGACCGCGTCTGTTCATGTCAGTAAGAAACCATTGCGACTAGACGCCAAGCCCAAGAGCACCCACCATGATCATCGATACCTCGGTTCCTCTGAAAGCGTAAGCCGTGGTGGATCGTTGCATAATCGCGATTCCGTTCGTCGTAGTTTGAAAATCCAGCAGCCAGATGTGCCGTCACAAAGCAGATGTGGGTGTTTGCATAGTCGAATCGAATCGCCACCGCGCCCTTGTTTCCGGCCATGCCGGACATTCCCGTCTTCTTCACGCTGCCCTCGACGTTCTTAATGTTGGCCAAACTAGGCGTCTTGACAAAGATGCACAGTGCTGCTCCAACGAGCTGTCCACTGCGCAGCAACACGTATCTCTCGCCCCCTAATCGTTTCTGCCGCTCGTTGAGGTTGCGCTTCACAGCTTGCTCCCAGAGGTTCTTTCGCGACGGATCGCTGTTCATGATTTGCTGTGGACTGAGCTCAACAATTTCCTGGAACCCGACCACGAAAATGTCTGGTTGGGCGTTACCCAAAGTTTCTGGGAAGAGCCAAGGACCGAGATCATGGTCAACACCTTCAGTCCTACCATTGAGATTGAACGTGCCAACCCAGATAGTGATGCCATTATAAGAGGTAAATTCGCTGCTTCGCTTGACCAGCTCGGTTGACACGAAATCACTTATAGGGTCAAATAGAAGAACTGGTGCCTGCCCAACAAGACGACCCAGTAACATATCAATGGTAATCTGGCGAGAGGGGTCGAGGAAGTTGTTGTGGTAGATACGCTGTACAGACTTGCGTACATCAGCAACAGCACCAGCCAACGACATCTTGCCATGGCGTGTGAAGGATGACTTGAGCGCGCCCGTTCCAGCGTAGGTCTTGGACAGCGAGTCACCGTTGTCTGCCCACAGGCTGGAATGTCTCATCCAGAAATCAGATGTGGCGAATTCGCCCCGATGTCCCAGGAAAGCCTCAACCGCCATCTGCGAAATCATGGTCTGGACAAGGTTGGTTCGGTCAAGACAATCCAAGCAGTTGGTTCGGAATACACCCTCTTGCTGGAGCACAACTACCATACGGGCATGACCTGAACCGTCTTGGTCCTCTCTTGGCTCACTTGTCTCTTCAGCAAGAAAGTACGCAAAGCCGTCGGTAGAGTTCTCGATATATCGACGAATATCCCGGGCAGCCTCGTATCCAGCAGGTCCTTTCGTCTCTGCGTGGAAATCGTAGTTCGTCTCCCGCAGAAGTGCGTGATCCCAAGACCCATCCTGCCCTGGACGGCTCAGTGGACAGTGTTTAATCCCATTATGATATAGTGTACTGAGCTCGACCTCACCTGGCTTTGTCTCACTAAGAAGGTTGATAACGTGGACGGCTCCATATGATTGCTCGAGCTCCTCAAAGTGCTTGTTGAAGGCGGGCTGCGTGCCGTCGGGAGATCTGGTGACTGTAATCTTCTGGCGGCCTGGAATGAGGTCGGCCGCTTGCTCCCAAAAGACAGGTACCGACCCGCGTACTTGAGCATACGAGAACATTGTCCCAGCTGGACTCCAGAATGTCGTTTCAGTCTCGACAAAGTTGGCGACATGTCCATCGTCGTCAATACCTCGTGAGTTGAAGCGCGTTCCAGCTCTGCGACAAGACAAACGCGATATAAGAGTCATGAACGAAGGCATGCCAGACTTGACATTCTTGAGGGGCGAAGCGCTCAGCGGGATGGTCATTGTCTTACAGAAACCACGGATTGCTGAAGTGAGTATTCGCGACGAATCGAGAGCTGCTCGTTCATGAGGCATGAGTCGGGAGCGGAATTGTACCAGAGGACTAATCATGAACGAGTTCCAGAGAAATCCGTCATCGAAGTTGTCGATTTCAAAAGAGTTCGAGTTAATTGGCCTATCGCGCGTCAGTACCATACCACAGGAAACCAGATGTCAACATACCTGTCCTGAAGTCGGTTTGTAAGGTCAAAGTCGGTGCTGTAGTAGAAGGTTCCATTACTGAGCAGGTTGCGCAACTCATGGCAAGGATGCTCCAAGGCCACCTCTCTTCGACCAAGACCTTGACCATAAGGAGCAGACTGTACCGACGCAGTATCCGAGAACTCAGGTTCGAGAGATTCAAGGGGAACAACATCGTCGTAGTCTGCGCTACTCAAGCAATAGAATGCCACCCCGCCTATGCGCTCGACAGTCTCGCCAGGACGCAAGGTGGCAGCTCGTGTTGCGTGCGTAATGACAGATAAGAAGACCTCGCCGTTGACTGTAATCAAGCCCAGTGTCCCGTAGATCGGTCGATGGGTCAGACGGCGATAGTCTTGCAGTAAATGTTTCGAAACAGGAGCGAACTCGACCATGCACTTGGATACCAAGGCCTCGCCGACATTTCCACGAGGTCGCGCAGACGCGGCGACGGATGTAAGCGAACCGTTGGCGATACTTTCATTCGTCGAGGAGGTGTATCGAAGGATTAGAGTATGAGAGGACGAAACGATGGCGATGGATCGATGAGGGTAGTCGCGTATATAGAGTTCGCATGACTTTTCGGGTGAGGGAGCCTGGGATGACCAAGCCGCCGAAGGATATTCCATCATGTGCAAGAGGATATCATGGGATGGACAATTTCAGGGTTCAACGTGTCCAGGGGAGCGATTGCGAAATAGATTCAACGATTCACTTGACCCATGATCAATTGGAAGAGCGTAAGATAAGTTGAAAAGACGGAGAATTCGTGGACGGACGAAGTTGGGCTTTGTAGGGTTCAGCCAGTGTTTGAGTTAAGTATCCAAGTTTGGGCGTTAAACAATTGTTAGAGGCGCATTGGACTGGACGGCTCTGCAAATGACGTTTCTCAGCTGGGGGACCACGATCCGACTCCTGGGAGCTGCTAATTTAAGAGTGTATGAAGCCCCACTAAATTCGGGCTTGTCTCTTGTCCCGTCTGGACATCAATATGTATCTTATTTATAGTGGTGGAATGAACTACGGTGAAGGGGGTTTAAGGATAGATGAACTAAATTCTACAGGTGTTTTTGCCATGATCTCGATGGTTGTTGTGGGATAGTGCATATATGTTAGAGTGATATATAGCTGAATGAAAGAGAGCCTCTCTTCTCATGATACAACCAAGAAAAGGGCCTAGATATCTCGACCTGTCCCTCTCTGGATCGTACTCTGCTTTGGAGAACAAAGTTATCTTCCATTCACATGGCAGGCTTAGCGTAGTCCTACATCCAAAGGATGCGCAGCTAATCAAATGATCCAGAGCCTGTCAGCTGGTTGACAGTGTTGACTGTTGGAGAGCAGTAAGACGACGGAAGAGAACAACAAAGACAGAAAAGGGAGCTTCAGATTCGAAATTGAGATCATGCTCTCTAATAGAGAGCGTTCATTCTCTTCCTATCATATGTTTATGTGAGAATCATCATAAGCCCATTTTAGGATAGAGAAAAAGAGAAGTTTCTTCCATCTGCTCCACGCATCGAAAATATCTGCAATCTTGCGGCGCCTGCTTAGTCATCTTGAAAACGGCAAATTGTTGGCCCGGACTCATGCAGCTGGACCCATGTCAGCTGCGGAGACCTGTTCGACAAGTACAGATTTCTTGCATTTTGCGCGTCTTTAGGTGGACACGTGCAGCTGGAGCTGAAGGCAGTGACTAAAGCTTGAAGTACCCAAAAAAAGAGCTTGTCTGTCGTCCAGGCGCGAACTCCCAGCCCCTACCTTTCGCGACAGACTGAGCCTCAAACATCATCTCCTATCTACAAACTTATCAGCATAATCACCACCTTGCAAGATCGAATCTCCATCAGCTTTTCGCTCCCTCGGCAATTGAACTACGCGACGCAGAAAGACATCAAACTTGGCAATTTCGACGACATGAGTGACTTCGGCCACTTTGGCTCCGAGGAGGAGTACGCGACTGTGCGCAAGCACAATGCTGAAGTGGTATGTTCTGCCTGGCATTCAGCTCCATAGTCTTGAACCTGATTGCTGACGTATTTGAAAAATATCAGGATGTCGACCCCGACAACTTCGAGCACTGGGAGAACCTCATCAAAGCTTGTGAGACACTGGAGGGTGGCTTGAACCGCAACTCAAGCCCCCAAGCATTGGCGACCTTCCGCGATGCCTACGACCGATTCCTCCTCAAATTTCCCCTCCTGTTCGGCTACTGGAAGAAATATGCCGACATGGAGTTCAACATTGCAGGCCCCGAGTCTGCTGAGATGGTCAGTTTATCTCTGGTGCTGTTTGCGATTCTACTGACACCCCAAAACAGGTCTATGAACGAGGATGCGCAAGCATCACCAATTCTGTCGACTTGTGGACGGACTACTGCTCCTTCAAGATGGAGACAACCCATGACCCACACCTCGTCAGAGAGTAAGTTCCATTTGGATGGTTTCCTTCCCCTTCCCTTAACATGCCTTTTGGCGCAGCATTTCGCTTGACCAGAGTGGTCTCGGTCGACCTATTCGCAAGGGCTCATACACTCCACTATCAAGGTGTCTGATGGTGAGATATGCCTGCGATAGCCCCTTATGCTGGGATGCTCTCTCACGCTCTCTGCCAGGCTCTGTTGATGTTCCATCCGTGCTCGTTCTAAACTTCAAAGTCGTCCTTGCGTTACACGTCACCCGTTCGGGAGAACATGATCTCGGTTCTGCTACTCACTTGCACAACCATCTTCCCCTCTGTATTAATCCTCTCCGCCCCTTTCCCCTGAGTTATCCCTTCCGCAGTCAGTTCTCATGCTAACCTTGTCTATTAGACTCTTTGAGCGCGGCTCAACCTATGTTGGCCTTGATTTTCTAGCTCATCCTTTCTGGGACAAGTACATTGAGTACGAGGAGCGTCAGGAGGCGCAGGACAGGATCTATGCCATTCATGCGCGGATCATTCGTATACCAATGCACCAGTATGCACGATATTACGAGAGATTCCGGTCTCTATCACACAACCAACCCATTTCTCAGGTTGTGTCTGCTGATGATCTCGCACGCTTCAGGGGCGAGGTTGAAGCGGAAGCCATGGCCTATGGCGGTGCCCCCAAGCCTGAGTTGGAAATTGAGCGCGACATTCGTGCCAAAGTCGACGCCATGTATTACGAGATTTTCACAACGACGCAAACCGAGGTATCGAAGCGATGGACCTATGAATCGGAGATCAAGAGGCCCTACTTCCACGTTACGGCTTTGGAGCACAAGGACTTGGTGAACTGGCGCAAGTATCTGGATTTCGAGGAAGCGGAGGGCGATTTTGCACGAATCGTTGCCCTGTATGAGCGTTGCCTAGTCACATGCGCTTACTACGATGAGCTCTGGTTCCGATATGCTCGGTGGATGTCTGGCCAGGAAGGGAAGGAGGAAGAAGTTCGCAACATCTATGTGCGCGCCTCAACAATGTTTGTGCCCATCAGTCGACCGGGCATTAGGATGCAATGGGCCTACTTTGAAGAGAGTGCTGGCCGGGTTGACGTTGCTCTTGATATCCACGAGGCAATCCTACTGAAACTACCTGACTGCGTCGAGGTTATTGTATCGTGGGCCAATGTTCAGCGACGGCAAAACGGAATTGATGCTGCCATTCAGGTCTACAAGGATCAGATTGACGCGCCAACAGTGGATATCTACACCAAAGCTGCCTTGGTTGCGGAATGGGCTCTGCTGCTTTGGAAAGCCAAGGGCTCTGTGGAAGAGGCCCGTGGCGTCTTTCTCAAGAACGTGCAGTGGTATGCCGACAGCAGGTTGTTTTGGGATCGATGGTTCCAGTTTGAATCGGAGCAACCACCAAGCGCCGAGGGTGAAGCACAGCACAGCGAGCGGATGAAGAAGGTGTTTGATGAGCTTCGAGAACGAAGTCGACTTTCGGCACCAGTAAAGAAGGAATTGTCCCAGGCCTATCTTACCTATTTAGTTGAGAGAGGCAACAAGGATGCCATGAAGGTATTCCTGCAAATTGACAGGGAGATGTTTGGGTAAGAAGACACGCTCCATTATTGACAACAAGCACTAATCATTTTGCAGTCCATCATCGGTAGCGAAATTATCGACAGGAGGGGATGCAAAGGAGAACGGCGCTGTGAGAGGGGAGATGGATGAGGCCAACAAGCCCAGAGCCGAGGCTCGATACTCTCACTTCTACGAGACTCACGGGGAGCCAGACCCTGATGCGCAAGGCAACGCGGATTTCAACTAAGGAACGACAGACAACATCGATCGAAGGTGAATGGTATTTGAGGCGCTGAAACTAAGGAGGACTTAATGAAGTGTATGTGACTTTGGAGTTGTACTATAAAGGAAACGGCGCCCCTGCATAAGTAAAGCAGAGGGGCTTGGATGAATCTGGAGGATACGTATAAGAATTTGCTCTTGAGCAAGCTGCTATGTCTTGGAGGTACTGGGTGGATTATTGTCCGTAATGGGCAGAGAAGGCGATGAAGTTGTCGATACAAGGAAAGCAGTAGATGAATATATATGAACGTTGAGCCTGAAGTTAAGATTGTTTATGAAGATCTAGAAATTGAAACTGGCACTAATTCGATATGAGAAGGCATCGGCGACGCTTACTGGATACAACCAGTTTAGGTACAAGCACGTTGACCGGAGAAGTATCGGAAAGTATGGCAACGGCGTTCGGTATGTTCAAGTGCGTACCTACAATTGCATTTCCTACCGTACATAAAAAGCCGGAAGAAGAAAAGAGAGAAGAGAGAGGTTGAAGCTTTTGAGATATTGGGTGATATGACGACAAATCACATGCGACGACCCCAGAGAGGTAAGCGATTTGGAATCTTGTGTGAGCGAGGCTAAGGCAGATGAGAGCGACAAGGGGAGATCCCTGCGGTGTAAAAAGATTCCACATTGTTTCTGGGGGAGCAACGGATGACAAATCTTGGTGTTACACGAGGGTGCAATACAATCTGATATCATGTTGGTTAGAGTTTGATTATTCGTTCTGAACAGATGGGTAATAAAATCTAGAGGCAGCAGAAAGGAATAAAAAGTCCATTTTCGGAGGGCGCCCATTCGGTTCGGGTGTCAGGCCGCACACCTCCGGACTCTTGAGCTCCGGATGAGATGAGGTCTTTGGAATCTTATTTGCTTGCCTTGTCGGTAATGGAGGGTTACTTTTTCAGGGTCCCGGGTGCATTAGAATTTTTTTTTTGACCTGGCCTAGCTCTGAATGGTCAATTACCTTGTGGCTAGTCTTGTCCCTTATGTTTTTTTTTTTTTTTGACGTGGCACATGTCAAACGGTTGACGACGTTTCTAGAGCCTCTTGATCTCTGTTGATATCCAATGCTGCAATGATGCTTCGTACTCCGTACAGTTACAGTTACCTTATTCGTGAACCCTGCTCTGTCTTTACAGGGCTTCAACATTGGCAGCCTCTCAGAAACCAGAGAATCGCCATTACCAAGTATCTCCCCCAACTCCACCAGATCCACAAGGGACATCATCCCCCACCGAGTTCTGGGCCCAAGGTATGAGATTGACCAATTGCTCATGTCCAATTTCAAGACATGGCGTCGGTTTGTGAAGCCGGTGCCGCTCCGAGGCGAGGGGAGATACCTGGGGATGCTGGGATACGATGCGTAAAGGCCCTTGAAGAGTACCTCGGGACGGAGTACCGCAGAGGCCGGCCACGTCCGGGGCAGAATAGGTGAACCTACCTTGTTATGAATCAAAGTTCTTTTCCTTGTTCTGCGGCCTTCCATGAATCGCGTTATAACAGTCAGAGCTGCCTGACACTGACACGGCAGTCTACCCCGTCTCGTCCTTGGCTTTCCCTCAAAAAGAACCGACACTCCATTCTTATCTTTTGTCTCAGATTCTGTCCTTTGATTCTTCTTTTCTTCCTTTTTCATCCTCTTCCCCTCCCTCTCTTCTCTCCGCCAAGTAACAGATCTGAAGTGTTCAAGACTTTGCTTTACGATCCTTCACATTCAAGGTACGTTTTAATCACTATATCATGTGTATCTATATCTTCTACTCCTGGTAGAAGCTCCTCGCTTTCCTCATCTTTCACATACTGTTCATTCCCAATAACCTCTTTGAACAAACATTAACATTTGCGCTTCACAGATGGCCTTAGCTACCCGACAGTTTGCCCGTGCCGCCACTCGTGCTACACGCAATGGCTTTGCTATTGCTCCCCGACAGGTCATCCGCCAGCAGGGTCGCCGCTACTACTCTTCTGAACCTGCCCAGAAGTCTTCTTCCGCTTGGGTCTGGCTGACTGGTGCCGCTGTTGCTGGCGGTGCTGGCTATTACTTCTACTCCAATGGCGCTGGCGCTTCTGCTACTCCCAAGGTCTTCAACCCCACCAAGGAGGACTACCAGAAGGTGTACAACGAGATCGCCGCTCGCCTAGAGGAGAAGGACGACTACGACGATGGCAGCTACGGCCCCGTTCTGCTCCGTCTCGCATGGCACGCCAGTGGCACTTATGACAAGGAGACTGGCACTGGTGGCAGCAACGGTGCTACCATGCGATTTGCCCCCGAGGCCGACCATGGTGCCAACGCTGGTCTCGCCGCTGCCCGCAAATTCCTCGACCCCGTCAAGGAGAAGTTCCCCTGGATTACATACTCTGATCTCTGGATCCTCGCTGGCATCACCGCTATTCAGGAGATGCAGGGCCCCATCATCCCTTACCGACCTGGCCGCTCCGACCGCGACGTGTCTGGCTGCACACCTGATGGTCGTCTTCCTGACGCCTCTAAACGCTCTGGTCACCTCCGAGACATCTTCTACCGCATGGGCTTCAACGACCAGGAGATTGTTGCCCTGTCCGGTGCCCACGCTCTTGGCCGTTGCCACACCGACCGATCTGGCTTCGAGGGTCCCTGGACTTTCTCTCCTACAGTCCTGACCAACGACTACTTCCGTCTGCTCGTTGAGGAGAAGTGGCAGTGGAAGAAGTGGAACGGCCCTGCCCAGTACGAGGACAAGTCTACCAAGACCCTCATGATGCTTCCCAGCGACATTGCCCTCGTTGAGGACAAGAAGCTCAAGCCCTACGTCGAGAAATATGCCAAGGATAACGAGGCTTTCTTCAAAGACTTCTCTGATGTCATCCTTCGACTCTTCGAGCTCGGTGTTCCTTTCGCCCAGGGTACCGAGAACCAGCGATGGACCTTCAAGCCCACATATGACTCTTAAGTTACTAAAAGCGCAGGAGGCGCTGCTGGAGATACACTGTAGGATTTTATGCGAGAACTGAATTTGTTCATCATGTCGGTTGATGAACTAGAAGAGCGATATCCGGAGTTTTGATTGTAATCATTGGGCGGCTGGCTCGGTCTGTCAGCTCTTATAGACCTTGTTTTTATTGTTGGACTTGTATTGCACGTCAATGGTCCAGTATCTATCCTTATGATAGAAACCAAAAGAACCTTTTTTCTAATCTTGCTTTTTTGACTTCATAATGTGTGACTAGAGTGAATCGTTGTAACGGCCCGAACCGTGTATTTAGTTGTCATGACGTTCTATGATGGCGCCTCATTCGAGGGTGCAACCATCATTAGGCCTGTTCCTGCGTCTTGTACGCCACCCCTTTGACGGTACAAAGCTATTCCTGAAGTAGTGTTGCTGGTGAATGGGTTTTTACGAGAGAGAGCTTTAAGGATCTGTGTATGGTAAACACATTGATTGAGTCTGGGTAGCTGCTTAGTTACCATTAATTGGCTCGAATTTCGATGGTGAGGTTGGCGTACGGTTAAATTGGATTATTCAGCGTCTCGCCACAACAGGTAGAGATTCAACGATGTTATACATGACGTTAGCAAGTCAAGTGTGAATGTTAGTCGCACGTCATTGCATGCTTAGTTGAGCAATTTGACGCCCTGACATAATCAAGCCGAGGATGAGAGTAGACCGTTGTTGTAAAGGATTGGCAGTTAACAATTCCCGGATATTATCATATAAATAGTGTACACCCTTAGATTCAAGGTCGAACTATTCAAGATATTCACCACACCACTCGGTAACCATTAGCCTACCTAAGTCAAGATTCTTGTTATCACTTCACAGTTTACCTCTACATAACTAAAATGGGAGTCCGAGACATCACGAACAAACCCGCCCCGGGGGTTCCCTACTTCACCCCGGCCCAGGAACCTCCGGCCGGAACCCCGCTCAAGACGGACTCGGCGCCGACTCTCTTCAAGCCCCTCCGCACTCGAGGCATTGAGCTTCAAAACCGCTTCGTCGTATCTCCCATGTGCACATACTCGGCCGAGAACGGTCACCTCACAGATTGGCATCTTGTTCATCTCGGGCAGTTCGCCCTCAAGGGCGCGGGCCTCGTCTTCGTTGAGGCCACCGCCGTCGAAGCCCGAGGTCGTATCAGTCCAGAGGATTCAGGTCTTTGGGAGGATAGCCAGATTGCGCCTCTCAAACGCATCACGGATTTCATCCACAGCCAGAACTCCAAAGCTGCGATTCAGCTTGCACACGTAAGATCCAACTCTGATTAATACATATCAAGATTTAGACCCTGGCTAACTAGACCACTCAAGGCCGGCCGGAAAGCAAGTACAGTTGCGCCATGGATTGGCGGCTCTGCCGACAAGACTCTTGTCCCCAAGGAACTGGGAGGCTGGCCTGACGATATCATTGCGCCCAGTCCTATCCCGTTCACGGAAGGTTATGGAACGCCGCATGAGTTGACGGCTGAGGAAATCAAGCGTCTTGTGCAGCAGTGGCAGGATGCCGCTGTACGAGCTGTCAAGGCTGGCTTTGACGTGATAGAAGTCCATGCAGCCCATGGCTACCTCATGCACAACTTTCTTTCGCCTCACACCAACGTAAGTAGTCTTTGACAATTCACCAAGAGCAATTCAGCGATTGACATGACTGCAGAAACGAACAGATCAGTATGGTGGTAGCTTTGAAAACCGAACTCGTCTCCTCTTTGAGATCATTGAGGCCGTTCGCGCCGTGATTCCCAACGAATTACCCCTCTGGGTGCGCATCTCTGCCACAGAGTGGATGGAATGGGCCAACGAGCCCTCCTGGGACCTCGAGAGCAGCATTCGCCTGGCCAAGCAGCTCCCCGCAGCCGGAATCGACGTTCTCGATGTCAGCAGCGGCGGCAACCTGCGCGAGCAAAAGATCGATGTCCACCAGACCGTCCAGACCAACCTAGCAGGCAAGATCCGCGAGGCTCTGCGAGCTGACGGAAAGGAGCTTTTCGTCGCAACTGTTGGCTACATCGCTGACGGTGCTTTTGCTCGCTCGCTCGTTCAGGAAGATGAGGATCCCAAGGCTGATCTTGTTCTTGCGGCGAGACAGTTCCTCAGGGAGCCTGACTTTGTGCTCAGCGCGGCACAGCAGTTGGATGTTGATGTCAAGTGGCCGATTCAGTATCACCGGGCACCACCAAAGCCGAAGGGACCGCTTTATAAGTGAATGAAACGGCGTCTAAAGATATGATATGCGAGGCGTTGGGAAGCATAGATATCACTGAATAAACCATGATTATGAACAGAGCAATAAGCCATGAGTGAGTTATTGATAAGAGTTTCTTACATTCGAATGACAATCATATTAGCCTCCTTTCCAGACTGCTTCCTTTGCCATCTGACCGTTCCATGATTACCGTGTTGGAGTGAAGAAGAAGCCCGGTGGGGCCGTAATAGGTTTACGTGGGGCCGATGAGCTGAGTAAAGCGGGAGCATGTTTCGCCTCATTCCTTAGGTTAAGAATGATTTTTTCTGTTTGGCATTGAGAAAACTGACTATCTTGCCACTCTTGTCTGATGTTAATTCTCAACTAAATTCTGAATGTAGATTCTGTATAAGGCGTCATGTTATGAAGACTGAAAGCCATGAGCAACCACGTACCATTTAGACCTGCAACACGTTGGTCCAAAGCCATGGGAAAGACGTCTCCTCAATACAAAACTAGTAGTATTATTAATGCTAAACTATCTGTCAATAAGTAAACCATGTATCATCCCATCTCAGCAGCGGCAAAACTAGCAACGTTTGCCCCTCCGATAGTTCATCTTGACGAGGCTGGGCTTGGCTGGGCTGGAAGCGAGACGTTCAAGAGACGAGACGTGGCCTCTTTTTTGCCCTGGGCTGGGCTGAGACGAGTTAATTGCCACATTGACCGACATGTCAAACCAGGGGAGACCTTGTGCGACTTGTGATATGCCATACTGTACTGTTTTTCTTACGGAGTAAAATCCTTGGAGTCTTTTCGGAGCATCAAATCCCGTCCTATTGCGGCTCAATCGGGTAACCTCTTTGCACTTCCCTAATCCGCCCGGTATTCGAGTTACAAAGGGAATGTAAGACAATGGATGACACAAATTTAGAGCTTCGTCCACAATTCAATCTGTACTAGTGGCTTTATAAGAATTGTATCATCTACTGAACCAACGTGCCTCTCTCCTCTCTCGTTCTTGTCAAAGGGGTCCGACGATCCATCAATGGGCCCCAAAGTCCCTACAGCAGCCGGGGGCCATCTGGTGCATCCTGTAGGGCAACCTCAGCCAATAACAAGTAGCTTGAGACTAGCACTACGACCTTAACAAGACTAGCGCCCGGTGGCCCCCTCCTGGAGTGGGGTCCGTTAGCTCGCCCGCCGCTTGGAGGGGCCGCGCTGCCACTGCAGGTGCTCCGGCGGTATGGGCTTGGGATCAACCTAACCTTCTGCTTTCTCAGCTGCTTGGAGGACACTTGTTCAATTGGAAAAACAGACAGGTGGATACCCCCCGCCCGGACAATCCCTCCACCACAGCCCGCAGTTCTAGCTCTGAGCGGGAGACGTCTCCGGTGTGGGCTCAGTTGGTGCAGTGCTCCAACATTAACTTACCTGTCCTTTATAAGCTCCAACTACAAAACTGTCCTCCATCTTCCATCCACTCCCGACATCCATTCCTCTTCTTCCCTCTTATCATCTTGTCTGCAGCGAATTCTCTCTCTTTGTGTGTTTTCTAGGATACCCCATCTTCAACCAGACAGCCCATCATGCATCACAAGCGAATCGCCTGCAGCTTCATGGCTGCTCTGGCTGCCTATGCCTCTGCTGCCGACTCTGATGTTACCCAACTGACCAAGGACACCTTCGATGAGTTCGTCAAGTCCAACGACCTCGTCCTTGCTGAGTGTAAGTTCTGATTGCTGTCCTTTCTGGCTTCTAGTCTTCAGCTGCTAACAAGACTTCTCCTATAGTCTTCGCTCCCTGGTGCGGCCACTGCAAGGCCCTCGCCCCCGAGTACGAGGAGGCTGCCACTACCCTCAAGGAGAAGAACATCAAGCTCGCCAAGATCGACTGCACTGAGGAGTCCGACCTCTGCAGAGACCACGGTGTTGAGGGTTACCCCACCCTCAAGGTCTTTCGTGGCCTTGAGAATGTCTCTCCCTACTCCGGTCAGCGCAAGGCTGCTGGGTAAGTCGACACATGTCCAAATCCATCTCCAAGACACTAGCTAACAATGCTTTTCCAGCATCACCTCCTACATGATCAAGCAGTCCCTCCCCGCTGTCTCCGTCCTCACCAAGGACACCCTCGAGGAGTTCAAGACCGCCGACAAGGTTGTCGTCGTTGCCTACCTCGCCGCCGATGACAAGACCTCCAACGAGACCTTCACCAAGCTTGCTGAGGGTCTTCGTGACACCTACCTCTTCGGTGGTGTCAACGACGCCGCTGTTGCCGAGGCTGAGGGCGTCAAGGCCCCCGCCTTGGTCGTCTACAAGGCTTTCGATGAGGGCAAGAACACCTTCACCGACAAGTTCGAGGAGGAGGCCATCACCTCTTTCATCAACACCGCTGCCACTCCTCTCATTGGTGAGGTTGGCCCTGAGACCTACGCCGGCTACATGTCTGCCGGTATCCCTCTGGCCTACATCTTTGCCGAGACCCCCGAGGAGCGCAAGGAGCTTGGAGACGCTCTTAAGCCTATTGCTGAGAAGTACAAGGGCAAGATCAACTTTGCCACCATCGATGCTAAGGCTTTCGGTGCCCACGCTGGCAACCTGAACCTCAAGACCGACAAGTTCCCCTCTTTCGCCATCCAGGAGGTCAACAAGAACCAGAAGTTCCCCTTCGACCAGGAGAAGGAGATCACCCACGACAGTATCGCCAAGTTCGTTGAGGACTTTGATGCTGGCAAGATCGAGCCCAGCATCAAGTCTGAGCCCATCCCCGAGACCCAGGAGGGCCCCGTCACCGTTGTTGTCGCCAAGAGCTACAACGACATTGTCATGGACGATGACAAGGATGTCCTGATTGAGTTCTACGCTCCTTGGTGCGGTCATTGCAAGGCTCTTGCTCCCAAGTACGACGATCTCGGTGCCCAGTTCGCTGCCTCAGAGTTCAAGGACAAGGTTGTCATTGCCAAGGTTGACGCTACCCAGAACGACGTTCCCGACGAGATCCAGGGCTTCCCTACCATCAAGCTGTACCCCGCTGGTGGCAAGGACGCTCCCATCACTTACCAGGGCTCTCGCACCGTCGAGGACCTCGCCAACTTCATCAAGGAGAACGGCAAGTACAAGGCCGAGATCTCCATCAAGGAGGAGGGCACCGAGGAGGCTGCCCCCGCCGCCAGCGAGGAGAAGAAGGAGACCGAGGAGGAGAAGGAGAAGGAGGAGGGCCATGATGAGCTGTAAACATTTGATGTCATACTAGTATACAAAATGGGGTGTATCTGATTTCATGGGCGCGGGTTTTGATGGTGCTTGACTTGATCGCACCTCGTAGGTTTTTCTAGTTACCGTTGCAATGGGAATCTTTCATGATTGACTACCACTTTGATGTTTATTCGTAATCTGAACCGTGACGTGATAAATTCTTATTCTTGCAGGCCATATAATGCTTTATGAATTGAGCTCACAACCGTGTTTGCAACGTGCTACAGGATCGTACAAATCTCTCAAATCGCCCTCCATGACATTCCTCCATAGTCCCAGACATTGATAGGAAACGCAACCAGATCCATTCTGATTCCACCGAATCCGTATACCGAGCTGAAGAGGGCGACGCTCCTCCTTGTAATCCCAACTATTTTATACACTTTTCCTTGCCCTGTCCTATCGATTTATTTCTTGCCCTGTGTCCTGGTCTCAAGGGCCTGGACGTAGTTGCTGAGACGGGTGACGGAGGCCTGCAGAGTCTGTGATGCAGTTGTTAGTAGTCTAAACTAGTATCAAACTGGGAGGGCAGTCAAGTGAGGTCGTTGCTTATCGATTGCCTCATCCCTCTGGCTACGCACGTAGATATCCTCGGTCAAGAGGTCGTTGGCGGTCTTGTACTCCTTGAGGAGATAGCTGTAGGCGGCGCTGCCAGAGAGAAAGCTGCCAAGAAGGAAGCCGAAGAGTCTGATCGCAGCTATATGTTAGCTATTCCAATTCCCTTTCGAGCTCTTTGGGTCGTCTACTGACCCTCCGCGAAAAGCTCCCATTGGTTTTCTGGCGGGAAGAGGCGCGGCATCGGCCATTCGTCGAGCGGAGGTGCTAAAGGATCGGGCAGCGAGCGCACGGCTGCTGGAGGACAGGACTCTTGAAGCCAGAGACATTGTTGCGATTTGGAGGGGCGTGGTTGGAGTTGGAGGATGCGGTGTTTAAGGTGGTATGCGATGGCGATAGGCGTCAGAGCTGCTGTTCGGAGCCGGGTCCTCGGAATATTCTGAGCTAAAGGTAGGAATTGAGTGTGCTCTGGCTACAGAGAGCTTGTCCTGGCGCGTGATTGGCTACGTCACGACGGTAACGATCTCGGAGTGGATCTTCCGGTGATCTTGACCTTGGACTGTTCAACCCTTCAACAACTCTTCTCATTGCTACTCCGATGATATTCAATTTAATTACTCATGACAATGAACAATTTTGGTGTTATTGAGCTCGCCAGCGCAAAGACGACTACGGCGCCAGGCTGGGCTTATGTACCCGACAACACCATCAGTCGCTCTACAGCGCCCGCCAACAGGAAGCGCGCCAGAAACGTCCCAGGCCTTACCTACAGCGATCTAACGGCTCGGCAAGATTCAAAGGTTCGAAAGGAAGTCGAGGCTTTGGATAAAGATGGTGGAAAGGACAACACGATACCGTTGCCGGTCAAGAGTGGAAGAGGTATGTGAGAGATTGGTAGAGTGCAGGAGGCTGGGATTGACCATTTGCAGCGCAAGGGAAGCATACGCCCAATGTCCGCAAGATTCTGCAGTCGCAAAAGACATTTGGCAATCACCTAGACGATTTCCTCGCGATGCAAGCACTCGCAGAATCCAACCCTGCGCTTTCTCGATCCAACACCTCTGGCGCGAACAACAAGCGGCCGTCTAATAGTCGAAGAGACACTCCTTCATCCTCCCGACCTCCTCCACAAGACGAAGACATCGCAATGGCCGACGCCAACCTTACGCCTGTACTGTCCGAGCCTTCAAATCCTCCACCGACAGCTCATCCCGGTGATGATGACCCACTACTCGTGTCGCGTGTGCCCGACATGCCGTCTGACGAGGAGCTGCGCAAGCTTCTTGCCCACCCACCCCTAAACTATGGCGAAGCGACGGGCAATTGGGATAACAAGTATCCAGTCAGAACGTTCTGCGAGGTCTGTGGGTATTGGGGACGAGTGCGGTGTATGAAATGCGGAACGAGAGTATGCGCGTTGGACTGCTTGGAGGCGCATAAGGAAGAATGCGTTACTCGGTATGGATTATGAAGAATTTTATATTTTACATTGGCTGCGGATTTTGGTAAGGTTTTACTATGGAGTAGTAGTATTGCATACATGGTGCAGCAAGGCGTTATGGATTCATGTTGGAGAGGTCTGATACCCCTGATTACTACTTGGAACAAGTTATTCATTTCGTTGTGAATGAGTCAAACGGCCTTTGGGATTTGGACTGAGTTCTCCTGTTTAAGTGTTCATGATGGCTATGCTGTTTGAGGTGCTCATGTGATGAATTACACGGTAAGAGATGGTGAAATTGGGAGATGCTTAGAGCGTGTGTCTGACTATGAAACCCCGTAGACAGACGCTTGAGATGAGAACAAAAAGACAACATCTCATGAAATTCAGGTCAACATTGATCCTAAGTTAAAACTGAGGGTTAGGTCGGGCAGTGACGGCAGTGATTGACAGTGACTCAACCCCACCTTCCCTAAGTTTAGCCCCTTATGCCCCGCCATTGGAAAGATCGCCTGTCAAGGCTCTTTCCCTTCTAACAACGCTTCCACCGCAATAAGAGAAAGATGTCTTCCGAACAAGCCGACGCAGCGAAAGCGACGGGCGCGGTCGAGCAGAGCTTGCCCTCTCGCCCAGCAAAGCAGCCCAAGGAGAAGCAGCCCAAGGAGAAAGGAGCCAAAGGTGGAAAGGGTGCCGCGCTCGAGGTTTGTGCCCCTCCCTCGCCGGGCATTCTTTGCGTGGCACCGTGGCACTTCTTTCGCCATTGCTAACTTGACCCTCATAGCTCCCCGAACCTCCTGAGTTCATTCAGCACCGTCTTGACATCTTCGATAAAATCAAGGCCCGCTATGATGCCGAAATTGCTGGTGCGTGAAGCGGCCCCTCCGTCGCTGGCCTCGACCCGTCGCGAATCGACTGACCAGATATACAGAGAAGCCACGAGAGGAAATCGTAGTCTCTCTACCCAATGGGAAGGAAGAGAAGGGCACCTCGTGGGAGACCACTCCCGGTGCCATTGCCAAGAACATCTCCAAGTCGCTTTTCGAGCGTACTGTCATCGCCAAGGTCGACGGCGAGTTATGGGACCTGACTCGACCTCTCGAAAAGAGCTGCAAGCTCGAACTCCTCGACTTCGATAATGACGAAGGCAAAATGGTGTTTTGGCACTCGTCTGCACACATCCTTGGTGAAGCTGCCGAGCGCCGCTTCGGTTGTTACCTCTGTAACGGCCCTCCTACCCAGGACCCGCCCGGTTTCTACTACGATATGGCCAACATGGGAGAGTGCGTAAATATCTTGCTGGTTCCTCGTATCTGTATACTAACACAATCACAGACAAGTTGTTGCTGAAGAGGACAAGAAGGCCCTCGAGCAGCTCTCAAACAACATCATCAAGCAAAAGCAGCCCTTTGAGCGTCTTGAGATGACCAAGGATGAGCTTCTGGAGATGTTCAAGTACAGCAAATACAAGGAGTACTTTATCAACCAGCGGGTTCCCGACGGAACCAAGAGCACTGTCTATCGATGTGGCCCCCTAATCGATCTGTGCCGAGGCCCTCACGTCCCCACCACTGGTAACATCAAGGCCTTTTCAGTTCTTAGGGTATGTAATTAGAAGACATGTGATGACCCAAGCCTTGAGAGCTGAACCGAAACTGACATGCTATAGAATTCGGCCGCCTACTGGCTTGGTGACAGCAAGAACGAGTCCGTGCAGCGTATTGCCGGTGTCTCGTTCCCTGACAAGAAGGCGCTGGAGGAGTACAAGCACTTCTTGGCCGAGGCTGCTAAGCGCAACCACAGAAAGATCGGTCAAGATCAGAGGCTCTTTTTCTTTAACGAGATGTCGCCCGGCTCCACTTTCTTCACAAAGAACGGTAGCCGTATCTACAAGGCCATGCAGAAGCTCATAAACGACGAATACGAAGTGCGTGGCTTTGACGAGGTCATGACTCCCAACGTGTACAAGGCCGATTTGTGGAAGATCTCTGGTCACTGGGACCACTACGAGGAGAACATGTTCACCTTTGAAGTCGAGAAGGAGAAGTATGGTCTGAAGCCCATGAACTGCCCTGGACACTGCTTGATCTTTGGCCAATCCGATGTTACTTACAAGGAACTTCCCTTGAGAATGGCTGATTTTGGTGTGCTTCACCGAAACGAGTTCTCGGGTGCTTTGTCAGGTCTGACCCGAGTTCGTCGTTTCCAGCAGGATGATGCCCACATTTTCTGTACCGTGGACCAGGTGAGTTACCTCATATTGCATACATGTCAGAATATTTGCTAATGTTTGCAGATCCGAGAAGAGATTGAGGGTTGTTTCGACTTCTTGAGCAGCGTGTACAGCCTGTTTGGTTTCACATTCAAGCTCAAGCTGTCTACCCGACCTGAGGAGAAGTACGTTGGTGACATTGCCACTTGGGATGCTGCCGAGAAGAAGCTAGAGGAGGCTTTGAACTCGTTCTCTGAGAAGACTGGTGTTAAGTGGGAGATGAACCCCGGTGATGGTGCCTTCTATGGCCCTAAGATTGATATCACCCTGTACGATGCCTTGCGCCGAGACCACCAGTGCGGTACCATCCAGCTTGACTTCAACCTTCCCCGGCGATTCAAGCTCCGATACGTGGCGAGCAAGGACGAAAGTGGAGTCAGTGATGGCAGCAACCCTGAGGAGGACCTCCCTGCCGGATACGCACGCCCTGTCATGATCCACCGAGCCGTGATGGGTAGCTTCGAGCGAATGTTTGGTATTCTGACTGAGCATTTTGCCGGCAAGTGGCCATTCTGGCTGAGCCCCCGGCAGATTCTCGTTGTGCCTGTCATGCCCGCCGCGAACGATTACGCCAAGGAGGTCCAGAAGTTGTTCTCCAAGAACAGGTTCTACGCTGATGTGGACCTGAGCAGCAACACCTTCCAGAAGAAGATCCGCACTGGTCAGTTAGACCAGTACAACTTCATCTTTGGTAAGTTTAGACTAAAATCTGTAATAATTCGGACAAAATGGCTAACTAGGTTGCACAGTTGTTGGAGCCGAGGAGGCCGCTTCCCGCACCCTCAATATTCGTAATCGTGACGATCAGGCCACTCAAGCGAAGGGTGAGCTGGTTCCGATTGATGAGGCTATCGAAAAGCTTGTTAAGCTTAGGGATGAGCGGCGTGTAGAGAACAAGATGTAAGGTGATAAGGCTGCCGGCGTACAAAGGGCGAGATTAAAAGCAGAGGGTATGGAATTTACAGTCAAATGATACATGTTAGATGATGAATGCGCAGAAACTGGCATGGTCATTTAGAGTCATGAGTTAAGTAGCGGTCAATGGAGAAATAACAAGACTCTTAAAATGGTGTGCTGGTGATTGGTGTCTGAGTGTTGAGATCAGCTGAAGTTGGAGAATGGTGTTTGATGTGACGATCCGGATCGGGATTGAAACGGGAGGTGAAGAGCGGCACAGGAGCGGCTCCGAGATCAAGTCTCTGCCTACGTACTGTAGCCCGTGTCTATCGAATAATATCCGTCACCAGTCAGTCAGTTCTGTCATGTTACACAGAACGACAAATAACATCTGCGGCTGAAAACAAAGACTCTGCCTAGACCTCGCCCGTAATGTATCCCTCTGACCATCATTTGATCTTTCATTCTCCTATTCGCCTCACGATGCAGCTCAATAGCCTTTCTCCGTGTGACCGGCTGTGCTTCGTGTGTGTAAGGATTATTTTTGGTGTGCATGAGATGAGCTGCCAGAAGTTGCTTTTTCCTGACTTCATTGATAACTGTACAAGCGACGCAGAGTGGTAGTTGTATCTGTAGACCTCTGTGCTTCTTTAGGCTACCTGTTGAATCAATCCCGAGTCATGATATTACTATAAATTTGCGGTAGAGAATTGCATTCACGCCCAAATCTGCCTGTTCTCAGAATGAAATAGTGAAAGAATAATGCAGTCTGGAATGTGTTTGTCAGTCGCCAAGACGGCGGCAGAAGCCTTTTCGAGGCCAGCTTCTTTTATTCGCTGGTGAGGAAATGTCGGCGAATTGAGTGGGAAAAAGAAAATAAAATAATATGATGCATCATTTCTCATGGCAACATACGGGGACCCGCGTGGCCGGTGACAGGAAGAAAAAGGAAGGCCGAGGAACAAGGCTTTCTCTTGTTTAGCTTTTTCAAGGTCAACAAAGGGAGAAGCGGCGCGTCAAGGACGAGTCACGGGATGGATTGGTGAAAAGATGATGTATCAACTTACTCTTTAGCGCGTAGGGAAAATGAGGGTTTTGTTTACTATGGATGGGTGATGATGTATCAAGACGTGATAATGAGATGAGAGAGTCCGAGAATGAAGCTAAGGGACCAGAAAGTGCACGAGGAGGTATGACTGAATTGAAGCGTGGATATGTTTTGGTGATAGATCAAGTGGAGCTGTATGGAGTAGACATCCATTAGAAAAGACAAATCTGTATTCTTGGTAGAGACAAGTGGATTCTGTTATGCCTCGACTCTTGGCTTTGTTTGAGGTTTCTTACAAGTCAGCTGTACAAGCTAACTAGTGCCTCTGTCGATGGTAAAAAGGTGACCTTTGGAGAAGTTGGTGATATCCGTCTGCATCTGAAACCACGACAGGCAAAGACTGCCCACCCATATTCGGGGCTTCGGCGTCTTGGCTGCCGTGTGAATCGACTAGTACTTGGCCAGATCCGCGTGGAAATATTCCTCTATCTCGTACATAGCCTCAATGCCTCTGTGCTACGTCAAGCATATCGCTTTGTTGCGTTCCAGGTTCGTGGGATAGCATGAGGTGATGCATCCCGCAGGCTGGAAGGGGGGGGAGTAATATGTATGGAAGAGGGGGCTGGTGTGTGGTACAAGGAATCAGAGACATTGGTATGGATTCATTTCCTGGTAGACATTGAGGGTCTCGTGGTGATCACATCGTGGGTGAAGCATTGTGATAACGCGGTTATGGAGCGAGCGAATGACGCGTGGGATGGAGCGGAGGCTCCGAAAAGAGGGTACCCTAGGTACTGGTAATTGTTTGTGTTTAAGACATTTGGCGTCAGGTATGCAGAAGGCCTCATATTCTATCATAACTGACTAATTCAGACCGGTCAAGAGCGTGGAGGGCTCCAGAGTCTGCCATTTGCAGATGCAGATGCAGTCCTTCGGCTGTCTCTGATCTGGTGGATTGGTTAGCGTGCCTCGTGGCAATGAAGGGTCCCTGAAATCCTTTTGCCTGCTGTTCTGGTATGATCAAAGATGTCCTAGAGGTATCTATCAGCTCAGCTCATGACTTCCTCCTGCTCCTCCGCCACGCTTACGGTTTCACAAAAGGGGAGGAAGGGTTTGTAGGACAGAGGATCTCGCAAAGTCGGATCACTTTGAGAATTGGAAGGCCTGAAGGGGGGATCGTCATGAGTTTTCAAGGCCTGGGGGAACACAGAGCACGCCCTGGTGGTCTATTATTACCGTGGTTATCGTTACAAATACCCGGGCACTTGCCATATAGTCTAGTAGTCTGGGTGTTGTCTGTGAGCGAGGCAAGATTCTCCTGATGCGGACATGGGGACATTGGTTGGAGCTGCAGGTCGCTCGGCGTGGACAGATGTCGCAGATGCGTTGCGCTACCGTGAGTAAAATGAGTATCTTTTCTTTAATTGTTTACCAAGAGCTGATTGACTATGATGAGTATATACAATGTGCAAAGGGGTGGGTTTTTCTGCCTGTGTCTTTTATTATTGAGGTCGTAGCAAGAAGCAAGACATATACGGATATGTGTGTATTGATAACCGCTGGTCCGAGATGCATTTCCCTTGTAAGCCCCTGTCATTGTTGGTCGATATCCCCGGATCCATGCCATGCCAGGCATCTCTTAATCGGGAATCTTGCGTTCAGGGAGAGTATAGGTCCTCGGAAATCCACCTTTGTTCGTGGTATATGCATAGCAGGGATTTTGGGATTGAAGATGAGACAAGACGTGGAATAGTATTGAGTATCATCAACAGCATAAGCATTAGCATCAGCATCATCATCAATGTAACTCCTCGTCCTTGAATCTGGTTGCCGCGCGCCAAAGCCGTTCACCCGCTCTCACCCGCTCCCTGCGAGAAAGCTTCCCGCCGCTCAGATCTTCATTAGCGTGTATTGGTTATTGGGTGGCATCGACCCATTCATCTCGCGTTGCGTTGGCTTTCGAGGGATCCTTGCAAGCCTTGTTAGTGAGCTGTGGCGTTTGATAACTGATGGTCTCGAGTCATTGTGAATTGATACGATGTTTTGGTTGTCATGTGCATATTTATTAGAAGTTATGTACTCATTCTTAGTGTAATATGTCCAAAAAATATAACAAGTAAAAAGTCAATTCTGGTCTTGTTCTATTATTACAGTACTAGGTACCTACACACCTTACCTTGGACAGGTACCCACTGCACCTCAACCTTTCATCTTGAACGGTCAAGTAGAAAAAGCAAAGAAATGATGAGCTGATGCTTCAACAGATGAGACAGGGAATATAATAAGCACCTACCTACTAGGTACCTACTATACCTACTTTTATCCGTGTCTGTATTGTATGTACCTAACCCACGGCGATTCCCGGGGGTTTTCGATCCGTTTCCCCCAAATGCAAATGCGGGCAGCCACGTTTGGACTTTTGTACCTCTTTTAATCATCTATCATTTCAACCTTTTGAGTATCTCATATTCGACAAAACTCAAACAATGACATAGACAAAAGTCATGACAATTCCCTCAGCAGCAGAAGAGATGCCGCCGTAATCTGACTAAGGTAACCTTGACCTTTGCTGATATACCCTGCTCATTGCATGGGGGCCATACCCTGGCTAGCATTACTCCTCTTGTTGACTAGACTATCTTACCGCCACTCCGTACACCCCGTGACCCCGCACACCTCAACACCATCAACGCATCATCATAACATACCACTTTAAATAATTCTAAAAAATCCAAATTAAATCCTTATTTTTTTCTATTAACAGAAATGGCTTCACAAGTATCGGATTATGAATACAGAATATCATTGGCCCTAAATGATATCAAAACCATCGGCTTACGAGCTTCGGCATGAAAACACTCAGTTAAGCTGTCGACATTGAAAGATCGTTACGCCGGAGCTCGTGACATCAACACCGCACATCAGAATGAACAGTCGCTGACCGTTGAGCAAGAGAAGGACCTAGTGAACTATATTCTCGAGCGGGAGAAGGCTTTCCAGCCCCTTACGAAGAAGGAAATACACGACTTTGCACAGGCTTTATCAGCAGTCAATGGAACGGTCCCCTATATCGGCAAGAACTGGGTCAATAGGTTCATTTTACGCAATCCGATTATCGAAATGAAGCCATCATGAGTTATAGATTCTGCGAGGAAGCGTTGTGTGATAAAGGAGTCCCTTACAGACTACTATAACGGTCTCCAATGGGTATGCGACTCCAAGGGGATAACAATACCTTATAAATATAATGTTGATGAGACCGGCATGCAACTGGGAGAGACCAACGGCGGCATAGTAGCCGGTACAGTCATGACAGCCTCATCAGAGAGAATAAAGTCCGATAATTCGACCTGGAGCTCTATCTTAGAGGCTATATCTACAGATGGTCATCGCCTTACGCCTTGTGTCATCTTTACTGGCAAAAACCTCTAAGGACAGTGGTTTCCTAAGGC
>JAJJWM010000195.1:0-44890 GCA_021655865.1 Fusarium guadeloupense
TTTCTATACCATATTAATCTTACTACTAGCTTTTGTATATTTAAAATTATATTTTATTTTTTTTATAATAACCCCCTTGATTTTTACACTTTTGTTGCTCAAGTTGTGGGTATTAACGTTGACGCCTCGTCCCTTTCGCCACCTCTGATCGAGATCTTTGCTCAAGAGATTGCCTTTTTAGGAGGATCCAAATATGACTGGAAAGAGAAATCGGTGCGAGTTCGGTGCCACAAAATATCCTTTGTGTCACTCAAACAAGTGACATCGGCCCCAGTCGAAGTCAAATTCGATCTAACTGGAACAGATGCTAGCCCGCCGGATCCCAAAATCGGTGTTGCGGAACAGGATCGCTCAAGTATGCTTGCGCGTGCTCCTGTTATCATTGCCAAGAAACGCCACCAGCAGTTGCAACCTGATTACCTGTCGCCAGATATCCCAAAGGAAATACGCTGGGCGAAGCCGCTAAGCCGGGAGCCAACGGTCAACAGGGACTACCAGACAAAAAGGGTGGGGCAGGCAGCAACTTTGAGCTGTTCGTCGAGGAACTTGATAACTTCATCGCTCAGGCAAAGGGAATCTTCAGGATTGTTTCTCGGGGAGGGAGAGGAAGGCATGGCCAGGACGGTCAGGACGGCGCAACTGGGGGTGATGGCCTTGATTGGACGTATGAAGACACCAAGATAAGGTGTTACGATTCGGAGGAAATCTTTTACTCAACCTTACAAATGTGGCTCAAGGACCAATCTTGTGACGTGTTTCACAACGCGTGGATGACATTCTTGGGTGATGCTGGTGGTAACCATAGCAATGGAGGGCCTGAAGGTCATAAAGGCAATAGTGGAAATGCAATGATTGTTCCCAATCAGCTCCATAGCGCATATTCTGTCGACAACGCAGAAGGTCCTGATGACAACGACGGAAGAGATTGGGAGATGGGCGACTATGGTTAATGCAGTGACTCAAGTCTCTTCAAAATGGATGGAAAAGACAGTTGTTCTTGACATACGGAAAAGGACCTACCGGCTGCATTTGACTCTCTGCCGGAACAAAATAGTATCTTTGTTTCCATTGACTGGGAGACATTCAGGCCGTGCATTGGCGACAATGGCGATTGGGATGTCCGCCTTGAGAATATTGAGGTGTTTCTGATTGGCGCAACATACGAGAAAGAGAAAGCACCCAGCGAAAGTCGCATAGCCTTCACCGTTGAGAACGATGGCACTTTTAACTTTCGCAATCAAAAAGGTGAAGCATTGCAACTCAGCCTTCCTCCATCTTTCCATATATTTCAGCATACTGAGGTCACGGATCTGGGTAAAGACACAGAGCAGGTTGCTATGCTGCGCCGAGTTGAAGGGGAGCGATACATAATTGAGATTGCAAATGAGAAACATAATCCTATTCCTTTACAGTCATCACTAGGAGAATGGAATACTGGGGAAATCAATGCAGATGTGTCGAACTGTAAGAATGTACGATTCCGGTTTACAGTTAAGTACCGTACAGGTACGCCATATAGTACTATGACTAAATAAGTAACGCTGATAGTAATGGGCGGTATTATACAGGGTTGTAAGAGGTGATTTGAGGTGCAGGCTTAGTATAGCACTAGTATAATATCATTCTTTACTAGACTATTATAAACTTGTATTCTGTCAAGTATTTGAAGATAGGTGTATGTGTACGGCACTGAACTCGCTCGCGGGAAGTTGATGACAATACCGATGGCTGCCTGGCATTTCAAGATGGCTGTATGTACCCGAGATGAGATTTATGACCATGTTTCTAACAAGTATTATTCTTCTCAGCCTCATAACAATCGATGCTATGGACGCTCAGCTATCCAGAAAGATTTCTATCATTTGTACTTACCCAGTAAAGTGAGGTTGCTCAAGTGGAAATAAATACGACGATGAATATGAATACAAGAAGGAATGCACTTTTTGCCTCAAAGCATGTACCGCCTGAAACTACTACCGGCGTCGCGGGGCCGTAGTTCGGTATACTGTCTGCAGAGGGTTGGGGCAATGAAGATAATCCTTGGGTTCGAGTTGGCTGAGTTGCTTTGTCTGATATTTGAGTAGTAGCTTCTTCGGCGCCGTGGAATTTGATGTAATCTTGCGTTTCCTGGTACCCACTACCTTCGTAATTATCGTGGTCATTGTCGCCTTGATGATATATTGGATTGTCTGGTTCATCGTGCTCATCATGTGCATCATGGACACCGAAGCCACTATATCCATTGTGTTGATTTTCCAAACCACTGGAACTTGTAGGCTCAGACTTTTTCATCGAGGTTGTGACAGTTGCACCGTCATCCGTAGTAGAAGTCTTGAATTTGAAGTAGCTGTCTCCTTCCTCTCCATTTTCGTATGCTTCAATAAAGGGTCTATCGTGATGATTGGCTTGTCTTGAGGGAGCAGCTTTCTCGAAGTCTCCCCTCTGCTGAGAAGCATGGGGACTATCTGGCGACAACATGATAGGTTTCCGATAAGTATCATCGTGGCGGGCTGGGGCTGCGATTGTGATTTCGTTCTCTCCATAAGAACCACATGCGTTGCAGGGAGCTCTGTACGTAGCTATCTCAACTGTGGGTATAGGATCGTATGGCTGGTATTCAATAGTGGTACAGTACCCGGTGACAGTGAGGTAAGAAGGGTTGTTAGGATCGACGATAGTATGCATTATTGTCGTGATTGTAGTTTTAAGTGAGAAGATACTGGTTTCGCATAATATTTGGTCATTGAGATATACGGCGTATCAATGACCTAAGAGGCTGAGCTGCTAAACGCTGTGCTTGTGACATCGGAACTTGCGATCTCTGAGCCTGTGTAAATGGGATTGGGATCATCAACACCCGAGAGAGCCGACGCATCAGAGGTCAAAATCCTACCTGACCTCTGCTCGTAGTCGGTAAGGCAATTCTCGAACTACCTTCGTTTCCAGGTTGAGGACCTTCATCAGCTAACGCATATAGGGTCAAGAGAATGTCGGATGGTGCATCCAGAAGAACTATTGCCCTACGCGCGCCAGACCAGCGAGGTTTCAAAAAGACATCTGGACTGGCTCGACCACCACAATGAACCGCTCATCACCGGGACCCGGAATGACATTCCTCGCCTGCGACTAAGCTTGATGAGTCCAGAGAACCTGCAGCGTAGCAGGACCTAAGGGGGGCTGTTAGATACGATGATTTGAAGAAGGAATGATAGCCTTTCTGTTCGCAACTCAACAGTCAAAAAGGCCTACAAAGGACCGTCTTACGGCCAGATTTATATAGCTGACTGTAGTCATATTAGGGCCACTGCCTATAAGATTGAAGCTTCGATATCCTTCGGATGATCTGAGGCACCCGAGATACCTGAATTGTCGGGTCGTAAGCAAATTGGAAGGACTAGTGTCTACAGAAGGAGCAGTAGATGTTAGAATGGAATTGGAAAAGATAGATCTTTCCACGACAGAGGGAACTAGACGACATCTCAATCAGAGCTTGCAATAGATCATAACATATCTCCTAGCTGGTCTTGGCACCCTGCGCAATTATCAACGCATAAGGCTCGTCCTTCTCTTTGGCCTCGACAAGTGCCATAATCATCGCGAGAAACATCTGACTTTTGATATTAGTATCCCCCCGCCGGATCCCCTCAAGTGACGACTCCATTACATGCAGCACAGTCTTCTCCAATGTATTTCCATGCTGTGAGTTACGATAAGGTGTACCATCTAGGCGCTGGGCATCCGTTTCTTGAATCAGTTCAAAAGTTATTGTACTATAACCACAACCAAGACCTTCCCGAAACATACCAAAATTCAATGACAAGAGTCTAGATGATTCCTCATTAGGTTCAGGCGATGCAATAACCAAGGAAGTGTACAGACTCTTTTTGAGAGAGTAGTAGAATGTGGGGTTTTCGAGTGCTTCACTGGCCGCTTGCCAGTGAAGGGGAGTTAGAAACCGGCAAATAAGATATTCCATCATGTTGGGATGGGAGTTGGTGACAGGGTCTTGGTTTGCCCTGGTAAAGACAAGATATTTCTGCCAAAGATTATCAATCTTGGCGCTTAGAGTCAGGACAACAGGGTAAAATAATTCAGAGTGCAAGTCGCTGAGAAGTCTGAGGATACAGAGCCGCGTCGGTTATGATCCCAACAGTACTAGCTGAGTCGACGTCTGCGTAAAGACATTGTCCGGTTGCAAGCGCAGCATATTTGCCGTCTCGTCCAACTCTTCATCATTGATGTTAAAGGGAGCCTCAGTGTCGGATTCGATCAACGAGATTCTCGGCGGTATACCTGCATCGAGTGATGCTTGTGCCATCATCTCGAGTATCATAGCTCATAGACGTCTTCTAAGTTCCGCCTGCAGAATAGACATAGGCGAAGATGATTCGGGTCTCTATGCAGACCGACTTGCATATCTCGGTGGATGAGTGAGCCTATTGGTATCCAGACAAGCTCGCCACCCACAGAACATATTTGACGAGCGAGAACGGTGGGATAATAAACTTTGAGGCCTGATAGATCTAGTTGATCCTTTTTCAACGGACCAGAAAGCCATGCTTGAGCGGCGTGGATCCAATCATGAACGTTGTTGCGCATTCTGAAGCTAGTATCCTCATCTTGGTACAAACTTGACCCAATACCAATAATGAGGAGAGCCTTCACACGTAAACTAGTAGGAATAGTTGCTGGATCTTGACAGTATCGCTGATATTCGACGTAGATAGTGGGGATGTGAACGACGCGATATGCTAGCTCAAAAGTCCGCAAGCACAAGGACACCATTTCATCGGCCTTGTCTCGACTTAGTGAAGGAAACTTCTCGAGACACGAAATGCCGTTCGCCAGGCGTTGTGCCTTGATGGTAGTGGCTGCCTGTTTGCATTTCTGAATAAGTTGGCCTACTTGAACAACCTCTGCTTGAATTTCGGAATCTTGAAAGGATATCCCGTTATCCTTGCCAATGGCTGCATTGAAGAGTCCATGAATGGGCGTAAACTAGTGAATGTGAGTGAGTGACAGCAGTTACAAGTTGGTAAAAGTACCTCAGGTGCTGTGCCCATACAATGGCTGCATCTCAAGATCCTCGACTTGTTGAGGGTGATCTTGGAGTCTTCAAGACCAGATTGACGCGTCAAGATATCCCCAACAGTCTCAGATTGTCCTCTAGCAAGGATTGCATATTCTTCAAGACTTTGAACTCATCGCAGAGGATCGTGGATCTGTTGTGAAATTGTTGTTGCTTATTGAGTGATAGATGAAGTTTCTGTTCCCGAATCATTGACGGGCTCTGTTGCGAGGTTTGGTGCAAGTTCCAAGCCTGTTGTTCTCTTTGGGAGACGTCGTGTGTCGAGCATATACCACGGGAGATGGATCTTGGGCTGAGTCATTTAACTGTTGATAAAGTCTGTACTCGCATCGCAACTTTGCAGTGACACAATGCCCACAGGGCTCACCTTGGTCGTATTTGATCTTGCAGCGTCGGCATTCGATGCACGAAAGAGCTAGCCGATGACGTCGACGAACAGCGAGCCTTCGTACCTCTAAGTTGTAAATCTGATATGGGTATCGATAGTTGAGAAAGGTAAGACCTAAGATACGGCCGTATCCTGAGTGATAGTTGGCTAGCCCTGATAGAGGTTAGTATAGGTAGGTACTAAAATAACTACATTTATCTCGAAGAATCAAACACCAACATCGCAATGACTGGCATAAACCTTTGTTGGCCACATTAGTCCGCATCAGGACAAGGGTCTCAAGTGTTCTAATGTCTCCAAGTCCCGGAGGCTGATAGTTCACTTCTTAGGCACCGTGGTCTACAGCTTTTCGGACCGACTTGAGACTTGGCAACGAATGGAACAGAAGATAATGCTTGCCAATAAATTGCGCACTCTTAAACGAGCGTAGCGGATCTCGTGAGCAGAAAAACTGATTATCTAGTGTGACGCTATAGCGCAGCTCGTATTGACTTGACCTGGCGTTCTCTTGGCTTCTTATACCTAGAATCCCCAAAAATGCTTCTCTGATAGCAAGCTCAGTCGATACGCACAAATTTGATTTCGGGCAGTAGAAATATACCCAAAGAACGCTCAAGAAGCGAGTTGTCCGATCCCACAGGTGAACGAAACTTGAGTCTCATTGACTCTGTAGATGGGTACAATTATGGGTATGAGCCCACATATTTGAATGCCAAGCGTAGGCTAACGGGCACAAGCTTCTTTTAAACTTAGCGTAGCGCAATCAGATAAGCTTAAAGTCACAAGGGTCATATAAGGTGGATCGTCAGTGAGAAGGAATTGACTTGTAGGGAGTATATAAGGGAGTTCTCTTGCGGCGTAGAAAAATATGGTTATGTTACACCCAGACGCTTGAATCTTCCTCAACAGCCTGATAGCCATGACGCTAAACCCATCTACTCCCGGCAAGGAAACGCCTGGAGACATTGAAGTCAGAGAAGTTGACAATGAAGCATCGTCACCCCTTCAAATTCCAGCCAGATACAAATGGACGGCGCTTTTCCTTGTCATAACCCTCCCGATAGGACACACGTGGACAGGTTCTGCATTGGGTCCTCTCAAAAACACATTGCGAGAGGAACTTGGTGTCAACAACACGCAGTTCGGTGTTATCAGCAGCGCGGATGCTTTTGTTAATACCATTTTCCCCATTATTGGGGGCTTGCTCTTGGATTGGTGGGGACCCAACATCATCACTCTGTGCTGTACAAGTGTCATCCTGGTCGGCTCCGTTGTTGCGGCAGTTGGTGTCCAAATTAGTATCTGGAGACTACTTGTCGCTGGACATGTCCTTATGGGATTCGGCATTGCAGTTCTTGATTCTGCCACACAAAAGGTAGAGCTATATCGCGTCTGATTTCCATGACTGTTGTCTAATACTTACTCTTTCTAGTTCTTTTATCATTGGTTCGGTGCATCTGGACTGGCCCTGGCCTTTGGACTTGAAAGTGCTTTATCTAGTACTGTTGGTCTCGTGTCAGGCATGGTGGCAGTTCCAATCCGTGACCGTACTGGCTGGTACGGCTGGACTTTCTGGATTCCAGTTATATTCTGCGGATTATCTCTTGTCATGAACGCGGCCTACGTATGCTTTGAGCGATTCGCGGTTCCTGCCAGATACCGGTTGACCCCTGGCCGTGACGCAGCCATCACCAGAAACCACCTCATAACAAAACGCAACTTTTCCTGGAAGCTACTTCTGACCCTTCCTTGGGCATATCTCATGCTTCCGGCAACTCAACTGTTACAAAGCGGCGCAGCTGGTGGATTCAGTACGAGCTCAGCAGACATCATCTTCATGAAAGGTTATACGGAAGAAGTCGCCGGCTATCTTTCCACCGCTCAGAGGATTTTGCCCATTGTTCTCAGTCCAGTCCTTGGCCTCGCAATCGACAAGTATGGCCATAGATTCCACTATGTGGCGTTGGCCCCAATTCTATGGATTATTGCTTGTTCTCTCCTTGGCTTCACTGATGTCCACCCAACCGCTGCATTGGTATTTTCCAGTCTAGCAGGCGTTATCAACTCTATGCCCTTGCAGATCTGTATCCCTTTGCTAGTGGCTGATCAAGCCAAGATTGGTACAGCTTTTGGAGTATGGAGAGCGTTCAATAACTCAGGCTCAACTATAGTAAGTTTCAATATGAGGGAGGTTATTCTAGCTAACCTGATAATAGATGGATGTGGTTTTTGGAGTTGTGCAAGATGGTACCGAAGGTAATGGGTACTACAATGTTCTCCTGGTTGCTATCGGTATCAAGGCGTGGGCTTTTGTGCTCGGGATATCGTATATCATCATCGACTACACTTGTCTTGGAAAGGGGATGACCATGACACGGGCTCAACGCGAGACAAGGGAAGCCATGATTGAGGACCGGGATGCAGACCCTCTGACACGCAGGACTTCAAAGCCATGGTTCACAGCCGTGGCTTTTGGCCTCTTGTTGGCGATCATTGCAAGCGCATGGACAGTGTTTCTCAAATATCTGATCTAAACAGTCAGTGTCTGGACTTTGATTGTTGCAAATAAGCCGCCAACGAGGGGCCTGTTCCTATTGGTCAATCTCCCTGGACGATAATGACCCAGTTTCTTCTATATAAATATACAGGAATATTCACAAGATTTATTATTCCTTAAACCTAATGCTATATCTAGATCCATCAGTGTGATTCGGTCGATTCTTAGTCTTTTCTTCCTCGATTATTCTTTATCTCTCGCTCATTGATACCCCCAGCTAAGGTGCTTCGTGGAGCCCTGGGAGGCTTCTGACAAATTCAGAAGGATGGGTCCTAGGGTCGCCTGGTAGCTCAGCCTTATGTTCCAAAGAGTACAGTTGTTGCTGTTGCTCATATTGAAGCCCATTCGGCAAATTTAGGTCTTTTTTGCCTTTTGCAAAACGTTTCCATGCCAGCCACCCAACACCTCCAAGAACCAAGAGACCACCGAGAGTTGCACCAACAGCTATACCTGCAGTCGCTCTTCGGGACAATCCCGAGTTTGACTCAGGAGATGGATTCGAGTTTGTAGGTTCGGTCAAGGGTAGATCGGTTGTTGTAGGCGCCGTAGTGGGCTCTGTGGTTGGTTCCATGATGTGTTCTGTGGTAGATGATTCTTGTGGTTGAAAGGTTAAAGTCGTCGAGACGGTGACATACTCGATCGCATCAGGCTTTGGGGCGCTGACATTTACGTATTGAGATTGAGCTACTGGGCCATCACGGCCAGCCTCATATAACGTAAAGCAGTACACCGCATCCTCCCTATTCTTTATACGGCTGCCAGAATCATACTCAGCCTTCCAAATCTCTCGGGTAGCCTTGGTATTCTCTAAAAGTCTTAATTAGCACTACAGATATATGCAAGTATGTGGATCGAGTATCCCCTACCAGTCAACAGCGCGAAGCCATGCTGTCAACTTTTTGCCATACGTAAATGTCAACTTCATCTAAATCTGTTTCCCAGATGATTTGGATGGTATCCCCAACATCATAGCGTGCGTTAAGGCCTAGATCTTGGTCGGCATCTTGATCGGGATCCCATTGTGCAGGACGAATAAACTTGGTGTCGCAGCACACCAGGCCAGCAAATATAGCAAGTATAAGGCCGAAGTTCATGAGGAAATACATTCTGTCAAGAGAGGTGCAATTAAGAATGAGGAAGGAGATTAGAACAAATCCGGCGGGCTCCTGCAAGTTGACTCATTTTCGCATTCGGGTTTGAATTATGACCAAGACATGAAACATCCCCGGATGCGGGTATCCATCGAGAAATGTTATTTTTGAGCGCAATGACGGGCTATCATGTATCATTTAACCGCTCAGGTGTCCCAATCAAAGCCCCCATGTATCATTAAATGAACCAGGAGTCTAAACACCCAGTTGTTATGCAGCCGATAGTCCACAAGAGGTTTAGTCGGGATGCAGACGCCATCTTACTATACTGGGTGTTCAAGTCGATGGTCCGACTTTGCTTTTCATGATTAGGATAGAGCAACGGACTGATGAAAGTTTCCAGTGCGATAGTAATCCACCCTTTCCAGAAAATAACAGCAACTTTCAAGTCTATGAATCCCAGAACCCCAGTAAAATATCTTTGACTTGACATTGAGAAAAGCTGATGATGATCCTATTTACCCTGTCTTCTATCTGTCGGTAGTGCTTCCTAATTCACTTAGGTGCATACAGAAGTGAAACGAAAGACAACCAACAACCCAAAAACCCAACAACCAACAGAGCGTTGCACTCAGTAGTTTGGACTCATTAAGAGATGAAACCTACAGGATCTTCATCCTTGCATTTTTCCCAAGTCTGGAAGGTGGTTAAAGCAGAGTTGAAAAAGAAAAAGAAAAACTTGAGAGGTTTATGTCCTGAAAAAGGGGGTTGAAAATCCAGAAATTGATGGAGAGGTATGCTTGGAACATATCCCGCATTCTTATCTTATTCTAGTTGTAACTATAACCATACCAGAATCAGATGGAAAGTGTTACTGCCACGCTGATGACCCTTGAAGATCGTCTTGGAAAAATATGCAGCGGAAGACTTATATCAATCTACCCATCCTCTCTATCCCATTCTGCGGCAGTATAATTACAAGTCAGCTGTTAGTATCCCCCTGCTACAGTGGAGATAAAGCTTCGGATTCAGATCCCCCAGGCCTTGGACTCGTAACTTGAAAAGTCTGAGAGGCGACTCTTCGGAACTCTCCGTGGAGCTTCCATTCGAGATGGCGCTGACTCCATTTCTCACTCCGCCGCAACGCCACTATCAGTTGAAGGAGAGGGCTGAGCAGTAGGACAATGACTCCAACGACTGAGATAATTAGGAGTCCCACGCCATGGAACGTAAAGTAGTTGGTGCTAGAGCTTAACTGCCGGCCCTTTTGCCTGTTGCATGTGTTCGCATAAATACGTGTGAGAGAAGAGGAAGTGACTCGTTGATATTTCCCGGAGTCCGTATAGGCTGGCCCGGTGGAATATTCCACTATGGCATGCTGTAGCCGCGCAAGAGCTATGCTAAACCAACCGCTGACTTCGAGAGTCCATTGATTATCCGGTAGCGGGACGTTGATGTTATTAAAGACCGTCCCTTGTGCCTTCAGAGCGACCGCCCCGCGACCAGCAATCGAGTTCAACATTTCTCCTCCCAAGAGTTTCAACTGAATCACGTATGCTGTGTCGTGCTGCACCTGGTTGAGTTCCAGCTTTGCAACTTCTGACCATAGATTCTCCACGCTGCTCAATGTTGAGCAGTTCGGTCGCTCGCCGGAGCCTGGCTTGCATATTTGATGCTGGTCGATGCAGCCCATGACAGAAACTAGCTTGTCGTTGTAATAGAGAGTATATGTGTCGTTACTTAAGGGTAGTTTATAGGTGGTGGGCTGTGTGTGCGCTGCGAAGAACACATCGTCAACGGGAGCTGTGTAAGCAAGCAGGTTCTGCACCAGGAAAAAGAGCGTGACTTCTGCATCGGATCTTGCAATCTCGGGTATGGGCATGAAGCCGCCCGGTGCAGATACGCCGCTACTCAGGGGATGTAGAGTTAGCTGCCTGGGTCTAGAGGTGTGAAGATAAGTGGATGTACCTCAATATGTAGCCAGCTGGTCCTCTTTGTGCGTACGTTGATAACTGATATGTGTAATTCAACGAACTGAAAGTATCGCCGTAATGATACAGCGCATATTCTTCTCCTGGAAAGCGGCCAGGTATAAGTTCTGCATAGGGCTCTTTGGTGACAACTGGTGCGCATGTCGATTTGCGTCTGTATAGGACACGATTTTCCTTAGCAGCGTTTAATCCCAGGGTACTGTGGGAGTCGATCATTCCACTATCCATTTCGAAAGCGGTATTATCACCTCCAAGACACATCCCAGACTCAAAGGGACACGTAGCATTTAACTTCCCAGTCCATCTAATTTCTTTCTTGACGAATTGTTGGCATAACGAGTTGGTGGAGCTGGAGGTATTATAGCATGTCTGAACGTAGTCATCTGCCGTTCTTGATGAATTGAGCAACCTTGCTTGGAACCCTGCCGCCGGTGTAAAGGAAACACTATCCGATGGGTCCGCATAAAATCCGCAATCGTGGCTGACATACATAAGCGGACCATTCGAGACAGCAACCCAGGCCGAGAGCACGCCAGCCGCAGTCCAAGCAACGAAGTTGAAAAGCGCAAGGAACGCCAACAAGGCGACATAAACCATAGTACTGGCATCTCGACGACCTGTCTGCCGGATTGATGTCCACATGAACTTCGGGGCGTCCCAGGCTATCCCTGGCATGGCGGTGTGTACAGTGAGAAGCTGTAGATGTTCGTCGACTGCACTCGGTCGCTCCGCGCCAGCGCGCAATTGATGGAGCACAAACCGAACTGCAGACCACATCCTATTTCCGCAAATCGTGACGAAGATTGCGATGAACGCAATTAGGAGTGTCGCGTTGTAGGCGTCCAGTGTTAACCTCGCGCCCGAGAGCCCGTCGTGGTCATGGTCCATCCAAAATCCCGTGTACACTCTCGCTGCGGATGACATGGTGCAAGAGATGGAAGTTATATGTGTATGTGATTATGTTGATGGGGGTCGGAAGTCGTTGTATGGATTCAGGAGCATGCCAAAATTGTCAACTCACACGACCTGATATAAAAGGTAATGTGAGACAGCCTAACGTGAAGAGACTCTCTACATGCTTAAGGGTTCAGTCTCAAGATGAGAGACTAGTCTGGACTCCCCTTCGAGCTGAATCACCGTTGAAAGAAGGAGCTTCATGACGAGTGGCCTTTGCCTCTGCTCTCAATCTATCGCTAGTCTGTATTCCACAATGGTGCTGCCAATTAAATACTAAAGAGCCAAGCCCAATTGGACGGTAACGTGGAGCTGAGGCTCGAGGCAAAAGCCAAAACAAGAGTTCTAGACCGAGGCGCACCACGCGCTTCGTCCCAGCAGCCGACTAAACCCTTTGTGGAACCGTCCTTATCTACATTGGGCTGAGTGGTGCCTCAGCTTGGAGCTCTAAGTGAGAGCTGAGAGCGAAGGCAGACTGTGGCTTTCGTAGTGTCAGCGAGAGTGGCATGTAGTGGCCGCAGAATTTGCTCTGGCGGTCCGCATAATTGCTATCTGATAACTACGCTTCATAGACTTAAGAAGCACTGTTCCCCTGACTTCTCTCATCATCACCAGTCAGTAATTTGCAGCTCACTCCTTAACAGTACTTGATATCATTTTTTTATTACCATGGCAGGCCTCTTGCTCCTTGAATGCTTTGCTTTTCTCATGCTGGGACTCGCCACGGCTGATTCGGATGGGCCTCCACTTCAAGGTCGGAGCAGAGCTGAGTGTGACTCCAATTGTGGTCAGTCCAATATAAGCCCTAAAACTAGCAACGCGTGCCTAACTCACCATTGCTTGCTAGGCACATGGTGCTGTCCTCCTGTCTATCGCTGCGGATATGTGGAAATGGCGGGTGGGTGGAGTTGCTTTGAGAACACAAGCTACTCACAGTCGGCATCTGTAGAGCTTCCAACTACGGCCTCGACTCACAATCTAGCGTCTACTGTAAACTTTCACTTGTCATCTGTATTTGCAACTGCTAATTGGTATGATACAGTCGCTAGAATTCTCACACACATCTGTCTCAACTCATCCCTCGTCATCAATTCCTAATACCTCAACATTGGGTAGCACCACAGCACCCAGCGAGATAACCTCTGAAACTAATAGAAGCCCTCGACCTGCTATTTTATTAAGGTGGAAATACTGTTGTATTTTTGTTACTATGCTTGTTAGTCTCTGGTAGCTTTTACTTCTGGAATTAGGCTTTATAGTTAAATCACTCTTATCTAAAGCCTTATATTCTATCTATATACTATGTTAACATCTCATTATTTATTACCTTTATAGCTCTTAAGTATTTTGCTTATTATTTTACATTATAATCTATCTTTAAAACTCTTTATTTTCACTTGACCCTTTCCTCTAAGTTCTTTTTTTCACTATATCAAAAGTAGTTTATTATCAAACTCAAATACCAATCGACTTTCCAAGATACTATAAGACTCACAGAGCTTATAAATCAACTTTAAGAGGATATCCACAAGGTGCAGGATCCTCTCTGGGCAAGGTTTGCATGAGCAGAGACTTGCAACATAGAACTTGCAAATGTCTATACGTTCTAATCGTAGGACTGTATCAATTGCGTTCCGGTTAAATACAGATGCAACGTGGTTGAGATCTTTTGTACTAGCATGCTATGAATGAACTGGAGACAAGGACATATTTGAAAGCAGAGTGATATGAGTAAATGTATGATAAAAGCGCGGTTGCGAAATATAGCACTTTCTGTTATATGTTACTATAAGCTGAGTGTCTACCATTACATTTTAATAAACGATAAAGCGAGGTATATAATAACTTTATCGGGGAATGTAACATCAGACGCTGATCTGACCACCTACAGAGGAGTGTGCGTTGTCAATACGCCCTCGACAGGGGTTCTTGTGTGGAAACCCCCTCAACTGGAGGTGCGAGAAAGCGGTCTGATTTTTTTTCTTCTTTTTTTTCTTCAAATTCATCCGAAACAGTATTACTGCATATTCAAAAGCCTATCCAAGCAATCATGTCGTCTCCAAAGTCACCACCGAAGTCACCTCTCAAGTCACCTCCGAAATCACCGCAGCCGGAGTCACCGACCACTCAGTCACACAGGGCCCCCCAGTCTCCTGCTGCTGCATTTCATCAGGCTCCCGGCGCTCACGTTACTGAGGATCATGGAGCCATTGAAGTTGTATGGTCAATACCGTATCTTTGTCTCATTTATCTTGGCTCACCAGGCGTCACTTTCTCCAGGATAATGATTCTGACTCTTCATACTCTAAATCGTAAGTTTGGGGCCAAAGCCCAAGATCCATGTAACGAACGACTACTAAGTTATTGCAGAACTGGAGTCACTGATACCGAGTCCCTGCGGTCTTCCATTTTGGACTACAAATGGGAGAATGGGCGACGATACCACGCTTATCAGGATGGGTCTTACTGGTACGCGCCCTCTAGTTGGGTAGTTTGATACGACGGCGTTATGCTTACATCTCTCCAGGGCTCCAAATGATGACCGACAACAGGAAGCAGAAGATCTCATGTAGGTCTAGCCATGACTCTCGATGCATCTCGCTCATGTATATACCCAGGCACGAGGTGTACAGGATTATTCTGAACGACCAGCTATATGAAGCTCCTCTTGGCGAAAATCCACAGGTAAGTCCTTTACCCAGAACCGTTATCACTCCCTCTTCTGATTCGTAATACAGAAAGTCTTGGACGTTGGTTGTGGAACTGGTGTTTGGGCAATGTGAGTGATCAGAATATCAATCATAGTGGCGTAGAAACACTGACCCATGTATCCGTAGCGAGCTTGCGGATCAGCACCCTTCGGCGAACGTTCTTGGCGTTGACCTTTCGCCTATCCAGCCCAATTTTGTGCCTCCGAACTGCAGATTCGAAGTTGACGACATTACGCAAGACTGGACTTATCCGTCTGACCACTTTGACTTCATTCACATCCGCGCCATGATGGGCTGCATCCCCAGCTGGGCCGAGCTATACCGACAAGCCTTCAAGTTTGTTGTTCGCTATGATGGCTATAAAATTTGAGTCTGATTGTTAATAGGCATTTGCAGCCAGGCGGCTGGGTAGAAAATGTTGAGCTTTGGGGCAATGCCAAGTCGGATGATGGTACCTTGAGGCCTGATTCACCCCTTAACACTTGGGTAAAGGTTTTTCAAGAGATCGGCAAACTAACAGGCAAGCCTTTCTTCTGGAAGGATGAGATGCCTCAGTCAATTAGCGAAGCTGGGTTCATTAACATCTCAGGCCGCGTGATCAAGATCCCCATTGGAACGTGGCCCAAGGATAAGACGCTCAAGTTGTGGGGTGCATGGAACCGACATTTCTTGCTTCAGGGCCTTGAAGGATTTTCCATCCGTGGGCTGACCGAGATGTTGGGTGTAAGTTCTCTCCCGACATAATGTGGTGATTCACAGAGTCTGACAATCAATGGCGTAGTGGAAATATGAAGATGCACAAGTTTATCTGGCGGATATGCGCAAGGAATTGACTGACCCCGCGGTCCATTCTTATCTCGAAGTGTAAGTCATCTTTGATGTTTCTCAAATCCCTTTCTCACGTTGGGTGATATTGACTCGAAATGTAACATAGGACGGTGTTCTATGGTCAAAAGCCAATGTCGTAGAAGATTTGGCACGCATTCGAAGGAGAAAGACATCGAAATCTAGTCGAGAGATAAGTTTCGTGATCCATTGGCTTCTTCTCTTCCACAGAGACAATGGTTTTTATGTGTAGTCTGTGTCGTTTGTTACGTAGAAGTGAACCAGGGGGCTTAGTACGAGTTACTCTGTAGTTTTGTCCAGGGTAGGCTACTCTTAGAAAAGATAAAATACTAAAAACAAGCCACACCAATCATAGCTCTTAGAACTCTCCGCCCCGCCCTGCGGCTAAGGTTTCCCTGCTTTTTCCCCCTTGGCCATACCTCGGGAGAGAACCTTGATGGCCGCACTTGTCGTAAAAGCCCACCCAAGAGGATAGAAAATCGACACCCTATCGCTACTTATCCGCTTACTAGGCATGGAACTTGGAAGTATAAGTAATAAGAGCCAGCACCGCGCCTGCGACCCGTGCAGTGAGTCCGCAGTCGCCCGAGGTTTGAGAGTGCTCAGCTGATGACGTGTCTGTTGGATAGGGAAGCGAAAAGTCCGCTGTTCACGCCACACTCCATTATGCGAACGATGTTCTCACTTCGCCTTGACTTGCGAATACTCGCCTGTGAGGACTATAGGGCGTCCGAGAAGAGGACAGCCATTGTACTCTCGGTCAAATGATACTGCTACTACGAGCCCGACGTCAATACCGCCAGATATCATCGACAATGGTAACTTTACTGGCATTATGGATCAGTTCTTGGATGACTTAGGCACGCCACTTCCATCTTTCAACATGAACTTTTCTACAGGCCAAGACAGTCAAGGACCGGAGTCATTAGCGCCTTCATTATTCCACGACAGCGGATCTGCACGACAGCATCAAAGCAATCCGTATGCGGGGGAAAAGCCGACAGATAGCATGACCCCGTTCACTCAGAGCATTGAGGGTGGTGTAACAACTCCCGGAATATCTTCTCAAAAGTGTTCCTGCATTGAATTGGTGAACCAGCATTTCTCACAAATAGAAAGCTCACTCGAGACTTTTCAGACTCTCAAAGTTCTAAAGCAGTCGCTATCATCAGCAAGGACAATCTTGGAGTGCACCGTCTGTTTTCAGTCTATCAAGAGTCCACGCACATCAAGAAATGTCTACCTACTAGGTTCTTTACTCTCCAGTATTGGCTCCTCATACGGCGACTTCTTCTACCTGCAGAAACAGCGCACAGTTGAGTCGTCACTCTCTGGTACACCTGTTCAGCTTGTCGTCGGCCAACAGCCAGATGCACGTGATATCGTCGAACTTGCAGTCGACGGACCCAGTTATATCGCGTTTCTACAAGCAAGCTTAAAAGGAGAATTGGAATGTCTTGTGAAGTTGGGCGATGGATTAGCGGCGAGACAAAGCCAGCTTCACACTGAGGGCCACGAGAATTGCGAGACGGGCACGACCTGCTCCAATACTGAGTCGCTACCAATCACTAGACACCCAACGGAGGTCTGTCCCAAGGAAGTTGACATGACAACGGCCTGTGCGTGTTTCAGAACAGTTGACCAGGTCAGGGCGGCGATAGCGGAGGCGCAAAGGATTATATCGACATGAACGAGACGGAAGACGAAGCATACTTATCTCGCACCTATGACACGAACGAGCAATCTAGACCGTCTATCACTCAATAATCCTCACTGTTCGGTCAATGACGTATATGTCATCATCCGCCGTCAGGATTTGCTAGAAACATTAACTTTGGCTCAAACTCCCCGAGCTCCAGTCTCCGCGGTTCATGATCTAAAACGGTTAGCAGTAGACGGAAGGGCGGCGCGGAAAAGGAGCGCGGAGACTTTTCACGGTGGTGGAGCATCCGCGGCGCGGAGCATTAAACAAAGAGACGTCTAATGTGGGCTGAAAATGATATTAGTTAACGACTTAAGAATAGGACGTATTCAGGAAATTTATAACATAATATCTATTCTTAACATCATTTTCCTCATACTTCTGACATCCCCTCTTGAACCTATACATACGATCACATCATGGGCGCATCTTGTTGTGGAACCAAGCCTGTGCATGTTAGTCCTGATCATGGGAATGCGCATCCAAACCACCAAGTCGAATCTCCTGCCGCCGAAAGTAATCAAGGCTATGAACATCACGACCATAATGGACACGACGATGACCATGACCATGGAGCATGTTGTGATGATACTCGCTCGGATGCCTCTAGCGTCACGTCTCAGGCTTCGACCTGCTGCGGCAGCGAAGAACATTGCAGTGGTAAGTTTTTTTAGTATTTAGTCCCAACACACTCTCTTGTTTGTACCATAATACTGACGCATTATTTGTACTCTTTTAGAGAAATGCATCTATGCCATTGCTGCCCTCGAGTGTAAGAACGCTTGCGAAAATGATCCAGACCATGAGGGTAAATTCATCCCCCGAGGAGGCTGGCCTCTGCCAAACAGGAAGCTGACTGAAGCATAGGATCCCACGATAAGCCCCACGAGCACGAACAAGGTCTTCACAAAACAGACACAGCCTGTGGTACACACCTTGAAGCCGCATTCAACCAGTATAGTAGTTACCTCGAACAAATTCGCTGCATCTGCCGTAGCGCTATCGACCAAGGAATGACCTCCCTCGAGACATGCTGCATGAGCACTAGATCGAATGCAAACAAGCACAAGAACAAGCACGGGAAGAAGAAGCTTATCGCCGTTATTCCACCCTTCAACCCATCTGGACTCGTGGACAAGCAACATGATGTGGAGCATGCGGCAGTTATCGAGACGACTGGGTTCTTAGTCAGTGGTATGGACTGTACCTCATGTGCTGACAAGCTACTACGCATCTTTAGTAGCATGACGGGTGTATCTAATGCTCAAGTCAACTTTGTCATGGGAAAAGGAGAGTTCAATGTCGACACGTCCATCACCAACGCGGACGAGGTACTCGCCTTTGTATCAAGCGCAAGTAGCTTCTTGCTAACCAGGATCATTGGCGGAAGCTTTTTCCTCGACATCCTGGCTACACCCACCGAGGGCAAGCGGCTTGATGAAAGTCCCCTGCAAGGTGTAACAGATGTGCAGTCCCTGGACAAGAAAACCGTTCGTTTGTCCTATGAACCGACCATTATTGGGGCTCGAGATCTGTTGGAACTAGTCAAGGATTACTGCAATGGTCTGGCCGAACCTCGTGGGGATCCTCAACTCGAGAACAGTCGCCGCCGCCTTTGGGATCAGTTTACAAAGACCGCTTTGGCAGCCGCACTCACCATCCCTGTTGCTGTGGTTGCATGGAGCGAGAACTTGGTGGACAGGAAAACGGAGGGGATAGTCTCTCTGGTTCTTGGTACACTTGTTCAAATCATTGCAGTTCCAGAGTTCAATCGTCCAGCTCTTTCCGCTCTCTGGTATAGTCGAACGGTCGAGATGGATATGCTTGTTGTCATAAGTATCACGGCAGCCTATGTCTATTCTATCATTGCCTTTAGCTTTGAGATGGCGGGCAAGCCACTTGACGAAGGCCAATTCTTCGAGACCAGCACCATGCTCATCACGTTGATCCTTGCCGGTCGACTCATTGCCGCTTTTGCGCGTGTGCAAGCTGTCTCTGCTGTGTCACTACGATCGAAGCAGAACAACACAGCTGTGCTCGTCGAAAAGGAGGGCGACCGTGAGATAGATGCTCGTCTGCTCCAGTATGGGGATGTGTTCAAGGTTCTTCCTCATTCGCGCGTGCCTACAGATGGTATAGTCATCTCTGGCAAGACCGAGGTCGACGAGTCCATGCTTACGGGTGAAACGCTGCCCATAGTCAAACAGAAGGGTAGTGATTTATTCGCTGGAACTGTGAACGGCGATGGTACTGTTACTGTTCAACTCACACGTCTTCCCGGAAAGAACACAGTCACTGATATTGCCCAGCTTGTTGAAGAGGCTGCCGAGTCGAGGCCAGTGATCCAAGATTTAGCCAACAAAGTCGCCGGCTGGTTTGTTCCTGTAATGGCTACTGTGGCTACTCTTGTTCTGGTAATCTGGATTGCATGCGGCATGGAGGTTCTCGACTATAGTGCCGGGAAGAGTATCGGAAACGCTATCACATACGCTGTAGCCACTCTTGCGATCGCTTGCCCATGTGCACTTGGTCTTGCAGTTCCTATGGTTCTAGTTGTCGCTGGTGGTATCGCAGCCAGAGGTGGTGTTATCATCAAGACTGCTGATACTATCGAGGGAGCTCGCAAGATTACTGATGTTGTCTTTGACAAAACTGGAACTATTACCGAGGCGGAGCTTGCAGTTACTGAGCAGGTGAACCTCTACGGACATTTAGGGGAAAATCTCGCTCTTACTAAAGCTCTTGTTGCTGGTGGTAAGCATCCTGTCTCTGCGGCAGTCGAGAAACATCTCGAAGGACAGGCCATCAAACCCGTGTCCGAGGTTGCCAATGTCCAAGTTGTTCCGGGCGCCGGAGTGGAGGCAGACTATCAAGACTCGAATATCAGAGCCGGAAACGCTCGTTGGACTCAGGCCGACAAATTGGAAGATATATCAAGCCTTCAAGAGCGTGGCCTGACCACCCTTGTCGTGACTCGCGATTCCATTCCTCTTGTTGTTTTTGGCCTCTCAGCTCAAATCCGCCCGGAAGCGATGCGCGTCATCTCCGAGCTCAAAGGCCGCAATATTACCGTCCACTTGGTTTCCGGAGATCAGATAAAGGCTGTCAAAGCTGTCGCGACATCTATTGGTATCCCACCTGCTAACGTCGTTGGTGAGCGAACTCCGCCAGAAAAGAGAGATTACGTTGCTGCTCTGATGGAGAATAAGGATAAGCATGTTCTCTTCTGCGGTGATGGTACCAACGACGCCATTGCTGTTGCTCAGGCCGATGTTGGTGCTCAGATGGGAGCCGGTTTGACCAGCAGTGACGTGACTCAAGGTGCAGCAGATGTTGTACTTCTGAATGGTCTGGAAGGCATTCCTTTCCTTCTTGACATCAGCAAAATCTCATACAAACGTATGTACTTTAACTTTGTCTGGTCAGCTGTTTATAATATCTTGGCTATCACTATGGCCAGCGGCGCCTGGGTTGAGTTCCGAATTCCCCCTCGCTACGCTGGATTGGGAGAGATGGTAAGTGTTGTGCCGGTTATCCTTGCTGCCAATTCTATGTTCTTTGCAAGGTACTTCAAGGTGACTGGATAGGTGGAAGAATACCTACAATCACGCTGTTATGAGGAGAGGAGTGTGGCATAAGATGTTTATCATGAAAAACTTCTCGTAGGTGCTATTCTGTATGTTGGGTGGTTCAAATCATATATCCAAACCTTGGTTCGGTATTAAGATCAAAATATAATCAGACCCCACCAACACAACTAACTACCTGTGTCGTTCACATCTTCAAACAGACGGCGAGCCATGTTTTATCATATCCTAGACTGTCAAAGGATACCAAGAATGCCGAGGCTCGCAAAGGTGGCATGAAAGTCAGTATATGGCAGTTTTGGCCCCAAATAATTGCTATCGTGTCTGATATTGGCAATGAATTTTAATTGCGCGTCGTATGCTAAACGCTGCCGCATTCCAACAACTCCTGAACATCGAGACATCGAGTCCTCATTCTGCGCGACAAAGTCAAGATGTACCAGTCATGCCATTCATATCATTTGACGCGACCTTATCCATACCGATGGTTTTCGCCTATCGCCCTCCTCGGGGGTATTGTAGCCACTGCCGCATTTTCTCTCTTGAATGTGGCGTCTCAAGGATATGTTCAGTATACTCAATCAACATCAAACCCGAATGAGACCTTGGCTCAACACGACTGGCTCACAGGATGGCTCTGGTTTCTGGTAGGAACTCAATTCACTTGCGAGAGTTGCCCTTTATTATTAACCTACAATACACTTTACTAGAATAGGTAGTATCTATTCTCTAGGTTTCTTTTAATAATTTAACTATAGGTTTACAATAAACTAGTAAACCAGTATATAAGGGAATAATAAGATTAGCTTTAAGTTATTGTAAAGTAGTTTATAGATCCTTTTAATATTAGGTTTAAAGCTATGCCTGGGAGTAGTAAAATAGAGTAAATAAATATAACTTTTTATATCTAGTATAACTGACACTGTGGACTTTTAATCCCTGTGTACTCAGAATGGTAATAGTACCACCCTGGTGAGAGAGCGGAGCACGTGGCATTTGGCGGCAATACGCAGGTCAGATGGTGCCTCCTGAGCCTGTTCAGTTTTGTTGTGAATCCTTCACTCGCTGAGATCTAACTCTTGAGTTGTGCGGTTGGTCAGCGTGGCGGTCTTCTGGGCGATTCCTGGCTGTTGATCTGGCCCCGGTGGGTTGACAAGAGCCTGGGTAATGAACACCGGTGAGCCGGCGAGGTCATCTCCGTCCCGGTCCTCACCAGTACGCCTGGGTACCAAAAGCCTAACCCATGTCATATATCCGGTCCTTGGTAGTGGCTGACCGGGGTCATTAGGGCCATCTTCAGTATGGACAGCTTGGGATGCGAAGGCAATGAAAACTGCCTCCCAATGATCCTCGAACTTGAAGATAAGGGCGCCGTCCTGGAAGACTCCGTTATCCCCCTCCCAACGTCGCGAGTTCCCCTGATTCACATGTACGTTATGTACACCCTTGCCATCGCTGAAATGGGAGCCATAGATGTACACTATGGCAGCAGCCGAGATCGCCCGGTCGAGAATGGGTTTCAGCTGATCAAGGATGTCGTTATCTGGGCCTTCAACGTCATGCTCCAGGATGTGGCCGTCACTTCGATGGAAGAGGTTGCCACGCATGAAATCCAGTGCAAGGCCCCCAGGTCCCTGCTCTGATGTGCCAGCAAGGAGATGGAAGCCATCGTTGACCGCGGCGAGTTTCTCGGTAATGGGATGAATGAAGTGAGAAAGCGTCCAGTATGCAAGGCGGGACTCCACGCGATCGCCAGACTTAATGTTAAGAGCAGCGTGACCCTTTTCGGCCTTGCCGTCGGTAAAATAGAGCTTGAGATGTGGTGACACCGAATCTTGATGCCTATCCTCGTAATGGTAGCAGATGGGCTTTACCCTCCAGACACCATAGTTTTCAACGACTATTGTAGGAAATGTAAATAGTCCAAGCTAGAGAGTTTAAAACATATAGGTTATAGTAAGCACAGCATAATTGTTCAACATTCCTAAGAAGCACCAGAGCCAGAAGAGGAGATATATTTATACGCCCACAAAATTGCACTTTCTTGACTAGAAGCCTTAAGCACCTCGTTATCAAGGAATACGCTCCGTATGGAATCAAAGGCAGACGATAGGTAACATAACATCATGGCGTCATATTCTCAGCTGACAATACATTTCAGTCACTACGCTAAAAGCTTATAGGACGACCGGAGAATGATCATCGGCAAGCTAAGCTCGGTCTTGCAACTACCTGCAGCATTTATACACAGAAGTCACCGCTTTCAATCCCCCGAAATTGGTAGCGCAGACAACTCCGACAAACTCAGTACAGCGAGGCACATAGAAGAAGGTCGGAGAAGTTTATAATATATACTGCTTCCAGTACAGCTCGTTCTGGAACATATTATCTAGAGGGCTGAAGCTAGGGCCCCAGCCCTAGAAAAGGCTGGAGCGTTCTAAGTTCTGTGTTGAGTGCACACCTGTGCGAAGGCTCGTGACAGTAGTGTACTCTATACCCTGCTCAATACGGCAGTTGCGAAAGCATAAAGGCTATTCAAAACTACATCTAAGATATTACACGTATTATAGGTCTGGCTGAGTGTGGCTGTGGTATGCCTAATGTTTCGAAAGTGGCTTTTCCTGGTTTAAAAACTAGCTGACCAGCTTATGTGACTACGATTCTGCCACAATACCATAATATAAGTGGTGGGAAATATACTGTAATCTCAGCTGAACAGCTAATTTGTACGTGGTAGTAGGTGGCTGGAATGTCCAATAAGCCATGAGCGCATATCCACACTGAAAGTCACGGAGGGGGCTTGAATGTGGCTGGCTGAGCCCTCTCAGGTCTCAATACATCGATTTGATGTTCTCCATAAGCCCTAAATTTCCGAGACGCCACAGAACTCTCTGGAAACCAATCCGCAATCAGCGCGCATCAAGACTCGTATTCCAAACTAGCAAAACAGCTTGCCAACATCCATATCCAAGGCTGTGGATCAGCTTGTGAGGGGACAAGGCTATAATGTACCTAATGCACCGTTTCGCCCTCGTGGAACAGAAGTCACTTCTTCTCGCAAGGGCAAACAGCAAATGCCAGAGGGCTAAAAGGACAATCCTAATAGGAATATCAATCATATCGATAGCAGCATAAGAACTTAATAAATAATAGAAATTTCAGGATGATTCAGTAACCCCGCGGTAGGTTTGACGTGGCTTTTGACTTTGTGAGGCTAAATTACCCTACCTTATTGTAGGTTGCATACAGCCTATACGAGGCAGCTTAATTAGCACAGCCTCACAAGATCCACCTCACTCTACTTGACGTACTATAGTCAATACACTTCCAGCTCATTAAAGCGAGAGAAGGTTCCGTTCTGTAAGAGAGACTCTACGGGACGAGCTATATAGTCTAAATTTAAAGCTCATATAATAGAAATTAGCCGTTCATTAACTAACAGGTAGCATTTTAGATATTGATAACTAAAAATGCAATTTTCTATAATAAAGCCTTTCTCAGATTAATCTCTTCTAAACCCTAATACAGCATGTTTTAAGCACTCAGTCCTCCCGGAGATGGATGGAATACATCATTTGACCGTAACTTCTGTAGAATGAACGGTAGGAGGCTTAGGCTGAGCAAGTCTAACGGCAGTTGGGTGTCATCAACTAGTGTTGAACGTGACCATTGTGAGGGCATTGGGTATAATGCTTATATTCCGAATAAAAGAACAAGTGTTTATTGTCATAGATGGAAATTACGTCTACTTCTGCAGCTACTTAGAATTCGCTTAAATGCGACAGTCCCACTTGATTACTGAAGGAAAACCATCTTTTAGTGTATCATATATAACTATATAAGGACCTTAATATTCCGCCTAGAAATCAAACCTCTTATTCATCAACACTCATGCAAGCAAGAAAACTATAACATACTCTCGCTTCATATCACTCTTCCAACTCTTCTTTTAGCTAACCCACCAACTATCATCATGCAGTTCACCGCTATCGTCGTCGGTGTCATGGCCATCTTCGCTGCTGCCGAGGCTGCTCCCCAGGACCAGGACGAGAAGCTCGGTTGCCAACCCGGAACCTACCAGTGCGCTGGCGACGGCTGGGAAGTGTGCAACACCCGCGCTGTATTTGTTGTAAGTCATTCATTTAACATCCAACAAACTTGACGCATCAAACTACACCAAAAAGAGATATCTAAGAAAGCAACCTCACACAGAACGGCGGAACTTGCCCTCCTGACACCATTTGCAAGTTCAACGAAGACAGCAAGAGCCCCTACTGCGTCCCCAAGGATTTCACATTCCCCCAGATGTAAAAGTCTTCTACTCGCCATCTTGTGAACAAAGGGGGCTGCGAACCTTCACTTCTTTCTCCGTAGCTTTCACTCTCCTGGAGCCTTTCTTCCAGGCATGAATTTCTTTTTGCTTCTTTACCACTCGTTCGTTTTGAGTTTTAACCCTCACTTATGATAGTGATGCCGTAGATGGATTATGGAGTGGTTGATATGACGGAGCCGAGGAGAGGTTCTACGGGCATATAAGTTTTTTAAATCATGTTTACATGAGTTACGGTCCTTATATGTATTGCTTTTACAACTTTGTAAATCTCAAAGCTTCGAGGGATGCCCCAAAGCTTATATAGGTAGCATGACCAGACCTTGCAATCTACCGCTAATACCCCAACAATCTAGGGCTTACATGTCAATGAGAATAGTGCAGCTGACAGTAAGCTGACATGTTCATTCTAGTTGGTACTTGATCGAAAAACCTGCCCAAATGTGGCTGTATTCGGCCAATTACCCTTGATGGCTTGACAGACCTTTGAGGGAAGCCGTCAGTAAATGTAAGCAAGAAAATGGCCAGAAGGAGGTGGTACGGAAGAGGAGGTAAACAAATATGATTTGAACTTATCTGTTCAGGAGCACGTTCATACCAGGTCCTAATCTCAATCCATAGAGTTAAACAAAATTCAGCAATGACCTTGAGAAATGTAGTATGCCTCGTGACTAATCATCTAACAATCGCTCTTCGAGTACTCGCTAACCCACTCAGATGTCAAAGGGGGCAAAGATCCATTTCTGTATTGCTCAACATCAGTGTCGCTACTGGTGAGACCAGCAAATTTGAGAGCACAAATAATTCATAGCTGTGTGAAATCAAGGAATATGAAGAGTCACTCTCCAGATCACCCTTCTCAGGAACGGCAATCTTGCCTCAATTACATAGCTTGCCAGTCTCGTGAATAATGTCGTCTCCTTCTTCATCAAGATCATCCTTAGTAGTATAGCCAGCTGTTAGAACCGACCATTTCTCAATAGTGCGAGGCTGACCTTGCCGAGAGGAAACACTCCACTATAACCCGTTAATAACTCGTGCTTTAACCCTCCAACATTAGAGTTCTTGATTCTGAATAACTATAGACATCAGTGGTTCAGCCACCCTTTATCTGGTTATCCTTCGTACAAAAGCCGAGCTGAAAAAAGTCATTTTTGTTACCTTGTAGTAAAGATGGACAAGCCCTGTATGCCTTTCGTAGTCTGTATCTAACATATTGTAGATGATTGCTCATTCCGGGTTTCTTGTAGGCTAACGTCTTTATCTCATTTACAGCATTCCAAATCATGTTTATACCAGTTATTCCCAGACTCAGTAAAAGTGACGTGACAGTTATTATTAGAGGGGGGCTACTGTCGAGTATCACTATCAGAGTTTGAAAGCTTTATCTAGATGTCAACGAGTGAAATGGTTCGCAAATCACAAAACCAAAGGACCTGAGATAGCAGGGTCAATGCGATTTTTATTCCGCATTACCGACACTCTTTTTCCTTACAGGTAGACACTGACGCATCAATTCCATCAAGGCAGAGTACATCCGCCGTCGATAATGAGATTTGCCCCATTTATATAACAGCAGAAATTGCTAGCAAGAAGCACATGCGCCTACTATTCACTAGTAGTGGAACCCTGAAGTATGGACATCATAGGGTTGTGTTGCTTACACTCTTGAGCTCCGCTAGATCGTAGATTCGCCTTCTAGGGACTGGACGCATCTAATGATCTTGTATTTCTTGCTTTTGGCGAGAGAGCACCAAAAACGGTGGACTTTAGCCGAAGGCGAGACGATACCGTTCTTGATGAAACTTACTCTTCATTTGCACAGAATCTGGAGAAATGCAATTGATACGGGCACATTCGGCCCATTTTACTGGCAAACTCTTGGCCAAGTGCACAACTGCAGCTTTATTTGTGTTGTACCACGATTGAGTCTGTGATATGTTGACCAATTTGCCACTGACGCTGGTGGGGATAATAAAAAGTATTCTTGCGTTGCGCTTTGAAAATGTTACCTGCACCCTGGGCCGCCTACATGACACCATTGTAGTTCACGTTGTTATTGCGATGTTAGGTATTCTCCATGTACTCTAAGCTTGTAATGTTGGGGCAAGCCCCAGCGTTTGTCATACAATATCTAGTCGGCCCTCGCCAAACTGGTCTTTAACTCGGCTGAGGGTCAATGCGATGGCGTCCCTAGATCTGATATCAGACTGAAATGCCTGAACGTACTGACCTGTTGCGGAAGCAATCCGGTTGACAACTTTATCACATGTGGCAGGGTTTGATGTATATATGATTGCAACGCCAGTCCCGGCCTCGGCAAGACCCCTGACAATTTGAGGACATATAATTCAAGAGCCACCAGTGACGGCAACGATCTTGCCTTTGAGGGAAATTGGGACAATACGGGCATGTTAATGTCGGGACTTTGGTACAGATGCGTTGTGAATGAGATCTGCGGTGATAGGAAGGTTGAAAACTTGGAACAGATGATTTATTTGTTGAAAGATGTCCCAGCCCAAATACTTAGGTCCATGGCCCGGATCCGTCGTCATCTTTAAACTTCCCGAACACCTTCGCAAGCGCTTTTCTCCATCCCGATTTCCTGTTGGTCGTTCAAGATCACAGACGGCGCTGGAGCCGGTCTATACGGGTTTCCTATTGATGGAAGTGGTCTTCTCAAGATCGGCAACCGAGGGACAAAATACGCCAACCTAAAGGTTCAATCAGATGGTCAGGAGCATAGTGTTCCCGTAACTCGATGGTATGAAGACGAGCAGTTGATCAAGGTTCTAGCTCAGCTTGTTAAAATAATACGCAGATTCACGAATTAATACTTGCCTGAGCTAGCTAATCTTGATATATGGTTGACAAGACTGTGCTGGTACACTGATTCCTTTGACAATCACTTCATTATCGACCATGTACCCAATAATGAAGGCCTAATGGTTGCCACAGCAGGCAGTGGACATGCGTTTAAATATCTTCCTACTATTGGAAACTGGCTTGTAGATATCATCGAAGGTAAGGGCTTGGATAGACCAGCGGAAAAGGTATGGCGTTGAGGGTCGTTCGAGGAGGGTAAAGCACCGCTTAACACGCTCATGGAGGGCTCAAGATGAGAGAGGGCACTGGCCAATGTGCAGATGGTATCAGGAGATATAGTTATATCGAAGCTATAAAATGCGACAGGGCGTATTCATCAAGGATGGCTAGAGCGAATTAATATGTGCTATACTGGAAACTAAAGACGAGCTCACTATCACTAATCTATCTGCTTAGTCTCTGCAATTCCAGCTACTATCTTGTATGAGATTATATATGGCAAGTCGCCATTCCTAGATGATGCGACCGTTTAGTCTTATACTGAAAGCGGAACGATAGAGCTAATTAGCATTCCATTGTTTAGTTCAGTTCCCAAGCAAGCGACAACAAATCCAGCCTCCTTTATACAGATGCCGCAACAGTATGCTATTGGCAAAGCAGCAAACTATACACCTCTGAATATCATGATTCTTTCTGCAGCTACAACTTCACTGAGTGCAGCTAAACCCTTCGCTTCCCTAACTACAGACTAACCTCAGGAGCCCAGTGATCTAGACCTCTGAAGCATTTATTAAATATTACAGTTAGCAGCGGTATTCTCCTGGCTATACTTTCTCTATAAAAATGTACATTCTGCAGTACTACTTGACTTATAGATATCCTTACCTATAGCCTGCCTAAAATATATAACCACTAGCTGATGTTATAACTCCTACAACTACGTCACGTATGCCCTCTAAATTCCTACCATTAACTATTAACTTGCCTTTCAGATCGATTCTATTATAAGCAGCTCAGTCAGGCTTGCAACAGGACATATAACTTATACATAAAACCAACTTATAACCAGAAGCTATAGCTAAATATATATTCATTAGTACTTTTATAAATTTTAGCTTCTTGTCTATTAATAAAATATCTCTATAATGACAAGTATAACTTAAATATTTATCTATGAAGAGATATAATACCTTACTTAACGCTTAGTATTATAATATATATAGTCTACTAATATAAACCTAGTATCAACTAGTTTATCCCTTAAGGACGTAAATATTACATCAAAGTTATAGACTTACTTCTGTTGAAACATTCTTACTTACTTAAGTCATTATGATAGTTAGTTACTGGTCTCAATACTCCTATGAGATATATATGAGGATAAGTTATATAATATATCTTAAGGCCGTATAAACCTTTACACCGGGCCTATTATAGAATAATCTAATTAGGGACGGCCTAAAATAGAGAAAACCCCACACTCTAATAAGTGTAGTTGTAAAGATGTAAATGCTGCTATTAACGCTAAGACTGGGGATCTCTTAGCGAAGATTCTCACATATAGGAACGACTTAACCTTAGGATTCTAGAGGGCTAGAGCGCGCCTGTTAGCCAGTAACTATTATTAGGGATTGGCTGATTTAATATGAAAGGAAGGCTGACGTACTCTTACGCGTGGAATGTCAGCCACCCGAAGTTCTGGAACCTCGTCAGCTGAATTGCAAAGCCTGCCATTGGATGGAGGAGGCGCAGAGGCCGGATTAGTCTTTTATTGTCGTTTTCTTTCTTTATCAAAGGTTACGTACGCTGGCCCCGTGTGACTTAGGGTCGTGGTCAGTCAACCTGTTTGGATATGGATTGACCGCAAGGAAAGAACATAAGGAGGCTAGACCTTGGAACCAGGGAGAAGCACGATGGTTGAGACAGCATTTTACAGACTCCCCTCGGTCGTTAACCGTAGTACCTCTTTTCAGCCGCTCTATTTACTCATCTTCATTCTTCTACTTTTCAACTCTACGATTCCCTGCTATGAAATCTATCACTGGCACGGCCATTGCTGCCGTCTTAGCACTGAGTAAGTAACAGAGAACCTTCGGGATATGAGAGATTAAACACAGTCTTACAAACATTGCTATCCAGTTGCTGGAAAGACATCGGCGGCCCCAGCATCCTACTGCAACGGCAACTCCAACAATATCTGCTACAGCTGGGGCGTGCCATCCTCGACAGCCTTGTCAGGCACTGGCAACATCTTTCTGCGGCTCGAGGCTCCCACCGATTACCAATGGGTTGCCCTCGGAACCGGGTCCGGTATGAGCGGCTCTACCATGTTTGTTATCTACCAGGACGGCTCTGGGAACGTCACCTTGAGCACGAGGAAGGGGCACGGTCATGATATGCCTGAGTATAATCACATGAGTTCTGTCAAGCTGCTCGAGGGAAGCGGCGTCTCGAATAAGACTATGGTGGCTAATATCGAATGTGGTAATCCGGGCGGCATAGACTTTTCAGGGTCTAACGACTGGATCAGTGCTTGGAGGACTGGTAGCCCTCTGGACTCGACCGATATTAGGACCAACTTCAACGAGCATGACGGCACCGACAGCTTTTCAGTCGACTTTTCCAAGGCGACTATCAGCTCCGATAGCAACCCTTTCACCAATGCGTCGAACATCCAGCCGAGTTCTGGCTTAAGTGACAGCGCTGTCTCTGGCGGCGGCGGCGGTGAGGACCATACTGGGACGATCCATGGTGTTATCATGTCGATTGTTTTCTTGCTAGGATTTCCAATTGGGTCACTCCTGATGCCTGTGCTCGGGAAATGGCTCATCCACGCGGGCTGGCAGATCGTTATTTTCGCCGGGATGTGGGTTGGCTTTGGTATCGGCAAGATCGCCGCCGACCGTGAGGGTGATGTATGTGGTCCTCCATTGCCATTTGCACAACGCTCGCTGACTCTTGTGTAGTGGTTCTCCGAGCCTCATGTTCAGCTAGGCACGATTGTCTGCGTATTGATGATCGTGCAACCAGTCCTGGGATGGAAGCATCACCGAAATTACCTCAAGTATCAGCGACGAACGCCCATCAGCTACGGCCATCTCTGGTACGGCCGGGCTCTCATGATCGTTGGAATCATCAACGGTGGCGTTGGCCTGCAGCTGTCAAGTGCCTCCACGGGCCTGATTATTTCCTATGCCGTGATTGGTGTTGTTGTGTTCTTTATGTACACTGCGGGTGCTGTTCACAAGGAGGTCAAGCTGCGACGGAGTCCTAAGGGAATGGAGCCTATCTCTGATCGCTCTGCAAGCGCAATGGAGTTGATTTGATTCGATATTTGGGTTAGAAAGTCCGGGGTTCAATAGGAAATGAATCATGAAACATACCTAGGGTGATGCATTGGATTGCAATAAACATCAGTTATACGTCCATCCAGCGTCATGCCTTAGCTCAGCGAGAGAGCTGGTAGAAACGGAGAATAGGTATAAGTAGCTAGTTATGTACTCTATAATAGATAGATAACCAGAAAACCTTCTTGTTACTCTCCTTTATCTTAATGGAAGTTAATCACTTAGGAATATAAGCTATAATAGTGTATCCTTATAAGATCTATCCATATTAATATTGAAGTCTTTAATTACTTAAGTTTAATTACATAACTTTATTAGTTAATTTAATACTCTTTTATAAAATAGCAATAAATCCTCTTAAGTCATATTTTATTACTGTCCTTACTGTCTTTGCTACTGTTATTGCTATTAATAACCCTACTCTAGCTCCAGCTCCCGCTACTACACCTATACCTCAGGGCCTTAAGTATAGCTATAGGGATAACAGTATAAGCCTGATAACTTATATGGAATTAGTTTAACTCATATATACAGTTTAAAGATACTCCTGCAGCCTGATCCTATACTTAGTGGTATACTACTACTATAATGGATAGAGAGCTTGAAATTAAAGGAAGGGATAAACACCGCTAGGGAATACATCATACTGATAATTACTAGATCACTCTTTATCCTTAAGCTTATTACATGCTATAGGTTCATTCCTATAGTTTAATACAGGAGAACAGTTACTCGTTAAATCGTTACAGCCTAAGTAGAGCCTGAGCACTTGGACTATAACAGTCACGATGCGGGCCTCTATATTTATACTCATTATGCTTAACTGTTCCGCCCTTTTAAACGTTCCATATATAACTTTCGCTCCTGGCGCCCTTCTACTCAATGTATTCTGATGAGTCTATAAACACAGTGTACAAGTATGCAGGGCGGTCATCCTGTTTATTAGGTAGGCTGATCGGTCAGATGGCTTTTTTCTATTGCCAGAGCATAGAGTTGTGCTTTAAATTCACCTACGCTCAATGAATAACAGAGGCTTTCATTTAGACCCAAATAATTAATCATCAGACGATCTCAGCATAAAGTTTGCTTGCCCAACTTATGGCCAGTCCACAGCAGCTATAATATGGGATAAGGGACTCTACGACGCCCCCATAACTGTCTTCGTTCACCCCGCCACCCCCGATGGTGCTGACGTGTGATCATGACTGAATATTATGTAAGATGATGTGTTCTTGATGAGGGCAATGAGTGTATTATGAGACGGCTGGCACAGTACATGGCATGATCATTTCTCGATGCGAGATGTAAACGTGATGTCAGTGGTCTGATCAGCCTCAACCCACCAAGTTGAGCCAAATTTGATGAGCATTGGGTGGTGAAAAAGACTAAAAGACATCCTCTCCTGAGACCTTCCTAAAGTCATGACAGATTCAAACTTCATGTAATTGTTCTAGACCCCCCGTAGAATGGGAAGCTGGGTACATGTATGCCAGGTTGGATCAAATGTTTGTCACCCACCCTCCACTTGGAGAATGAAATGTTAGAACTTAGGGGTCCATTTCGAGAACCCCAAGTACTGCAGAATTTATTTTAAGTCTCTGATGTGCCCTAAACTTGCTCTCATGCCATTAACAAGACCGTCCTACAGTTACGATACGAGCGAGGTTCTTCAAGCATAGGATTTCCCAGCATCGTTTCTCTAGGCTAGAGTCCACAAGATGAACAACATTGAATCCGATGGACCTCTGGTCCTGAATTTTGAGGACGTGTCGCGCAAGGATGGTGGCTTGGTTGGTGGAAAGAATTCTTCCCTGGGCGAGATGATTAGAGCCCTTGGGACCCAAGGGATTGCTGTGCCACCTGGGTTTGCAACAACTTCGGCTGCATACTGGCACTTCGTCGACACCAACTGTATCCGAGGCAAGATGGAGGCTCAGATCAATGAATGGCAGCTGGGCAATCAGACTCTTGCTGAGACCGGCCATGCGGTACGCAGTCTGTTCCTCCGCCACGGTGGCTGGCCGCTGGATACCGCAACCGCCATTAGAACCAGCTATCGGGAGCTTTCCGCCAAGGTAGGAGTTGAGAACGTCAGTGTTGCTGTGCGCTCCAGTGCAACAGCCGAGGACTTACCCGACGCAAGCTTTGCCGGCCAGCAGGAGACTTATTTGAATATCTCTGGTGAACGCGCCCTCTTAGATGCCTGCCGCCGCTGCTTCGCCTCCCTCTTCACTGATCGGGCCATCAGCTATCGCCAGGCCAAGGGATTCGATCACACGAGTATCGCGCTTTCGGTTGGTGTGCAATGCATGGTTCGTTCCGATGTGGGCGGCTCTGGCGTCATGTTCTCCATCGACACTGAGAGTGGATTCGATAAGGTCGTGCTCATCAACGCGGCATGGGGACTTGGTGAGAATATCGTGCAGGGAACCGTCAACCCCGACGAGTATCAGGTCTTCAAGCCGCTCTTATCCAACTCTCATCTTATGCCCATCTTGGAGAAGAAGCGTGGCGAAAAGGCGATAAAAATGGTCTATGGTAATCAATACATGCCAACCCGGAATGTGCCCACGTCAAAGGCAGAACAAGCCGCTTTCGTGCTCAGTGACACGGAGATCCTCCAACTGGCTCGCTGGGGATGCACTATCGAAGAGCACTACGGCTGTCCCATGGACATGGAATGGGCCAAGGATGGCATCACGGGTGAACTGTTCATTGTCCAGGCTCGGCCGGAAACTCTTCACTCGCGCCGCGACTCCTCCGAATTCAAAACTTACAAGGTCAGCAACAAGGGACGCGTTCTGACTTCAGGCCTTTCCGTCGGTGATAAGGCTGCCTCAGGACGACTTTGCCTCATCGAATCCGTTAGTAATATTGACGATTTCGTTGATAACTCAATCTTGGTTACAGAAGCGACTGACCCAGACTGGGTACCCGTGATGAAACGTGCCGCTGCCATCATCACTGACCATGGCGGGCGCACCTCGCATGCTGCTATCGTCAGCCGTGAACTGGGCGTTCCTGCAATAGTGGGCACTGGTAATGCTACCTACGTGCTACATAGCGGCCAGGATGTCACTGTCTCCTGTGCTGAGGGCGACACCGGCTTCGTGTATGAGGGAATCTCGGATATCACAACCCAGACGGTAAATCTATCTGGGCTGCGACAGGCCCGGACAAAGGTCATGCTCAACCTAGCCAATCCAGCGGCCGCCTACCGCTGGTGGCGGCTTCCAGCCGACGGCATCGGCCTTGCCCGTATGGAGTTCGTTGTTACCAATGCTATCCAGGTTCATCCTATGGCGCTCGTTCACTATGACCAGTTGAAGGATGATGAGTCTAAGCGTGAAATCGCCCGCCTGACGGTCGGGTACGAAAACAAGCCCGACTACTTCATCGACAAGCTGTCTCACGGCCTCGCGACCCTGTGCGCCGCCGTTTATCCCAAACCAGTCATCATTCGCATGAGCGATTTCAAGACAAACGAGTACGCCAGCCTCATTGGTGGCGCCGAATTTGAGCTCAAGGAGGAAAACCCAATGATAGGATTCCGCGGCGCATCGCGCTACTACTCACCGCGCTACCAGGAAGGTTTCGTGCTCGAGTGCCGCGCCATCAAGCGGCTACGGGAGGAAATAGGCCTCACCAATGCCATTGTTATGATCCCTTTCTGCCGTACAATCGGCGAGGCTAAGAAGGTTCTCAAAGTCATGGCTGAGAATGGGCTAAGGCGCGGTGACAACGGCCTCCAGGTCTACGTCATGTGCGAGATCCCGTCGAATGTCATCCTAGCCTCCCACTTCACCGAACACTTTGACGGCTTCTCCATCGGCTCTAATGACCTAACACAGCTGACACTCGGTATAGACCGCGACTCGGGAGAGCTGGCCAATCTGTTTGATGAACAGGATGAGGCGGTTAAGTGGATGATAGCACAGGTTATCTCTGTAGCTCGCAACAAGGGGTGTAAGATTGGGCTCTGTGGCCAGGCGCCGAGTAACCATCCTGAGTTTGCTAAGTTTCTAGTAGACGCTGGCATCGATTCTATCTCTGTTAGTCCTGATAGTTTTGTTGCTGTAAAGAGGCACGTAGTGGCTAGTGAGCAAGCTTGATGCCTAGGTGAGATGGGAAGGTAAATATGGGTTAATATCTATTTGCAGAATTGCCTCGAACGGTGGGCTTGTTACTCTACGACAACTCAGAATGTACCAGGGGGGCAGGACAGAGTAGTCATAATACTGAAATTTGTATCTGAATACATATGCTTCTTTATTCTTTTTTTTTTTTTTCTCAAAATAATAAACGTAAAAGATTAAATTACAGATCAATTCTGAAGCAAGTAACCATCGTGTTCCAGATTTCCAACAAGATTATGAACATCCAATTTGTCGCACTACACTCCTAGCTTAATAATTCTGATGGATCCAATCAATAGTTCCCTTCAGTTCTTTAGCCGATTCAGCTATATTGGCCTTCTCGTCACTATCCAACGGCATCTCAATAGTACTCACAACCCCTTTCCTCCCGATAACCGCGGGCAAGCTGAAACAGCAACCATAATCAGGTTGGAAATGGCTGACGGGACGAACATTGCGCTTGTCCAAGAGGATAGAGCAACACAAACTGGACACAATACAGCCGAGCCCAAAAGGAGTCGAACCTTTAGCTCTGATTATGCTCTCCGATCGATGCTTGCACTCATTCGCAAGGTCGATATGGTCAAGAATGTTGGGCAGGATCGATTTGTTCATAGGGACGCCACCAACCGTTGCAGCTGACCATGCTACAACCTGAGGGGCTCCGTGTACGCCCACCACGTAGATATCTATCGAATTAGTCGCGACCTGGAACTTCATTAGTCCAGCTGGAAAGAAAAGGCGAGATCTATTTGTACTCACTCCAGCCCGCATGGCCACGAGCCCACGGAGCCGCACCGAGTCTAAGAAGGTGCCTGAGCCCAGGACTTGAGATGTCGGAAGCCCGGAGAGTTCATGGGCGAGGGATGTAAGCAGGTCAACAGGATTTGACACTATCAGAAGGATGGTATCTGATCTGAACGGTTTCATTGTCTCAACTACGTCCCGAACAATTGACATATTCCGAGATGTGTAGTCGATGGAAGTTTGGCCTAGCGAACATGAAGTGAGACATGTGCGTTCAATCACAGCAAGCAAGCAGCCTTTTGGTCTTCGATCGCTTACCTATCATGTGCTTGGATCCCGCGGTGATGACCACAATGTCGGCCTTGGCTGCCTCATGGTGCGAGGCCGCTCGCACGCGCGTGCTGCTGTTAGAACTATAGGCCACGTCTGAGAGGTCCCGGACCTGGCCATCTCTTAAACCAATATCGGTGTCGACGAGCAGCAACTCACTCGCGCAAGAGGTAAGGATGAGCGAGTATGCAGCGGCGCCGCCGACCTGGCCCACGCCGACAATTGCGATCTGAGAACCCGAACTCATGGTTTTGGATAGCCGTTCTAATTACCAGATTGATGTTTTCGTAATATCGAGACGCCAACCCTGCTTTCTTTGAGATCAAAACTCAGATCTATATCCTCTAGACCCGAGGTCCGGCCTCCCGTATTAATCAGGGCATCACCCGCACATCGCATCGCAGAAGCATCAGGCCCTGGGTTCTTACTCCCTTAGTGCACAACTTTCTTTTTACAAATAATGTAATAACACGTCTTTGCTTACTGTGTACACCTATAATTGCCTGGACTCTGCTTTACCCAGGCTCTGATTAATGATGACGACGATGGCATCAGCCACGACCAGCCCGCCTACAACCCAGATGCGTTAATCAGGGAATCCAAACTTCAGAAGCATGGGGCAGTAACCGTGCACTACCTCAGTTGTTTGCTCACGGCTAACTACACCACCAACACCGCAGTGTTAATAAAATATTCGTCTACGTACAGGCTGCTTTCGTCATTGCGTGTACATGTTACGACTAATTCGTTTGGCTTCCAATGAGCGCTACGTTCCCCGGTCTCCGAAACCTTTGGGGTTTGAGATTACTGCCAACAGTTGATGTGCTTATCCTTGTGGAGGCAAGCCTTCTACAAACAAATTCACAGATCAACTACAAGGCACGGCCCCCTTGGTGTATAATGAATTCGGCTTCATTGATTGGTTCCAATCCAGATACCGGGTTGCCAAGGCATTTACTCATGCTTTAGCACCCTGCAACCTCCTGCATTGCACTTTGTAAGGCTACAAGGTATAGCGCGAGATGTCCTCTGTTCTGTAGGACGCCAAGAATGGCGCGCTTTAATTAAAGAGTGGGCTACGAGGATGCAAGGGCTGTGGGTGAAGATAGTGCTAAGTTTAGACAGCGTACCTACGATTCCTGCAACGTCCAAACCGTCAGCGCCATATTCTGGAAAAGCTCCCTCGCGACTGGCAGGGGAGATGAGTTGTCGGGAGAAGTTGAGGTGGTGCCAGGTGCTAGAGCAGGGGCCGAGAGGGAGAAGCTTGGATGAGTTGGATGTTGTATGTGTACAAAGAATCAAGGAGGAGATGGAGTTGATCGAGGGTGATATTAGGTGGGAGTGGCGGTGGGGAAGGCGATGAGCCTGAATGACTTGGTAGTATTTGCCAGTAACAGATCAAACTATTATGGCATTTTATTGACGAGATGGTAGGTGAGATTGGAGGTGGCAAACAGGGGAAACGTACAAATGGTTCGGCGTTTGAGACCTTCGATGATGGAAAATAACTGCTGCTATTGAACTGTTTCCATTGACAGCCTATGACTTGGAATGATTTACATATTCGATGGGCCTAAAGCTGAGAAGAAGCATTCCTGTGAGCTGTGGGTGGTTTCGCGGGTGATTCACTATAGACCTGTTTAAACAGTTGCGGATGACTACTCCCAAATAATTCCGATATCTTGAGGTCTCTCTATAATACGATATACACATATAGTGGCTGGCGGGATGAAACGATATGATCCCAAAAGATTGATTTGGTTAAGGTGAAACACCAGAAAGCACAAGGGGCAGCAAGGATAAGAATTTACGTTATCGGGGCGTCTTATAACTCTGTATCTTGCTGTGTCTTGGCTACAGCCATCAATGTATCAGCGCGTTTGAGATAGGCGCTCTGGGTTTCATTGAATGAGCTGCAATCAGGGTTGTCTATTATGGTAAGGAGAACGTAATGTACGGGGTCAAGATCCCCAGGCATCACGATAGGTCGGTAAGACGCGGCGAGTAGTTGTGTGACGTTCTCTTTGAAGTAGATGTTTGTGGGAAAGTTTCGTCCTGCTGACCATGTTTCTGATTTCCCGTAGTGGTTGCGTTTCGTGGACGATGAGGTCATTCTTGTCTTATCCTCTTCAACCGATTACCACTATCAGGGCTGCGGATACTGTAACCAGTGACTTGATGGCCTGAGCGGGGAGCGGAGGGCAACCCCGAGCCATCTTTTAGCTCTGTAGTGACAACTCTTCCCGACGACGACTGGCAGCTGTTTGCGTATGGTGGCGCTGTTGTGGTTGGGAGCCTAATTGGCCTGAAAGGCAGGAGGCTAAGATCATATGCAAGAATAAGAGGAGTCTACTGGGGCATTTGACATGATCTTTCCAGATCAGACCACAACAGGCCAAAGAGGAGGGCGGATCATGGTCATAGCGTAGGAAATCCAACACAAATTCCAAGCCACCTGAACCTGACATAGGTTGGGAGCTGAACATTATAATATAAATCCAGCTGTTACTCGCTTCGAGAATTTTGGAGTGATAGGCTAAGTGGTCTGATCAAGAAGCCATCAAGCAATCATGACGATATTGGATAATACCCCACCAAACCAAGACCACCAAACCCCGGCGCATCCAATCGAGGAATTTCTTCCATGGCTCCCTACAATCATCATCATCCTGGTTTTTCTTATCCTTTATATCTTTCTCATATATGAGTATGTCGTGCCCCGGTTGGCGGGTTAAGAGCATATGGTACTAAAGCTAATATTAAGGAAGGCTTAAATTCAGAACACCTAATGCGAACCCGCTCACAAGCACAGAGGATTCAGAGGGCATCGAATCGTCAAGCAGCACAAACTCCGAGATTAGCGATTTGCAACGGCTAGACTCAGTAGCTCCGCCGCGGACGTATAAGCAGGTGACAACAGAGATGAAAATTGAAGGTCCAGGAGAACACACGGCCTGGCCCGACGCCCTCGTTGTCTGGTAAGCGATTCAAAGTAACTGACAGTTTCATTGTCCGATTAACTGTTATTGTTATATAGTGCTATATGCTTGGAAGCAATGTCGGATAGCGATATCGTCCGTCGGTTATCGTGCGGGCATACGTTCCATTCGGGTTGCATTACTCCATGGTACCTGGGGCACCATGATACCTGCCCCTTGTGCGTATCACACTCTATGCCCTTGTGGCATGCACATGTCAGAACCGACAGATGAAAAGCACTATACGTAGAGTTCGGCAATAGTAAGTAATCATGATTCCACAAACTTTGTCCCCGAGATTTGCAGCTATTCGTGTCGAGTGGAGCCCTTGCGTGAGGCATTATACCGAGATAATGTGTTATCTGTGCTGCTAGTACAAGCTTCCGTGGCTCAACTTAAATCCAGCAAGCAGAATTTGTATTACATGGCCGAAGTTAAATTGCTCCACTTTCGACTTCGTGGCTAGCCATCCATCTTATTATAGCTGGCGTTTTCATATATCTTGCACAACTTCATGGAGTATAATGGAGAGTTCCGTAGCAGCTTTTATTTTTCTGAACCATAATAAGAAGTGGCAACTTGCCTCGAATGCCCCTCGCGTACTCGCGTATAGGTCCGGAGCCGGTTCGCATCTGCTGAGGTTTTATTCCCGGATATATCACCAACCATGCCTAGTATTAAAATTCTAAAGGAGCAATAGACGCAGGTACTGGAAAAGCCCGGTGGGCGTCTATATTTTGCTTATCCATTTCCTTACTTGGTATGATAATCGCTAAAATCCTTTGATAGTGGTAGTTTAAAAGAAGATGACCGTGCTTGTGCCCGGCCTTGACGAGGTCTTGATTAACGTAAAGCACTTAAGCGTCTGCCACACCGATTCACAAGCCATATTGGGCGATTGGCCGTTGAGAAGGAAGATGACTTTAGTCGGTGGCCATGAAGGTGCTGGAGTCTGGTCGCCAAGGGTGACTTTGTCACGAATATGGAGATTGGTGACCACGTTGCGATTAAGTGGTTAAATGACTCTTGCCTAAACTGCACTTTCTGCCTGCAAGGCGATTAGAGGCTCCGTCCCCAGGCTCTACTCTTCGGCTATACTGTCGACGGCACTTTCCAGCAATATCCTATCGCCAAGGCGGTATATATTACCTGCATCCTTAGCGAGTGTAGCGCAGAAGACGTTTCCCCAATCCTTTACACATGACTTGCAGTCTATAAGGGGCTTAAGGAATCTAGTGTTCGTCCAGGGCAATATGTCGGTATAGTTAGTGCGGGTAGTAGCCTCAGATATTTCGCTATACAGTACGCCAAAACTATAGGTTTCCACAGCATCGCCATCGACGCTGGGAACGATAAATTTAAAGTCTGCAAAGGTCTGGACGCAGCAGTGTCTATTGACTTCGAAAAATCCTCGCATATTGCCGCAGATGTCAAGGCAGAGGTCCCAGACGGGTTGGGACCTTACGCCGTCCTCACGCTCGCGACGAGGAGGACCTATTCCAGCAGACATACAAGTATGTTCGACCACACAGCAGTGTTGTGTGTATTGGTATGCCGGGCTATGCATAGCTCAAAGCATCAATCTTCCACACTGTCGTTCATATGGTCAACATCAAAGGCAGTTATATAGGTAACCGTCAGTACGCTGCCGAGGCTATTGAAATCCTTCGAATTGGCCTGATCAAAGCGCTACACAAGGTTATTGGTTTGAGCGAGCTACAGAATATATATGATATGATGCTTGTGGATAAGGTTGTGGGTCGGTATGCGGTTGATGTAAGTAAATGAGACTGGTTTCAAACTTGTATCATTTCAATATGGCTGGTGAGGTCGGCAGAGTTAATAGCAATACATGACGACTATAATAACTAAAATTTGGTTGGAAGATCCTTCTACATTATTGGATACTAATATGATTGTTACCAATCGTCATACTTACCGGGACCGGGCTGCCTTCAAGTCATGGGCTGTCTTATCCAGCGAGATTGTTGCCTTCTCCTCAATTGGAGATATCTGGTCCTTATCTCTGGTTTGGCATGTGTGTATGCCGTGAATAGCCTCTTGATCGGGATTTGCGCTAGCCTGGGAAGACCTGAGCTAAGGAACCGCTCTTTACGCTTTCTTTCTCTCATTGCCATTCCATTTTTCTTTCAACTTTCTTCCCGTTCTTTTTCTCATTTTTCTCTGCTTCCAGATACTCCTTTGAGTCGTTAAGCCAGGACGTCAGCATGATCTTTGCATTTTGTAAGGTAGCTCTCGGTGTATCTCTCTGCTTCTGTCCTTCATAAGGACTATTATTCCGAGCACTAAAATATTCTGTCATCGTAGAGCAAAAGATTCGACATTGATCGCAATTGTATCAATGAGCTTTGGTGCACCCTCATTTGTGCTCGGATTTGCCTTACCTATCAGCTGGCTATCAATCTTATTACCTATATCAACTTATCTCTAAGCAAAACTGCTCGTGAAATAGACTTAGTTGTGGGTAATTTGTATTTTCTCGATGTAGTTGACTATCGGCTGGGATCAGGATACTCAGTTAACAGCAATCAGGACTATTGATCCTATATTGACGGTTACTAAGTGAGCTACATACACTTCAACAGGGGAACTCGTCCAGTCCCACAGAGCCTTAACTGTAGTATATGCTTATAATACATATTATAAGTTCCTTTGTTAGAAAAAAAAGGACACTTGGTAATTGATATATATAGAGTAAGGAATTATGAAGGATGTCCTCTTCTTTCAAACAAGATATAAATGTAAAGCTATCTAATTACAACTCGCTATCCATTTCTCTGCAAAATACCCAGTGGTAACTGCAAAAACTGTCTTATGGAGTATATCTATAACCTGCTCTTTGATAGGCCATGTCCTAGAAGCTGTTAGTATATCTGCTACAGACAGAAGGTGGACCCCTGGTTGTTTGCATTAACGTACCACGGCAGAGCACCGACTCCGGTCCAATTCTCTAAAGTCTGATCAATGAGAAGACGAACTCCAATAAATATGAAGTCGCCAAACGGCCCGCGTAATCCATTGTAGGCCATGGCAGCTCGGATGACTCCAGCTAGGGCCCCTTGACCATAGTGCATAGCCATATTTAGACTCCACATCTCGTCTTCGCTTCGAGGAGCAAATGAAATCAGACGACCCAGAGTCTTGCCTGGAACCAACGAGTTTGGCCGCGATGTGAAGAACTGCTCAATCTTCTCCGTGAAAGTCATCCTGCAATGTCTTGTTAGACATGACTCTCTGTACCTGCGCTGTGGATATCTAACATAGCAACCCCCAGAATTCCCGCACCACATCCGTACAAAAACATCGAACTGACTGGCAAATATGGCTTTGCCCGATCCGAGGTCGATAGGTTCCTCGCCATGTTTGATTCGTTTCGCAATGAGTTGCCTGCAAAATGTTGATGAAGAATATGAAGGACAGTTAAGAGTCTAAGAATTGATAACATGGGGGAAAGCGTCGCCTTTAAATATTCCTTAACATCATGACATCAGTCTGACCTGTTTAGAAGTGGAATCATCTAATTGTTAGCAGAGAATGTATGACACTTCGTTCTCTAGCAAATTAAGAGGGTTCTTAACGTAAAGTGCAATGCGGTATATTGACACAGGTACTTAGTTGCTGACATCCTTATGATATCATTATAACTTAGCTGCAGTGTCCTCTACAATGAGGTAATAGCTCCCCTCTATTTGTTTATTAAGTATAATCTCTAGTACTTACCCCTAAAGGCTATAACGTATATGATAAGCGAGCCGCCCAGATAAGCGAGCCGCCCAAAAATCTCAACCCTCTTCATCATCTACATGATCAAATTGCTACAATCTATCTGATCAATTAAAACTACTCACTATATTCATCTCCAGAGGCTTGAATATCCTCCTGACAGGTCCTTGAATTATGCCCAGCCTTACCGCATACACCACAGCGCCGAATACCCAGTCATACTAACCTTCCTTGACCACCACTTCTTGATGATTCACCTACTACCTGGGTATCAACATCCATCTGATCAATTACTTGTGATGTATCTACTATAGTCGAAGGCCCTCCTTTCTATAGTCTACTTCTTTTTCCCCTCCGGTATTGCCCTACTATTCTATTCTGTTGCTCAACTTGTTGAAGCCTATCCTCCAGTAGGACTATCTTCTGGATGAGAATGGTTGTTCCCTTCTCAAAATGCTTAATAGCTTCAATAATTGACTCTGGGGAGCTACTCTTGTGATTTCTTATCCGTCTCTATAGATAATTGGAATGTGATTGGGCCTCTAGTAATGTCTTTAGGGTCCTTGCAGTCCAAGGGGTCAAAGGTGCCATAACCTCTGCAGAAGGCATCAGGGTCCATAACTATATATCAAGCTTTAAGAGAACATTTTTAGGGTTAAAGGGAGTAAGCCTAGCTCCTCTAAAATCTCCCTGGATATTACTTTCTGTAATAGAAGCTTGGTGGGCGGCATAAAAGGCAGGGAAGAACTCAGTCTTTGAAATATAAATTATAGAGCATCTGATTAGATGCTCTATTTGTCGACCATATGCCTTTTTAAGCGGCCCAAAGCATCCTACATCGAGAGGCTAGAGTAGGTAGGATACATAAGTAGGCATACAGAGCATAATGATCTTATTTTCCTTATAATATTCCTTGAATTCGATAGAGTGGTGGCTTTTATGACCATTGAGGATCAAGAGGTAATAGCAACTATTTATTCGCTTAGATGTAGACCGATCAAAGTGTTTTAGCCAGTCAAGACCTAGCTGGTTATTTGTCCATCCATTTTGGCTTACTGCAATAACCCAATCGCCAGGGAGGTTACATTCTCGGTATCAATTTACAAGATAATATTGGTCTAAACCAATGATGAATGGCAGGATCGATTGACCTTCTGCATTAATCCCCTCAATCACAGTAATCCATTTATGATTTCCAGGCTAGACTGATTTCGGGTTTTCACGCCTTTCCGAGCTGGTAATGACTATACCGCTTGATATAATACCCATCATAAAGCCGGTTTCATCAAAGTTCCAGATATCATCTAATCGGATACCATATTTTGCGATTGTATTCTCTATAAGCCTAAACCAATTGTAAATAATAGTTAGATCTTTATATTTAGCTCTCTAATAGTTATATCTCTGAAATCGATGTATCTTTAGTTCTAGTTATTACTTAATGAAGTTATAAGCCCAGTGCTTACCAATGGGTAATACATTGTAGCTAGTAAGTAAAGAATTTATGATATCTTCTATATATAATAGTCATAAGGG
>JAJJWM010000196.1:0-130317 GCA_021655865.1 Fusarium guadeloupense
TCATTGCCCATGGCCCAATTGTCCATTTTTCTGTTATCCAATTCAGATCATACCTTGTTCTCATCCCCATACTGTAATCTTGGTTCAAATACCCGCTCCCCTGCCCCTTCGTTTTCCCCCCCCCGTCGCCCCCCTCTAGCACACCCTTCCTCCGATCGATCTTGTCTTCTGGCGCTCCAAAGGCCTGCTCTCTTGCCGTTGTCCCTGGCACACAAGCTTAACCTTCGAGACCGAGACGCTCTTTCAGGCACTCGTTACCATTCCCTTGTTGCCAACCACATCTGGCCAAGCGGTATAGCCACCCCCCTGCTTCCTCTCTCCTCCCCCCCGTGTTTATCGCTGTAGTCCGCGAGAACCGGGTTGCTTTATCATCATTACCTGTCCGAGCCTAGCCCGCCTCACCCGTGCAATCCCAGTCTTCACCAGGGGACATCCACTTAAACCAGCTCCCCAGACCTGGGTACTGGCAAGGGGAAAATAAAACACCAACGCGTCCTTGACTTGATGCTATTTTCCCTTCCTTTGGCCGTGTCTTACAGCTTCATCTTTCCACACGTCACGTCCATGTCTGACTAATGGGTCTTCTCTCTATGCAGCATCACTCCCAGCACCAGCAACCGGGTCATCCTCCTTCCCAGCACCTGCAGCACTCGCGACCCCCGAGTGTAGTTCACCAGCAGCATCACGCGCAGCACCCGCCGCCGCAACAGCAACACCAACACCAAAGCGCGTACTCATCGACGCAATCGCTTCCTCAAGGCTATCAAACTAGTGCTCAAGCGCCCAACAGCCAGGACAACCTTAACTACTACAACCATCCGAGTCCTTACAGCACACCCGGTGCCACAAGCGGATACACATCCGCAGGTGCGTTTTCTACCCTCTTTGGAGCTTCTTTATTACAAGAAGCGCGTTGCGATTCCAATACTGACGTTGCGCGATCCAGATACCTCCGACATGATGGCCGCAGCACAAATGCCGAGACCCCCCTACCCCCCAATGTCCTACCATACGCCGCAATCCAACTCTCCCGCCTCAGTCGCATCTCCATCTCAACATGACCAGCACAGAAGCATTTACGGTCAACCGCCATCGCAGCATATGCCGCAATCCATGTACTACCAACCACAGAACCAGTACCAACCCATGCCTCCCCAGGCCACCGCCTCGCCATATGCTCAACACGCGCCTCACCCTCAGCAGTCCATGACCTCACAGCCCGCCATGATGATGTCTCAGACCGCACCTCAGAACCAAATGACTCAGCATGCTGCGCAACACGCGCATGCTGGCATGACAGGCAGCCCTCGGCCCAAGATCGAGCCTCAGGTGCCTCTTCAACTTCAGAAGCCGCAGTCATCTCCCATGCAGCAGCACCACGCGCAGAATGGCGGACAACTGCAAAGTCCTGGAAACACTACACCCGGTGTTAACCCCAGCGCGGCGCCTGGACCCATCCCCGCCACAACCCCCCTGGTTGTTCGACAGGATGGCAACGGTGTTCAGTGGATCGCTTTCGAGTATTCTAGGGACCGGGTCAAGATGGAGTACACAATTCGTTGTGACGTTGAGTCTGTTAACATTGATGAGCTGTCGCCCGAGTTCAAGCAGGAGAACTGTGTTTATCCTCGAGCATGCTGCCCTAAGGACCAGTACCGCGGTAACCGCTTGATGTACGAGACAGACTGCAACCGCGTCGGTTGGGCTCTAGCGGAGCTTAACATTCCTCTTCGAGGCAAGCGTGGTCTTATCCAGCGAGCCGTTGACAGCTGGCGCAACAGCAACCAAGACCCTCGACTCCGAAGTCGACGAGTGCGACGCATGGCAAAGATGAACCAGCGAAAGCAGGTTCAAGCTTCTCCGCACCCCGGTGCGGCTCATATGCCTGCTCCTAGCGGACCTTCAGGGATGCCTGGCGGTCCAGGACCCATGGGACCTAGCGCGGCTTCGATGGGCAAGCCTGGGCTGGGCAGCATGGGTCAACCGATGCACCACCACCAAGCAGGAGGTCACCCGGACGGCACAGGACAGAGTGGAGGGGATGAAGTCGGTATGTTCCACCAGATGTGATTGATCTAAACAATCTTCACATCAATGTTTGCAAGGCCTCTGGGCCCTGATTCCCCATGCATCTACCCCTTGCCTCATCATCATCTCACTGCATCGCACAAACTGCTCTGCTCGACCAACGTTATGTTGATTAATTGATACCAAACGCCTTCTGTTCTTTCATTGTTACAAAACTTATTCCCTTGTTGCAACGGCTATACCTATGTCTTTGCCGTCTTTATTGCTTTGGTTTGCAATCTGAATGCTCATGCTTAGGGGGTTGGGTTTGTCATCTCCTTTCATTGTCTGTCTGCCTATTACCTGCCTGTCAGAAGGCACCGGCAGACATCACTTATATCTATTTATACAGCATGCCGCAGTGGCTCTTGAGGGATTATGAGGAACTCATCTGTTCTGTTTTTGTTGTATTGGCACAGTTCTGTACATTACCACCATAAAGTCGCATTTGCGCAGTCGCTGTTGCTGCTGTTAGTTGTTTGCTTTGCTGCTTGGGTTTCGCGACTCTTAGACGAGTTCAATTTGCCTGTGGGCTTTAAAAGTTGCATTTTTTGCCGTTTGAAACACATTTGTTTGAGTTTGGTTGCCCGCGTTTACACCACCTTGTCATACATCCTAAGCACTCAGATCTGAATACAGGGGTAGTTAAGCTAACTCGAGCTGTCTTCTAGGGGATGCTCATTCCTACGAACACCATCACCACCAGGCTCCCACGGCTCAGAATCCGTCATCTAACGACGACGTGAGACCGGCTCACGTCTTTACTGGATACAATAACCAGCCTTATCCTGCTAGTGCGCCAATGTCTCATATGGCTCCTCACGCTGGCGGTGCTGTCCCAGCTAAACGCCACAGCAAGGCCAACACCGATGAGCCTGACGATCTTTTCCCTGATATCCCTGAAGCCAAGAAGCGAAAGTTTATCCTTGTCGAGGATAATGTCCGAGGATCTCGCCTCCGTGTAAGAGTAACCCTTGAGGGTGTTGACACCAATGAGATCCCGGACAGCTTCCGCAAGGGTGCTAGTGTCTTCCCTCGAAGCTATTTCCCACGGGAGATGCAGAGTCCTCCTCCCAGCGCAACGGGCTCGCGCTTCTTTGCTGATGATCAGGATGACGATGGCATCGAAGAGACTGAGGGCCGTCAGTCCAGCCGCAGGGGAGCCAACCGAACTGGCAAGGAAATGGTCAAGGTGCCCATGGGCGAGTCCTCAGGCGAGATTGCCATCCCCCGAATGAGGAAGTCAACCCGGGGTAACGAGGTTCGCCTTAACGATTTGGGTTACCGTATGGCTTGGCTGCAGAGCCGAGTCTTTGCGGGCCGGACCGTCTTCCTGCAGCGAGCTTGTAAGTCTTGAATCACCTGTTTGATGTAATGGATTTGGGTTACTGACAACTTGTAGTGGACTGCTACCGCAACAAGACACGCGCTGCTATTGAGAGTGTCATGCAAGACGTCAAGACGGTGGCACCTCACTATGAGACTCGCGTTGGCAAGAGGCGCTGGAATGAGCGTATGCGACGTGGAGAGAAGAAGGACGACGAGTAAACTCGACTGTCTTGTCCCTTTGCATTATCATAAACCGAAACACTGTCGTTTTCTGTTTTTGTGTTTAAATCATCATCACCATCTGCATCATGATATTAGAGATCAGTTCAGTTCTCTCATTGCACTGCTCGTCTGATTTATTCAACGATACCATTCTGCGACGGCATCCACTCGAGATGTCCTCTCTTTTTATTTACTTACCCCCCGAACGTTTGTCCTTTGTGGCCACGGCCGCTGCACCGTTTTCTTTTACGGCATCCAAGTTTCACTGCGATTTTCAAAGTACATTGATCAACTCGCGTATGTTTGATGTTGCCTGGAGCTTGAAGTTCATCGACATACAGTGGCTTCTGTATATTAATGTTGGATTGCGATACATGGGGTTTATGGAAACACAAGGTGTGAACATATAGTCAGCTGGGCGACGTTTGAGTGGTGGTATATGCTGGTATGACATTCTGTTGGATGTTAACATGAGGAAGAGGTAATTACATATGGGTACGAAAGGGATCGATTAGGGACGGCTCAGTGCTTTTGGCATTTGGTCAAAGACCACGATGTGGCCATGCTGTTAGTGGCAATGCTGTTTAGTTACTGTTGATAGACAAACTTGTATTACCCTTGACTATCTGCTCTCTACGTTGTTTGTGGTGATTGCTCCTCTAACCAGCCAGGGCAGATGATGGATGATATGTAGGCCAATACTAGCCACTTAATATTGCATCACATCTTTGATGATACATGGAAGAATTGTCGGTATATGGTGCCCTGTGTATTCCTCTCCATCTCCATTCTCATCGAGCATGAGATGAGAGGTTATATGAGGACATTCCAACCATCCAACCCCTGAAAGCCACTCCGCAGAGTTTTATAGTACTCTTAGCCTCGTCGAGTCTCAGCGTTGTCCCAAGAGAGCTCATTGCCCAAATTCTCCACGATACCAGCCCGAGCAGCGGCATCCAGAAGGGCGTTTTTAGGCGCTTGTCCCATGATCTCAGCAACCTTGCACATTGCGCGCGCAGCAGTGGGCGTCTGGATGAGCTCATTGCACAGGTGATGAAGGATCTGGGATGTGACTGGGAGGTGGGATTGTTAGTTCATGAGCTGTATACATGTTGGAGGAGGTTTGGCTTACTGTTGTGGAAACCCTGGATTTTGGCTTTAATAGAGGTCTTTCGCTCAGGATGACCATAATACAACGCGTCGATGGCGGTCCAGATGCAATGAACAAATGCGGAAACTTTAGTAGGGTCGATTGAGTTCGCAATTTTATGGTTGTCAGTAAACACGAGGGCGATGCTTTTGAAAAACATACTCTCTTCGTCGCTCAACACAGTTGGAGGAGCCGGGTTGACTGAGTAGAACGAATTGCTGAGGAGTACTTCAACAAAGTTGTTCATTGCGAGATGAATGGTGTAATTCTCCATGATTTGATCAAGTCTCTCGTCCATGGAGCTCCATGTTGAATTTGGATCCAGGCGGAAGAGCTGCTGGACAAGTTGTTGATCTCCAAGCACACTGGGCTCCAGAAGAGCAAGGAGTTGGGCCTGGGTTCTCTTGAACTGCAGAAGAGTGTTGCTGGTCAGCATGTTGACGTTTTCACAATATGCATGTGGGAGATGCTGCCAGATATCCCGGAGGCGAGTGACAGATGCGCCCTGACGCCCACCATTTAGTCGAGGCCAGTCGTCGAGCTCTGGGTACAAGTTGAAGAGAGATCGATGAGTTGGAACGGCTAAGGAGGCATGGCATGACTTGGAGATGGCCTTTTGCAGCTCGTTCTGGGCGGCGATCAGGGACATGTTGTTGCCACCCAGCTGAGGTGGTGCTGCAGGCAGAATTAATCTCAAACAAGCATGGTAAGCTTGATTCTGGAAGAGGGTTGAGAGATTACGACAGACGCGTTTGTAGTACAGACGGTTAACAGCAGCTTCATCCATCACGCCGTGGACCTGGGGAACGCCCAGAGAGGGCCTGACAACCCATCCGTTGCAGAACATGCTTTGAGTGATGAGGGTTGCCTCATGGGTGCACTTGACATAGCTCTTGATCTGATCGAGGGTAATTAGAGACAACTCCGTGTTGGTGGTCAGAGGGAAGGGGATGTCGCAGATGATGCCCTGATAAAGCGAAGTTGGTCCACAGACGATGATGACCAGAGACGTAGGGCGACTAGCCTCGCGGCGGCTTCGGACTTTGTTTGACATGTTGATGATCGTTTTGATAAAGACCAACTCGAGTTCCTTTGGGTTCTTGTAAACCTTGACGCTGCCACATCCTCCAGAGACGTTTTTGTTCCCATAGACCAAGTTGGTATGGTCCTTGGGGTCCGAAGCACTCAGCTGTACCGAGTCCTGAGCAGGCACGAGGTTCTCAAGATAGTGAGAAAAGGCATGAAACGCCGCCAGAAAAGAACGAAAGAATGGGTTGCTGAGATGTCGATCCGGGATGGGACAGATCTGGGTCGTGCAGGCACCTTCAGGAATATCTGGGACCGAGATGCTGGTAAAGCTGGACCCAGCATTGGTGGAAGCGAAGGCTTCCATGACTGCGAGAAGCTTTGAGACGGCTGTTGAAAGATTGTCAAGCTGATAGGTAGGAGAAGGGGTGGATGTTTGACTAGATGTATGCCGAGTTGGGAAGCAGAGACAAAGACGGCCAAAGAGACAAAGTCGGCCAAAGAGACAAAGTCGGCCAAAGAGACATGGCGATGAAGGAAAGGAAGAAGAAGAAGAAGAAGAAGAAGAAGAAGGAGGAGGAGGACGGACCAGGACTTCTGATGGAGTGATGGTAGGGGAATTGAGGTGAATGGAGTCTCCCACTACCAGATGAGTTTGCTCTCTCCTATCAGATGGAGGACTATACTGGGGAGATGCTCTGGGAGTACCATATTGTAGAAGTGAGTCTGAGATTCATCCACTTAGATTCATATGTCGTGATTTACATGGCACTCGCATATAATACTCTCAATAGAAACAATCATGGTATATGATATCGTTTGATCAAAGACATTGTGCCTGGTGCAGAGACGAATAGACTCATTGAACAAACACGTATAAGAGACTCGAGTCAAAGGACTATACAAGTTATGTATATTTGCTTCAATTTTGTATTCAATGTTGGTGTTTGTTTAGGTACAAAGCCTGGAGGTAAACAGCACTTTGTATAAGAAGATTAGATGCATGATTGTATCTACGTCCATTACGTACAACGGCCGTTTTCATGTTGTTCAAGAAGAGGTCTACCTATTTCAAGGACCCAAACGTTGGACTATAGTGTAGAATAGTTAACCCTTCGAATATATATCCATTGGTCATTAGCTTTTGTACTATGGGACGTCACGACTATAGCTCAGGAAGCATGCTTGGATATATCGTGTTGCTGGGTCCTGTTGTCATTCAGCCTTGAACAACTATTGAATATCTATACCTATTCGAAATGGCACAGCCAAGGCAGATGATAGTACTAGGCGCAGCAGCCGTTTAAGAACCAATAAGCTCAGAAACAAGCTTTTGGTGACAACAAACCCTTGTTACGATAACGACATGGTTGAGTGGCTTAGCTGAAACAAACAGGCTTGCATCGAGACCAACGCCACAAGTTATTCAGCTGAAAAAGGTATACTGGAGTAAATGTCACTGGAATGCAAGTTGAAGGAAAGGTATATTTTTGGTACCCATCTTTAAGACCCGACCCTGGAAACGGGAGAGACACCAGGCGAGATGATATATGGGCACGGCAAAAGCTATGTCCATTTTGGTCAAGTGCACCAAGGCAGCCTACAAGGCGTTAGTACCTGTACCTGTACCCGTTCCCTTCCATCCGTCCCATCCCATCCCATCCCATCCCATCCATTCTTTCAGGTTCCCAACTTCTTGATTGCAGCCCTAACTTGACGTCAGCTTCTTTTTCTCCCTCTTCAACTTTGACTTTCATTCGTATCTTTTAAACACTGCACTTTCAACGCGTTGGCACACAACATAGGGGCCTATAGCCGCTGAAATCATGGCCTACTACTACGGTGGAAACCATCCCCCGCCCCTATTCGCTGTTGAGCTCGACTCCCAGCCTGGACGTCCCAGTGATGCCCCGTCTCATCATGCGCCTGATGGAACACCTGTATATGAGATGAGCAGCGAGCCAGTGCTTGCGCCAAAGGAACAAGACACGGAGCAACAAAGCCAGTGGCCCTCTGCCCTTCAAACTCCAGCGTTGTCCAAACCCGCCCAAGAAGCTGAAGACAAGGAAAAGCCAGGCGTCATAGCAAATCCTTGGGCGTATTTTGGGCCTGAATCCCCAGATAAGACTTTCAAACAAGACAAGCCACCCCAGGATGATGGCCGTCGACCTTCAGAGCCAGTGTACAAACCTTACCCGGGTACTGGCGAAGCAGCACCACAAGTGCCTCATGACACACGACCCTCTATTGGCACTTCAAGTCCCGAGCCCAATGCTGATGAGACGGCCTTCTACCCTGCGCCGCTGAAGCTTGCCCATCGCCCTGCCAATGCCGTATCACCACCGGCCTTCAAACCATACGCCCCTCCGGCCTCGCAAGATACCCAGGATCTACAACCAAAGCCTTTGAGCCTATCTGGCAGGACTGATTCCCAGTCGACGACAGCTTCATACCGGCCATATAGGCCACATTCGCCTCAGCCTCCAGCTGTTCCTGCTGCGCTATCCCCCAATGTCCGCCCGGCCACTACATCTCCCTTACAGAACCATCCTTTGGCGGCTCCTCCAGCTGCTCCTCAGCAACAGTCCCCGGGCGCGGCTCCTCACCACTTCTATTCGCCTGCTCCTCCGAACCAGCCCGTAAACCCTCCAGCTTCCAACCTCAGTCTATCACCAAAGCCAACTACAAGTCTTCCGGCCTCTCCTGGTCCACAGCCGCAACCGCAGCATGGTATTCCCGATGCTACTCTGGCCCAGGCAGTGCCTTCATCTGCATCTACTTACCTCCCATCTCCTATGTCTCCTCTGCCTCAGTCGGCCTCGGTAGTTGCCCCTTCACCGGCGACCCCTTCACTTAACCCAGGAGTTCCCGTTGCACAACCGCAGTATGCTGCTCACACCCCAGCTCCAAACTACACGCATCCGCCCACGACTGGGGTCACCTCTCCTTCGCCAGCGGCACCATCGCCCAACCCTGGAGTACCATTCGCTCAACCGCAGTATGCTGCTCCGCTTCAAACTCAGGACTACGCGACGAACCAGTCATCTAAACCGCCCGTCACGTCGGCGGCAGCTCCTTCGCAAGTCCCGGCGCCGGCAGTATCCACTCCGGCCTATAACTTATCTCAACCGGCTCCGGTCCAGTCCAGCTATAGCATTCCTCAGCCGACATATGCGCCGGCACACACTCCACCTTCAGCCACTCCAACATCAGGCGGCTTTAATCAGCCCTCTGCCCAGTCGCCTGCTCCTTACCAGCAGGCTGCTCATACAGGCCCTGAGCCTCAACGACCACATACTCAGCACTCAAAGATGGACACATATTCCACACCAGCAGCCATTCCACAGTCACCCCCACCTCCATATGCACCGCAAGATATTGGCTCTGGACCAGGCGCGCAGCCTCTAGCAGCAGTGAATCCAATGCCAATGTTATACACGCCGTCTTCTACCGGCCCTCATCCCCATCAGCCTCAATATCCCACCCAGCCGACCTACGCCCCGGCAACAGGCCCTTTCCTGCATGGCCAGCCATCGTACGGGCTCCAACCTCCAGCTCTCCCTCCTCGGCCTTCTTCATCTCAAGGGTTCACCCCGACAACTGGATTTGGTGCCGGACCATCTAATTACAATCCATCTGCCTATCCTCCTCCACCTCAGACTTACTTTTCGCCGCCTCCAGCGCTACCGCCTCGACCTGAAGGTGGAAAGATACCTGGTGTAGGAAACATACCCGGTGTAGGAAAGATACATAGTGGTGGAAAGATATTTGGCAGCAGCTCAGCAGATAAATGGTTGAGAAAAACAGGGCAAGTGTTAGAAAGCACGCTGGCACCTTATCTGCAAGGCCAACCAGGAACAGGTACAGGATCCTATCGACCGCCCTCGAATGGTTTGCACGGGCAGCATGGACACCAAGGGCATCATTTTCATGCACCTCATCTGGCGCCTCAGTTTAGAAGTGCGCCAGATTCTGAACCGCAACCACCAGGGCCCGGTGCAGGACGTTAACGGCTTCTTGATAAGCTGATTGCATATGTTTCTAACATCTTGTTGTCTATGTCAGACAAGGAGATCTCTCTACAATAATACCTTAAATAATTGACTTTTGAATCCAATGTTTAGACTGAGCAAGAAAGTAGTATAACCTTGGGTGCCTCTCTAACAAAACGGCAACAATTGGGCTTGCGTGAATGAACTACTAGAACAAGTTTAGTCGAATGCATGGTAATGAGCCAAGAGACCGCTCTTTTGTTGAGTTTCAGTCGCTGTTTGAAGTCTCTCTATCGTGCCTCAACAAGGGTTCCTGTTCCTTAGTATGTGGTTGTCCGGTAAATGAACATGGTATCCTGGACCATTCGGCGATTAATGGGCAGCGATCGGGCAAACGCCAAGTAAAACGGCAACCCGGCGTCGAAAAATCGACCAATATTGCTAAGCGAAACTCATGATGGGGTTGACATCATCATAAATTGATGACGGCATTACGGATACATCATGAGACCTGAGGGGGCTAAAAGTGCTCAGTTGGCATACCTCCTCTGATATGATAGAAAGAAATGGCCGTTTCCTATGGTTACCCGTTATTTAATGTCTTTGATCAATGAACCCGTCCCGAGCTTCAACGGGCTGGCTCATTTGACTTATGATGATCGTGTTCGAGACCCCGAGACTCAAACACAGGACCCTTTGGCCCACCTGCAAATATTCACCGCCTGCCTAGATAGGCATCCTTGCCAGGTGTGCTCCAGGTTTGCATGCGGAGATGCGGTTCAGCTGCAGGCCGAGGGTTATTTCAGGTCATGTGTAAATGCGTCATACTAGCATCCCAAGCTGGGTATCTACCTAGTAGTTTATTCGTCAAGTACTAATCGTAGCGGTATAGCTGAAAGAAGACTGAAACCGATCCGGTTGCGATTAAATGAAGCCAGGTGATGCGGTTACGGGCGGTGTCACGCCCCTGTCGACTTAACTAAGCGGCCGCTTAGACTTTTTTGATCGAGTCGATATATGGATTGAAGTACCAAGCCAAGGGCCCAAGCACTGCGCATGCAGTACAGGAAGAATACAGCCTACTTAATAAGGAACAGTAAATTTATGTTAAACTTTACCTATCTTTATCACATAGTATTATAAGTCTAATGGTATGTCCAGTTTTTTTTTTTTTAGTTTTTTTTAGTTTTTTTTTAGTTTTTTTTTTCTTTTTAAAGTTACCTGCCTTTTTATGTAGATATAACTCAATAGCACTCTTATCTAGCTGGTCTAGTGTGCTATCTTTTTCTCGGACCAAGATTAAGGAATTAGACAGGCTCTATCCATAGGTTCAGTGCGATGGTGATTGCCGCAGGGGGGGAGGGCGTTAGCAAGACAGCGGGTTTTCAGCTCACTGACAGTTTTCTGCAAGCCATCAATCACATCACGGATCCTTGCGCTGTAACTAGCATCTACCTGGCGTGCCATTTGTCACCTGGAGTGATGACGGCGGGCGGTGGGTTGGATGAGACAGGCTGCACTGCACACGTTGTTAATTGGCGACTGAGACTCGTACAACTGCAATCAGCCGAGCATGTATGGTTGCACAAAAGATGCCTGGTACAGTAGTGTACTGTACTGTGGCTCAAGAGGTTAAATATGAAAACGATATGGGCTTCAAGGCGTATCGATGGCGCTGTGGTGCGGCCTCGTGATCTGCCCAATGCAGGAAAACCTTGAAACTAGTGACATGAGCTGTGCAGGTTTGCCATGGAAGTTACAAAAAGAAACATTGAATCAAGTATAGTAGCTGGGACCACGATGATGAATAAGAAGTCGGTGTGCTTCTTGGGTAAAATGGGGTTGAAGCACGGGAGAAGTCAGCCCCGAGCGGGAGATACGTACCAGAATCCATTAATCCCGTCACGGAGGTGCCGTCCAGAATAGCTAGTAGCTTGGATTTAATTATATTGAATTATTCAGACCGTTCGGTTTGCTCCGAATGGCCTCCTCATTTATCATGCGTATGATAGCATGATATATCCTCGTCGACAAAGAAGACTGCATCTGTCACGAAACCAGGGCATTCATGCATCAAGTTATATTTAGCTCCATGAGATATTATCTCCTCTCTTACCGCCCAGCTACAGCTCGCTTGTTTGCACCCCTCACCGGGGAGGCTTAGCCGGCGCTGTTCAATTCGTTGTTTTACAGGCTTTCAAGGCAGACGATTGAGGCCTGTTGGAATAAGCAAACAAACCGGAAAACGGACCAAGAGTAGCATCTGTATGTAATTGTAATTACTACATTACATTAGCATCAGATTTAGGTTCAGGTTCAGGAAACACCTCGGCTTCAGCGCTATGCGCTCTGGACTACCGGAGCTCAATACTTGATATAAAGCTGCAAATCTTGAACCTCGGGATGCCCGTAACGGACGTGTACGTACTGTACTGTACATATATGTCGGAGCATTATCTATATATGCGAAATACAGAAATGTCGGGCCGTCGAGGGATCGACGGACCATTTTGCCCAGGTTGTCATTAAAAGGGCGAACCATTGACATTGGATGGTAGTCTACCTAGGTCTAGGCGACTCTCAAGCTAAGACGAGGATACCTTAGGCACACCCGATTCAAACACGATCTGATGCTCAACCGGATCGGGGCCAATGCGATATTTGAGGTTTGCAGCGGGTTTTGATATCCATCGGATGTCAGTGGCAGTGATTAGCAAACGTCGATACCGAGGTCATGCAAATGCAAACAACAAGACAGACAACATGAAACATATCAATCCCCGTATCCATTCATGCTTCTAGAACTCTTATTTTAACCCGGTTTGTCATAACGTCTCACTCACCTCCTCCTTGGCCTCTGCCAATTGTTGCCTCATCCCCCACTTTGGGCCGCATTCATCTCCAAAAGTCGGCTGCCCTTAACTAAACGGTGAACCAGTGAGCGGCTCCATCCAATTTGTGTTGGGCGCTTGTCTAGGCGCTGCGTCCCCTGGAAACGGATCGCTAAGAGGTCAACCTCCAGCTAAACCCAGTAACAAGAACCTACCCAAGGGCGCATTGGGGGGTGTCAGACGGGCGCTTTTTTTTTTTTTTTTTCACCTCACCCGCCCTTCAAACAAATCCCCTTCGAGCCTTTTTTGCTGGGCTGGGCTGGGCCAGGCTGGGCTCTCTCTTCTTCACTCGCTCTCTCCACTCTCCACTTTTCCACACTCTCACTCTTACCTTTTTCCCGCCGCCCCTTCCACTTCTACTTCGATTCCCTTTTTCTCCCCTTCCTTTCTCCCACCCCACGAACACCCTTCCGCCATCCTCCTCCTAACATCTTCCTACACCCACTACCATCTCTGACGACGACCTCACGAGTTTTACGTCTGCCTCAGTTGCTGAGAATCTTTTCCTTCTCTCAGCTTTGATCAGATTTTTTCCTACCCCGAGCTGCATAGTTCTCGAGCGTCCTCTTTACCGAGTTCTTAAACCCTCGATCGACCTTGAGTTTCCTCCTCTCAGCCAACGCCAAACGCTGCCGCGGCTCTCGAGCTTAACTTAGCACACTACGCGTTTTGACCGCCTCCAAACTACAACGCATCACTTGCAGGTACGTGCCAAACTCGCTGTGTCTGTTGCATTGCATTTTGAGTGATTTTTTTTTTTACTTCGAATTTGCATTTTTTTTTCTAAATTCCTCTTTTGGCGGATGACACCGACTCGTGTCGAAGCGGGCTTTCTTGTCATGGCACTGTTTGTCAGCTTGTTTGAGGCTTGTCGGGCGACTCGCTCTTACGTCGAGTTACGTCGGGTTTGCCTTGTGGCGTTGTCCACCGCCCTTGTCAAGTCTGATTCTCCCTGACCCAGTTTTGCCCCTCTCAACTGCACACATCGCCGCCATTTCTCTTCCCCTTTCATCCTTCTATTCATCTATCCACTATTGCCTTGATCCAGCTGGTGCTAACCTGATTTCATAGCCAACGTAGGCTTGCAGATCACCGAAAACTTTTACACATTTAATCTGTTTGCTTTCACTTCTACGGGAAGAAACACTACCGCCCAACATGACGACCATGGTACGCTCATAACCTCCCTCAGGTTGAGCCTCGACGTAAGACGGTGCCAAGAACGGATGTGTCGGTCATGAGGGGGCATATCCGGGCCTTTCTCATGATGACCTACGTTCCTCGCTCTCGTAACGTTGAGGCCTCAGCTGAGACAACGCGTCAAATCCACTTCTGTTGCTAACATTCATGAGCAGGATCTTCGTGTCGGTAACAAATACCGTATCGGTCGAAAGATCGGCTCAGGCTCTTTCGGTGATATCTACCTCGGTACCAACATTATCTCCGGTGAGGAGATTGCTATCAAGCTTGAGTCTGTCAAGGCCAAGCACCCCCAGCTGGAGTATGAGGCCCGTGTCTACAAGTCCCTTGCTGGCGGTGTCGGCATTCCCTTCGTCCGCTGGTTCGGTACCGAGTGTGACTACAATGCCATGGTTCTCGACCTCCTCGGCCCCAGTCTGGAGGATCTCTTCAACTTCTGCAACCGAAAGTTCTCCCTCAAGACCGTCCTTCTTCTTGCCGATCAGCTCATTTCTCGAATTGAGTACATTCACGCCAAGTCCTTCATTCACCGAGATATCAAGCCCGACAACTTCCTGATGGGCATCGGCAAGCGTGGTAACCAGGTCAACGTCATCGATTTCGGTCTTGCCAAGAAGTACCGAGACCCCAAGACTCACTTCCATATCCCCTATAGAGAGAACAAGAACCTGACTGGTACTGCTCGTTATGCCTCTATCAACACCCACTTGGGTGTCGAGCAGTCCCGACGTGACGACATGGAGTCTCTCGGCTACGTTATGCTCTACTTCTGCCGTGGATCTCTCCCCTGGCAGGGCCTGAAGGCGGCTACCAAGAAGCAGAAGTACGACCGCATCATGGAGAAGAAGATGACTACTCCCACCGAGGTCCTTTGCCGTGGCTTCCCCAACGAGTTCGCCATCTACCTGAACTACACTCGATCCCTCCGCTTCGATGACAAGCCCGACTACAGCTACCTTCGCAAGATCTTCCGTGATCTTTTCGTTCGCGAGGGTTTCCAGTACGACTACGTCTTCGACTGGACCGTTTACAAGTACCAGAAGAATGCTCAGGCTATTGCCCAGGCTGCTGGTCAGGCCAACCCCGAGGACGACGAGAAGGCTCGTGCCAGCCGCACCAACGCCGCTACTGCCGGCCAGTCTGCTGCCAAGCCCAACGCTATCCCTAGCACTCGCCGCAAGATGCTCGAGCGAGGCACCGGCGCTGGCGTCGACACTCCCGACACCAACCGTGCCATTGGTGGAAGCGACAGGATGTGAGTGATAAGTAAAGCCCATTTTTCTTTTGTGCCTTGTAAGGAATCTTTTTCCTTCGTGCGTGTAGTGTGTTTTTGTACCGCTGGCCGAAGGGAGATTTGCTGACAACTATTGCTGACTCAGTGGACGATAAACAGGCTTCGCTCAGCTTCAAAGGGAGCGGGATATGCCTCGGGCAGCTATCGGCCGAAATGATTTCGAATCCGATGACACCTCTCTTTTTTGGGATCCTCACTTGTGGCGACCGACACTGGCGATATACACCTAACATCGACATCCGGATGCAAGACTTTTGAATAGCAGGATGGTTCTCTGCTGGCCACCATTCTGCTAATTGATCACTGTCGATTGTTGGGGCGCGGTTCGATCACGCCTATTTCCTACACACTTGCTCTATCTTGTTCTTCGACGTATCTTTGGGGGAATCACGACTTTATGTATGGCTTGGGTAGCTCTTGATGGTAAGGGTGTTATACATTGGACTGGCCTTTTGGGCCATGTCCTATGAATAACCTCATCGCCGTTAGGGGATCTGCCTGAACGGCATGTCCGGTACTCCTAGCAAGGTGTATCAGACCTGTGGGTTCGTGGCGATATTGCTTTGAATACAGCCTCGCGCCTGGGAATGCCGGATATCATTGTCGATTGTTCAAGAGTCGCCCTGGGAGCTGAAATTTGGGTCAGCGACATGTTCTGGCTCACCATTCCGTCGATGCGGTACAGCTTCGATCCCGCCTAGCAGGCATTTCCTTGATCATTTTCTTTCTTTCTATTTATTAATTTGCACGGACGTTTGCTTTGGACTTTACGTTTGCTTCCGCCCGTCGGAGGCAGCTTCTGGGGAGGTAATAGGGGACGAAACATCAGGGGTAGGGTTGTGGATGAGGCCGTTCGGCAAGGGATGCTGGCTGGAGGTCTTCCGTCTACATCCTATAGTCGATAATGGCACGAAGTTGTTGGTGCAGTGGCAGAGAAAGCAACAGGAATTGCCGGCTAGAGTCAAGGTCAGCTCCGGTCCTGCGCTGTCTCAGCCTCGGTAGATGGAATCGGAGGAAATGGTTGGGCGGTCAAGCTTGGTCAAATCACGGCAAATCTCAATCAGGTGGTGTTCTGGAAGCCAGTGCAATACTCTACGGCTTCTGTCATCAGATAGCCTGATAACAAGTGGTACGACCTGGCAGATGATGGGGCTCGTGGTTAGTGAGCCAAGCATCCGACCGTTCGGCAAAGCGGTAATGCGTCTCATCTACATTCATCCATTCATTCATTCGTTTCTTGATTGCACCTTAGGTAGTCTACAAATTGAGTCTGTTTCTTATTCGAAAATGTTTTTCTAGTCCAGTCTGATTTCAAGATGTCATTCATGCTGCTTGATGATGGCTTAACCTGGTGCAGTATAAAGCGGATGATGGGCAGATACTAAGACTCATGCGAGTCGCGGCTTGAGAGATGGCTAAGATGGTGTAGGTGGGGGAAGCGGGCCCAAATGAGGGGCCGTCGAGTCTTGTTGGAGGCACAGCCTCGAAGGGGCGCGTAAGAGATGAATATGACATGAGCACATTGGTCACATGTGGTGGAGTGAGCACCTCACGAGTCCAGTTGGCACGGATGCCTCGATGAGGTTGAAACGAGGGGGATTTTCAGACTATTGGGTACTTTACTTGGGCGTCTTTTCATAGATCCAATAGCATGAGGCACTGCACTGCGTGCAAGAGTTGCCTGGCTGTAGCTTGGCAGGTTGGCAGGCTGTATAAGGACCCATGTAATGGCAAAGGAAGGCCGAGGTAAGCTGGAGTATCTAATCCTTTATAGGTATGTTTAAAGTAACAACTTGAAGGGGCTTGGAACCAAGAGGTTGGAAAGAACAGGATAGTACTTGGCTAAGCTGTCAAGGTACTACTAGGTAGGTAGACGTGAGCGGGCAGTGCCTACCAAAGTACCTCCCTTTTAGACTTTCAAACTGTACCTTGCAGAAAGTGGAAGCAAGCGCACACGACCACAGGTGAGATGGAGAAAGAAGGAGCCCAGGACACGGGATCACACCCTTGATCAACTGTACCTATCATGACGATTGGATTCCATTGTTTGAGCACCCACAAAACAAAGCGTAGACGAACCAGAAGACGAAGGTGATCGACAAAACCAAACACCAACCCCACATTTTCCTTGCATTCGTTCCCGTTCCAGATCCCCCCGATCCCACTTGCCGTACGTACACTTCTACTTCTGCTTCTCCTTCTGCTTCTGCGCCAGCCTCGTGCGCCCTTGTTTCTCTTTTGGGTATCTGGACCCTTTTTTCAGTCCCTCCTCCCCTAATCTCAATCCCACTCTTGCTTCGAGGGCATCTAGACTTGAATCTAGTCGATATCATGACTTCAACCCCTACATCTACATCTACGACCTCAAACTCAAACTCAGACTCAACTTCATCCTCACGCTCCAAACTCTCTTCCTCTACCTCTCCCACGATGACGCCTGCTTCTACCTCGTCCGTCGACTTGTTATATCTAACATTCAACTGCGCAAAGAACCTTCTCAACATCCCCGTCTTCAGCACACATCTGCAAACCGCCTTGCGCCAAAATGCAACTGATTTGCCCGAGGTTGTTGTCCTGTAAGCCGCCGGTTCTCTTCGTCTCTCGAAAGGCGCCCATGATACTATACTACTGCTGCCATGAACAATCATGATATGCGAGACATAGCCGGCACCAAACAAGACAAAGCGCCAGTATATCTCGTAGGGAGCACGGTACTGATTCGTGTTCTGCTCATAGCTCTTTACAAGAGGTGGCACCCTTGGCCTACTCCTTCATCGGTGGTTATTTCTTAAACGCATACCTCTCACGATACGAACAAGCCGTCAACATCGCTGCCCAATATGTTCTCGACGACATCTCGAGTCAAGATAACAATGTAGTCACTGTTACGCCCACTACTCGCCCATCGAAGCCATATACTCTCGTACGAGGAAACAACGTCGGCTACACCGCTATCCTGCTTTTTGCACGCGACCCCTCCCGGCTTAAGGATATACAAGAGGCGGAAGTTGGATTTGGGGCTGCGGAAATGGGGAACAAGGGCGCTGTTGGTTTGCGCATGCTATACGAGGGCGACAGTGGCTCATCTGAGCTGACTTTTGTCGCTACCCACTTGGCCGCCATGGAATGGAACCTACCTCGACGTAACGCCAATTGGGCCGCCATCATGCGTGGCATGGCTTTTGAGAATCCCGAGGTGGTCGTCAAAGGCTACAAGACCTCTGTCACCCCATCTCCACCTTCAACGCCGCCCGCCGAAGAACAACCCGAACGTGTGCGTCTCCTTGACCAAGAGCATGATGAGCAACACTCGCGCTTTCAGCAACAGCTGCATAATATCTCTGTCTTCAAGCCCACATCTCATCTCTTTGTCGCGGGCGACCTGAACTATCGCATATCTACCACCTCTCCGCCCCCTTCCGCCGCTTTCCCTAGCCTCGATCCGGAGTCGGAGCACTACTACCCCGACTTCTTTCGCCTCGATCAGCTTACACGCGAGCGAAATGCTGGCCGCACACTACATGGCTTGTCTGAACACGAAGTACGCTTCCCACCTACGTACAAGTACGATGTGCTACCGCCGCGGCCAGGTACTCAGGAGCCAGAACTTGATGTGCCCTGGAGATTTGCGGTTCATCGCTATCCAGGATGGACAGATCGGATCCTGTTCCTCGACGTGCCTTCGTGGTTGAAGAAGGGAACCGATCAGGACTACAAGCTCAATGTCCGAGCCTATGACTGTCTTCCCGTCCTACGCATGAGCGACCATCGGCCTGTCTTCCTCCGCGTCGATGTGCCCCTCATTGCACCAAGCGAGATGGCCCCGCCATCAGGTCTAGACCCTGACACAAGCAAGGACCCTCGGGTCCGGCTACCCATGGAAATCGATCCGGAGGCCTGGGAACGCCGAGCGGCTGCACGCCGTAAGGAGGTCATGGCCGGCTGGAGCATGTTCCTATGGAGCACTAAGCAGGGCGCCTACATCCTGACCACGGTTCTAGTCGTTGGTGCTGGAGTGTATTGGCTATACCGGTTGATCTAATCATTTCCCCCATCACATTATTTTTAAAGTCATAGAGTCAAGACACCATCAGTGGCTCTGGGTGTTATGTACTTGTTGACGAGCAACATAACGAGCAATCGTTAGTTACTTATTCCATGTTTCCTTTATCCATGAGAATGTTGCACTTGCCATTTTCATGACACTCATTCTTGTTTGCTTTACGATATTTGATAGACGACATTTGGGAGCAGGCGAAACGGTCACAGATACCTACAACGTATGTTAGTTTTCTTTACTTGTGGCGAAGGCGGCCAAGAGTACCGAGTAAATGCATTAAACGAGAGACGAGTCATGTTTATAAATACACTGTTACGGTCTCACAGCCCAATCTCACATAATTTCACAGCATCTGACTCAGACTCAAGCGGTTTTCTTCTTAATTTTGGGCGGTATTACCGCCTGTGTAGCTCAGATTCTGAGCTAATTCGCTTCTCGACCTACGATAACATGATATAAAAACCACAAAATTCCAAAATGAGGATTGGATAACGGGACGCAATGAGATGGTCCCGGTCCCAGAGTCATAATTCGTAACTAAACGCCATTCTCCAGTCACTTTATCGTAAGGGCTTCATTCGTAAAAGCTCATCGAAACCCAGGCTCATTCCGCTGTTGACTCATGCATGGTTCATCGCTGAAGCGTCATCAGGGGGCGCTGTCTGGTTGTTCAGACACTATGATAGGTTATCTCTGTTGCTGCCAACGAGAACTGATATGTTTGGTTTTAATGTTCAGATTTGGTGGGATGTGCAATCGTGCATGGAGTGAAGCGCTCTTGAGCGCAATTCCTCCCGTTCAAAAGGTTCACTAACCCCTGAGCAGCAGCCAGGGCCCCTCAGAAATCAACAAAGTACTGATCGTACTTCTCGGCCATATCGCGACCATAAGGCTCACGAGATCCGTCGTCCTCGGGATACACGTCGAAGCACTGCGCGTCACCTGGATATCTTATTGGGGGCTGGATGGGACCCTTGTATCGGCGGTTGTAGGTGTCGTCCCAGTTGGTCTCGCGGAAGAAGGGATGGGACTTTACGCGAGCTGCGCCTCCGCTGATGTTGCCAAGGCGCCGAGAGCGGTCGACGGTGCAGAGGGATGTTATTATATCCTTGGCTTCTTCTGATAGCGGGGGATCTTGGGGGAAGACGACGGGTTTTTCTAGGATTCTGCGAGATAAGTGTGAGCTGTTTGCCTCTAAACGGTCCGTGTCCGTTTTGCGGATCGACTCACTGTTTGTAGATTTCGATGGGGTTCTGATGCCAGAAGGGAGGATACCCCGTCAGGAATTCGTATATTAGAATGCCTAATGCCCACCAGTCGACTGCACCGGTGTGGCCTTTGTTCTGAATGACCTCGGGTGCGAGGTACTCGGGTGTTCCACAGAGGGTATATGTCTCGACGGGACGGTTGTCTTCTTGGTAGCCAAGTCGCTTGGCAAATCCGAAATCGACGAGTTTGATGTGGCCATCCTGGTCCAGAAGTAGGTTCTCGGGCTTGAGGTCGCGGTAGGCGATACCGCCTTGCTGTTCGTGGAGATACTCGAGGACGAGGACGATCTCTGCGGCATAGAAGCGAGCGACGGGCTCTTCGAAGCGACGCAACTTCCTAAGATATGTGAAGAGCTCGCCGCCGGGGACGTAGTCGAGCAGCATGTAGAGGGAGTCCTGGTCGGAAAAGGAGGCGATCAGGTTGGTGATGAAGGGGTGGCCCGCGACGTCGGCGAGGATGGCGCGCTCGTGGCGGACATGGTCGACCTGTTTCAGGCGGATAACTTCGGGTTTTCGGAGAATCTTGAGGGCGTAGACTTCGGGGTTGAGTTGGTGATCGAGGGGGATATGGGCTGTTGCGGCGGGACGAACGAGGCAGACTCGCGCAAAGGTTCCTTTTGAGGTCAGCGACATATTTATGTAGAGAGAGGTGTTCAGTTGTTTACATACCCGTCCCCAATGTGCGAACCCGTCTAAAGTCACGAAGATTAAACTTGCGAGTTTGCGGTAGCGGACTTGGCGCAGGAGATGTTGATGCGCCGGAGACGTCCTGGGAGTGAGAATGCGACGGCGCTGAGATGCCCGATGACGATGGCAGACCACCAGCATGTGAAGGCGCAACGGTAGCGGCCATGTTTGGAGGCGACGCAGCGTTGGAGGTTTAACGGCGAGGGGCGAGGTCGAGATTGATTTATTGGAGTTTGGGCGCAAAGCGCATAACTCAGCTCAACACAACGCAGCTGGCAATTTCGATGATGAATGAGGGAAAACAGAAAACAGCGGGTGGGTTTGAGCTGTTTGTTGTAGATGAAGTAGTCGGTTGATGGTGTTGTTTTATCACGCGGTCAATTGGGCCTGGGCAGTTTCAGAGCAAGGGCCTCGGTTCTCCTGAGGATTTGGGAGGCGGAGACGATTAAAAATAACGGGGGGGTTTCGCCGAGGTGAGGTTAGGTTCCAAGGTCCAGCTTAGAGAGAATGGTGATAGACAATTGATGATGGATGTGAGACTAAGGCTGAGGAGGAGAGGGGGGAGAAGGAGTAGAGAAGCGGATGGAAGAGGGATGGGATGGACGAAAAAGCGGCGGAGACGGGCGAGAGAGATGATGATAGGGATGGAGGCTAGAAAGTTAAGGGCCTTGACGTTATGTTATGTGCCTCGCCTAGTTGGAGAGCTAATCTACTAGTCAGTGTAGTATGGATTCCTATTCAGGATAAGACGGCGTGAAACGGTGAGTGAGCCGGATGTCATCTGGATGTGTACTCGGTTGGCGGCCGAAGGACCAGCAGAATCAGGAAGGTCTATGTATATTCTAGAATATGATGGGCATATAAAGACTATCGTGTGACCTGAACTGTCGAGTATTTGCATCTTGCTACCAAGTACCTTATACTAGTTGCCTCTATAGACAATGATCATGGAATACAAAGATAGTCTACTTTAACAAGGACAGCCCTGGACAAGAGGGGAGGGTTCTAGCTTATGACGCAAAACCAAAACTGTGGATGATGCAAGCCGTGCCTTTTTCAAGATCGACAACTTATCAGTGGTTATCTCAATCTGACGGATTCTGTCTTTTGACGTAGTATTATTGTCTGGGCTGCAGCAGAATCAAAGAGAAAGTTGTTTTGCTTTTATCCGACTGTGTTTTAAAGCGTGCCAATGATAGAAGAAGCACAATGCACATGTCGTTCAACACCAACGATAAACCAAACTTGTCTCTTCAACGCCCTCATTGCAGAACCCCGTTTGCGTCATATACCGGTTTTACTGTACACACTACAGACGCTCCCAACTCGCCGGATCCCTGGACAACCTTAGATCCCTGACATGTCCCCAATGTCACCGAAACCCCACGCTCCGATCCCTCCATTCCATCCATCCCATGTCTCGATCGAGTCGAGCCCATGGCTGACAGCTCTGCTTCCCAGCCGCGGAAAATAACGGGGAGTAGAAACCAAAACCTGGATGAGTCGGCAGTCTCGCCAAGCAATGCAATGCCCGCCAGAAAGTGCACAATAGAACAATGACTCGAGTTCCGTTCCGCTGTGTCGGTTACACAAGGTAAAAAAGGGCAACGGTGGCACTAGAGCTTTGTGCTAATTACCAAAATGACGAGTGGAAATAGCGTTTATCGGCGATGGAAACCATTTCTTTCTTCTGTCTTTCTTGGGAGGTACGTGGAAAACTTGGTGAATTTAGAGTTTTGGGCCCTGGTGATGGCTTCATTCAATATCCACTGTCAGTTCAGGTCTTGACTCACTAGTGTTGCATTTGTTATTGAAATTGTGATTGGTAGTTTGTCTTTCTGAAACATCACATGAGCCGAGTCGAAGCGTTCTATTTGGTTGAGCCATGATGGATATCCCAACAGTCCCAGTTTCGTTGGACATGACATGGATTACATCTGGCTTGTACACGGAACTAACCTTCGAGGAAACCTGGTATCCAAAACTTTGGCAGAACGAGCCAGCCGGTGCCCTATTGCTCTGGTGTCTCAGATTCACCGAGACTCCATCCACCGAATACTCACCTGGCACCAATGTTTGAGGTATCCAAGGTTACATATGTCAATAATCTAAGCTGTGATTATTTATCAAAGGATCGAGAACCATTGATCCCATCATGCTCGCAGAGGCTGTCTCACAGGTTTCGTATTATCTAAATGCCCAGAAGATCGTCATGGTCTAAAGCGGTCGCTATAGTACGTGCAGCATAGAAAATGGAGAGTAGAACTCGGCCAAGTTGGGGAATATTTATATGCCTTTTCAATAACTTCAGGAGTGGTTTCAACAATGAACTAAATACTAGTTAGGGTAGCGAGAGAACTGAAAGCGTGGTCAAAGCCTTTGTTCTTCTAGTCCTCAGCGTGTAAGTGACTTATTCGGACTTTGACTTAAGAACTAGATAGTTGGTTGGGATATGAGTGAAATGACTATCGAGCAGATGAGCTGTCATAACAGGTGAGCTTTGTATTTTTCAGCTAACCAGGAGACTGTGTTTACTTGAGTTAAGGTAGTTGAGACAGAGTGATTGACTTGTAGCGATATGACAACATACACTCATGTATGTATACTCACCAACAACATGGCTGGGCCCTATATCTAGTTATCTAAACTACTCTACTGCGTCAGTTTGAGGTATCAATGTGTCTGTTTCGAGTGTTGCTAAGGTGAATGAAGATCAATAAAAGAGATTCGAGCTTTAATCCTATGTTAAACGTGAATCAGGTGTGTACGAACAGTGAAAGCTGTTCATCCCCATGTTTCTCAGTTACCTTTGTTGATTTTCCCCGTTATTCTGTTTTACACTCACTCTTTGGACTTTTTATCTCTCGTTTGACTGAAAGAACAAGGACTTATTCATATATGCTCCTCAATCACATTGGTATGAGAGATTCACAACCCCTGATATCATTGTCTACACTGAAAGCTGCATAAACAACATAGAACTCCCTTACTCACGACGCTTTACTGTAATCAATCTTCCTATAACACCTTCAATTACAGGCTTGTACCACGTATCCTTTACCTCTTCTCAAACAACCGAAAATCGCCTTAGACTGGAATTCTCAACTTACATCAATACTTGATCTTCCTCTTACTAACAGCCAGTTACCACTAGTACCAACAACTTACCCCATTCTACATAATTACTCTTTCTCGATCTTTTGCTAATATCTTTCATGATGGGTTCCATCAAAGCTCTTTTTACTCGAAGCTCCAGCAAGGCTGAGGATAAAGATTCCTCACAATCGGACTCTGTCCGAGCTGAAGAAAAGAAGGCATGCACTTCTTCTGAGCATTCCACCTCCGCTACTCACTCCGCGCGACCTAGTCATTCTTCTTCATTCAGCCAAGGTGCGTCTCGTGCCTGTAACAGCTTTTCATTTACTGGTCAGCACGAGAGAAGCCTTGGAGCTCGAGCTATGCTTGACCCTAGCTCTTCTAGGCGCTTCTAGGGTTATACAGAGGTTGACTTACATGTTGAGTTTTCTGATATACGAGCTTCTGGAGAGTTAAGTGGGAGAGATGACAATAATGCGTGGGTTTTACAATTTACATGAATAACAGGGCTGTCAATTTTTTGTCAGAAGTTAGGTTTCATACGTAAAGTAAACACACAGAGCATTCAGCATCTTTGGCCTACTTATGTATCACCAAGTTCAATAATATACCTTGTAAACTGAAGTTAGAGTAGGCCAAGTGGCGACGATACAATTGTTACTGTGCCACCACCCGATCAAATATCTCGACTGCATTGATTTCACATCAGTACTGTAATAATACGTAAGAAATGGAAGATATGATAATGTATGACTATGCTCAAACACCAATAAGCTAAAATACAGCAACATCTGGGCTACTAGACATATATACCTTTAAGACTTCACAATTTTCTCTAGGGTAAGTGAATATAGCTCGAGCCACAGCAAAAAGCCACTTGAACCGCATCCAGGTTAGCTAGGGCGCCGCTAATAGCCCGGCAGCGGCTCTTGAGAAAGGAATGCCCTGGAGGTTCCCCCCCGCGACCCTGGATACCCGTATCTGGATAGAAGGGAGCTGGACGACCTGACGCAGCTCCAACCTTCACTCCACTCCATCTCCACCAAGGTTTCCTCTTCACTTCATCCTTCAATACTATACGCGTTTTCTGCCCTCTATTTGCAAACCTCCTTTTCTCGTCTTCTCTTCTATACTCAACTCGACTATTCACGATCTCTCCCTTTCTCCTATTTCCATTCTCTCCGCCAGCTCAACCGCATCCTCTCTGTTGAATCGCATCCCCCCTCGTCATGCGCCGCTGACCGAAATCATGTTCTCCAACTTTACAAACATCGTCCAGAAAGCTCAGCAGCTCATTGATCCTACTCAAGGTCTCAATCTATCCAGCTCCGATCGCAATCCTTCAAAGTCGTCCCTGTTCCAAAACCAATTCCGTCTTCCCGCCTCTCAGACACCCCTCTACGAGATCAACGCCGAGCTTACTATCCCGCCTTCCAACGCTACCCAGGGCGATAAGGACCACGACCGAGGATGGCATTACGCCGGAAAGCTGCATCTATCTGAGCATTACATGTGCTTCTCGACAACTCCTACTAGCTTCCTCCAGTCTGCCAGTACTACAACCTCGACCGCCTTTACCGGCCAGACTCACGGCGGAGGACCTAGCGGCAATGGCTTCACATTCCCCCTGTGTGCTATCCGAAGAGTCGAGCGCTTGAATAGTCAGAACTTTCAGGTATGCACTTGGATGGATCGCATGTCTATGTATACCGTAACCTGACCTTGCCTTGTTCTAGTTCGCACTCGCCCTTACCACATGGAATGGTCTCCTTGCCGAGACTCCCAAGGACAAGGAGCCCAAAGATAAGAAAGAGAACAGAGAACAACGAATCACGATCCATCTTGCCGGAACCAGACAAGCCTGCGAACGCTTCTGTGACGGTCTGAAAAAGGGTCTCAGGGCAGGCGTTGGTAATGTCGCTAAGCTGCGAAGGGTTGTTGCCGAGTGCTACTCTGAGCATCTTCTAAGAACCGAAGACAAGAAGAATGTTCCTCCACCAGATGCTGGCCTAGGAATGCTCTTCCGGTACCCTGGCGACCCGAAGAAGCTGCGTGACCGAGCCAAAATGCGCCTCTGGGCCGAATATCTGCGCGACAATGGCAGAAACTATACCCTGATACGCCAGCCGACCTTTCACAAACTTATCCGTGTTGGTCTGCCTAATCGGCTTAGAGGCGAGATCTGGGAGCTCACATCTGGTTCCATGTACCTGCGCCTAGAAAACCCAACACTTTATACCGACACATTGACCAAGTTTGAGGGCCAAGAGTCACTTGCTATTGACGAGATTGAAAAGGACCTCAACCGCAGTCTTCCCGAGTATCCAGGTTTCCAAAGCGAAGATGGCATTAACCGCCTACGTCGAGTTCTAACCGCTTACAGCTGGGTTAATGCAGATGTCGGATATTGTCAAGCTATGAACATTGTCGTGGCTGCATTGTTGATTTACATGTCTGAGACACAAGCTTTCTTCCTCCTCTCGGCGCTCTGCGACAGACTCGTACCCGGTTATTATTCGACGACTATGTATGGCACACTCCTCGACCAGAAGGTGTTTGAGTCTCTGGTTGAGAGAACGATGCCTATACTCTGGGATCATTTAGTCAAGAGCGATGTACAGTTGTCTGTTGTTTCGCTTCCCTGGTTCCTGTCACTATACATCAACTCAATGCCCCTTGTGTTTGCCTTCCGTGTTTTGGATGTCTTCTTTGTCGAAGGCCCGAAGGTCTTGTTTCAGGTTGGATTGGCCATTCTGCGAATCAACGGCGAAGAGTTGCTCGATGCATCCGACGACGGAGCCTTCATTTCAGTCCTAAAGTCATATTTCTCTCGCTTGGATGAGTCAGCTCACCCCAAGTCTGAGAATCCTAAACTGCGGGCTGTTACACGATTCCAAGAACTTATGGTTGTGGCTTTTAAGGAGTTTGCAGGAATTACCCACAGCAGCATTACAGAGCTACGGTTGAAGAATAAGGACGCTGTTCTCAATAATATTGAGAACTTTGCCAAGAGGACAGCTATTCGCAACCTGGGTCCCGAGAGCAAGTTATTAAGTACTGATGAGCTTGGATCGTTGTATGATCGGTTCTACAGTATTTTGTACGAGCGCCAGCAACGAGATCATATGATCCAGCAAGAGAAGCTACGGCGGGCCAAGGCAAGCAGAATGCGGGCATCCGAGATCTTCACTACACAGCATAACGAAGTCGAGAAAGGCCGAGTGGGTTTAGGCCCAAGCACCAGCTTAATGGACTACGATGCATTCCGTGAGTTCCTTGCTAGCATGTCAAGATGGGCTATTTCAGATTCACCAAGCGCAACGAGATATAGCAGCCACGACGACCGACAAAACATGTTTAATAGCGCCAGGCGGGCGTCGGATATGATCTCGCCTTGGGGTACGGGGCCTGAGCCTGCTGAGCATGAATTTCTGCACCGGCTGTTCAAGAGGTGGGACGTGGATGGCAGCTCTGCCTTGACCCTGCAGAATGTTGTAACTGGTTTGGCGCAAATCAAGGGCAAGCGCGACATCATGGGCACGATCACATATTTCTTCGAGCTTTATGACGATGATCAGGATGGCAAAGTAGACCGCGAGGGTATCCTGCGAATCTCTGAGGCCTTGCTATTCCTTTCACGCCGAGGTCTCGAAGGAACGTTGAGCCCTGGTTCCACCAATGCCTTGGAAAGTGATTCAGCAAGTGGCCAAGAGTCGCAGACAAGCTTGCCTCCTGGTATATCGACTAACGAGCGATTCCTGGGAAGTGTGAGCGCCTTCATACGGCGATGTTTTGAGTACGCTGATCCAGCAAGCGGACATGCTGGAGAAACTCCAGAAACGCCAGCTGATGAAAAGTCGAATGACGATGCGTTTGCTATTGGCGATGAGGAGGATGGCGAAGATCTCCTGGGTCTTGAGTCCCCGACAGGAACACCCACCAAGGCTAAGAAACCCACACTCTCTCCGGAGAGCTCCCAGGATACTTCTGACGACCCTGATGCGGCGTCACGACGTAGGGTGTCAAAGGCCAAATCCGAAGCCGCAAACGCGGCGTTGGACCCTGCACATCCTCTACACCTCACTCTACCCACTTTCCGCATGGTGGTTCTCGCCGATGAATTACTCGAACAATTCTTTGAGTCATCTTTCCCTGCATCTTTCCACATCATCGAGGGACTGCCTAGTACAACATCCTCAGGACCATCCCTAACAACGTTCTCCAGCCTCGGCTTTGGTGCCAGACCTCCTGCCCCTCCACCAGCTGGTCCTCCAGGGCCAGGACGTGGCCTGCGCGGTGTGCTCGACAACATTGTGACGGATGGAATGCGTGTCGCCACCGAGGTTAGAAGACGCATGGAGGAGGCGCAGAAGGAACTCGAGAAGAACGCTCTGCCCGGGCAACGGAATGAAGATGAGGACGAGGATGATGACGATCTTGGAGTTGAAGTTGGGGTGAGGAAGGGACCTTCAGGTACCAGCACTGACATTGAGCGGCGGTCAGTCAGGAGTTCAGACAGGGATCTGCTAGACGGAGCGGATGCAGAGGCTGGCGCAACGGCCAAACCACAAGAGCAGAGCTTGCTTGATGTTAATCCCAACGAAGGGCGACCGCGTGCTGGCACGGCGACTTCAACGGGGTCGACTGGAGGATCAGCAGTAGTAGAGTTTGAGGGTTGAGTAGAGTAGTCGGGATGATATGTAAGAGAGGGCTTTGTAAACCACGAACTGAAATGTAGATGGTTGGTGGTGTCCATCCTGTCTACCTTGCGGGAGATACATGAGTGTAACGGTCTATTGGATGGGTTAATTGGCGTATTGCGAACATGGGCCTAGGTATAGGTAGGTAGAAGGAATTAAACAACAATCTAGGCTGCTTTGATACCTGAATTAAGGAACATCTATGCCTACTCTGTAACCTTTCTATACCTTGAAGCTGTGGCCTATCTGCAAGTCTCAGGGTACATATGCTAGAACCTGTGTTATCTGCTGCTAGCTAGAGCCTCTCTTTAGTTTGCTCATTGTATTTGCTTCATTTGCAATTCGCTACCTTGCATCCTTGTCTTGAATATATCAGTCATAAGCGTCGAGTCCATTTACCCACAACACCATATGGAGCACAAGCCAGGGAGACTGGTTATACGTAGGTGTAACGTGTTGCCCATTCAACAGCAGCATCGGTCAAACTCGTGAGCCAAGCGAATCATGGTAGTACAAACATGTGAATGAGCGATTGCATCATCTGGTGTATCCTGAAACACGGGCTGGAATCTACCCGGAAACGTTGGAATGTTTGACTGGTATTGTTCGGTTGAGGGTGAGATTGTGTGTGTGACAAGTGGCACACAAGGTGGAACAGTCTCAGTTGATGGGGTCAATATTCGTAATAGGGGGGTAATTCAAGGCAGGATTTGAGATTGAGAGAGATGTTGTTTGTAGGTGGATATGAAGTGTCTTGTTGACCTGTCTATCAAGAATACATAGGCTTAAGAGTTGACCACTACTGGATTGTAACATATGCAGCTTTATGGCGATAGATACAGCAAATGGCGGGACAGAAGGACCTGAATAACCCCGCCATCACAGTCCATTACATCAGCTACCTAAGCCATGATATGCATTAGATGGTAATATCACCTTCAAGAAAACACAACCTTTGAGCCCAACTACTAACCTATAGTACCCAAGTGAACCTACAAGTTATCTACTTACCTCAATCATGGCAGTCATTCTCGTCGTGGGAGCTACACGGGGCCTAGGTGCCAGCCTCACCAAACAATACGCTTCAAAGAACGACAACATTGTCTACGGCACGACCAGATCGTCCGAGGGACCCAAAGATTTTCCTTCAGAAGTGAAATGGCTTCCGGGCATAGACCTCACACAGTCCAACGTTGGTGAGAGGCTTGCCAGCCTCCTTGACCCTTCCCAGCCACTGGACTCAGTGGTGAGTGCGATCTACCATATTAAGGTATCGTGAAGCTAAGAAATAAGCAAAGATCATCACGGCAGGTTACTTCGCTACAGAAGATCTCAGCGTGGACAAGGGCCCCAACTGGGAACAGGAGCAGCTCATGTACACGACCAGCTCCATCGCCCCCGTCTTCATCGTCCACCAGCTCATCCACAAGGGTCTCTTGCGCGAGGGCTCCAAGGTGGTGCTCGTGTCCTCCGAGTCCGGCAGCATCACGCTGCGACATCCCAAAGAGGGCGGAGGCAACTACGCGCACCACGCCAGCAAGGCTGCGCTCAACATGGTGGGCAAGCTGCTCAGTTTGGATCTCAAGGAGCAGGGCGTCGTAGTCAGTATCGTGCACCCGGGCTTTATGCGGACTGAGATGACAAAGGGCGTTGGGTTTGACAAGTACTGGGACGTGGGCGGAGGTGAGACCTCACGATTGCTAGAGGCAGTGCGGCTGCTAACGAATGATGGTCTAGCCGTGACGCCCGACGAAGCGGCCACGAGCCTCATTGAATGGACGGATAAGCTTGATATCAGCAAGACGGGAGAGTACTGGGCACCACGAGGACCGGGTGAGTTTGCTCCCGAGATGGTTCGTGCCGTGATACCTACTATGTACTAATGCTTGCCTGTTTCGTTAGGAGACATTGGGACTGCCGAGGCTGTTCTGGGTAAGGACTTGGCTACACCACTCAAGCTACCCTGGTAGAGCCAAAGATATCAGATCAACCTCATGTTCGCCGATAGCTACGATGTCATCAGAGATGGTAGTAAAGGGTCCAAGGACAGCAAATGGGTAAAGATTACCGCTCGGAGATTAGCGCAATTTCACCTCAGCTTGGAAGCGACGGACCAATGTTCGTTTTAGACGATGAAGCTAATATCATGACAATGACAACCTGAGATTGGAAAGTGTGGGGTTGAGATTCAGGGTCTTTTGTGCATGTATGGGTATCCAAATGGATACTTGACTAGCCACTGGATGCCAAGATCAAGCTGCGTGGTTGCAGCAATCAATCAAATCAAGGGCAGATCGTTAATTTACCAACAAGCAACAAAAAGGCGGAATTGAACTTGTTGTAGCGTTACGCATGTGGGTGGTTCATCTGATTAGGATCGGCCGCTCACGGCATCAGGCTAATGAGAGGTCTTGTCCCACCTGAGGAGAACTGCAGGTCATGCCATACCATGCCATGCCATGCCATATCATGAAGACGATGGATGAATGGATGAATGCTACTATTTTGCTGGCCGAGGCTCGCATGCATCCCCTGCTGAGAAGGGGGATTGGTAGCTGAACGGCTCGATGCTACTCCATGGGTGAGTCGCAGATATAAACTGCCTGTGTTAGTGCTTGGAAAGATAGATGAGCCCCATCATATACGGGCACGTGGTCATGTTGCCCAGCCAAATTTTATATCTTGTAATTTAGAGTATGAGGACCTGGACCGTCTCAGAGACCAGAGTTATCCTTGGACATGGCTTGACCAGACAAGGTGATGGATGTTTCAATATCCGTCGTATATTGGCCCAATTTGGGTTCGAGATCTCAACGGCTACGTCGTAAGCCCCCCCTCAGAAAGAGCAAAAACCCCCTGAAGGAAAAGAAAGGAGAAGGACAAAAAAAAAGTAAATTTGAGCCATGATCGATAACCGGGACCTCTTGTCAAGTTGTGGAGTTTGGCTCCGGGTTGGTGTCAGGGGTCGTGGCGTGGATCGTCCAGGTTGGTTTGTGGAGGTGAGACTCGATATTGTCCGCGCTGGGTTTAGCGGAGGGCCAGCTTTAAGGGGCAGGGGTATTGGAGTAGGGGAGGCTTGGTTTAGGTAATATCCAGAGTTTCTCTGTCTGCCTAGGTATACGGGAGTAGACGGATTGTTGATTGTTGCTGTATCTTACTGCATGCAGTCTGTAAGTTGTAATTGTAACCGTGTCACAGCCCGGGCAATAGTCTCCCGTCTGCATATGCGTCTGCGTATGCAGTCTGTAACTGTACTGTGATTGTACTGTAATTGTCCTGGGCCTAGCGCCACGGCGGTGGCGGCGGCTTAGGTCCATACGAGGTCCCCGTGGTCGGGGGCCGTGATACACCGGGGACGTCTTTGGAGCTGGGCCTGGAGCCTGCCTATCTCTGTTGACCGGAAGCCAAGACCAGGAGTTTGGATTAGGATATGGATAATATTTTTTGGGAAACTGAAAACATCAGCAGAGGAAAAGACGGAATAAAGATCTGTTGTCTCAGATCGTTTTTGGTGCCCGTTGATCCGTTTCTGGGGTCGGCAGCAATAGTTCGAATGCCGTTGAAATAAGGCTGTAGACCAGTCTCAAACTGGGATATGCAGAATACAAGTCAAAATAGCAAATCAAGTGTATATGTAGTTGTTATTGGAATTTCAGTACAAACTGGAAATACATTCTCAAATTCCAATCAAGGCTGAATCACAGTCAATTCACTTGAGCCAAAGTCTCGCCACATTATTCCATATCCTATACTTGGGTAGCCTTCTTCTCTTGTATCCGTATTATCCGTCAAGTTACGGATATTACATATTACCCCAACCCCGATCGATGTTCAACTGACGACTCTTTCCCGTCCTACAGTATCCGGTACCTACCTACCTCCCATGGTCTTTCACCGACTCGAGCAAGCAACAACCCCATACCCCCATTCGCTCTTGCCTGACTTGAACTTGAGTCCAGACTGCTCCAGACTGTACCTTCCCTTACTTGCCTTAGACCTAACTTTAGGTTCCTTGCCTCGTGTCTCGTGCCTTGATCCATCTTTCTTCCTCTTCGTTGATTGATTCTTCATCTTCTTTCACCTTTAACCTCTTCTCCCCACGTCTAAACAAAACTCAACGCTCGCTTTCCTGGCTCGTGGCTCAGGCTTGCCGTCGACCGCTCCTTTCTTGTTACCTTGATACCTCTTTTTTACTCTTTCTTCTTCAGCGACAAAACAGAAAAAAAAAAAAAGAGTCCTGCCTGGGATTGATTGACTGCAATTCATTCCTTTACCTTTCATCATATCATCCATCCATCTTCGTTATACAAAGGGACCCAACGCAGGTATCCCAGCAGTTCTTCACCACCGATTAACCGCAGCATATCGCTCACCCAGTATCCATCGCCAACTATCTTGCATCCGTCCATCTTGTTACTCCATTACTTGGCCGAACCGTTAGAGACCCGGAATTCGACCTCAACCCACATCTTGGCTCGGTTTTCGCCTACCAGAACGACATCCTTCTGCTACCCGTTTACGCTCAACAGGAATCACTGTCTCGACTTCAGATCTGGAGCAGATTTCTTAGATTACAGCTTTCAGCTCGCCCGGTCATTATTTCGTCCTATCGACTCCTTAGCCTCTCAATATTCGAGCCTACCTGGACCCTGATTTCGCCTTTTTGCTCCCCCTGCCCCTGTTGAGCAACACGTCGTGCTACCTAGTCATCAATTCCCTGCCCCCTGCCAATTCCGCCTTTTGAGCAGGCCTGCCCAGGCTCGACAGCCGCAAGCTGCATTGGTCTGCCCCGCTCTTAGACGCATTGACGAGTTGCTATCCAGACGACCCTGAGTGGTTAAGCCCGGCACCCGCAATCTGAACACCCCTTCACCGGCACCTCATCTTTTGCTGTCGACTTTCCGGCATCTTGGCTTTTTTGACAAACGTCCTGCAAAGACCCGATCGTTGATTTGCACTCGTAATACTGTGCCACTCAGCATCCCGATCCAAACACCCAAATCTCTTTTAGACCCCACGCCGGCTACCTAAAGGTCCTTTAACTTGGTAGCTTCCGCCGCCCAAGCGATCACATTACCTACCACTCACTCACTACCTGCTCAGACCAGCCAGCCCCTTTCCGAGCCCTTGACCCTTGGGCACCACAAACGCCAATCCACCCCAGCGCCCTTGACCCGCCCTGTGCCTGGACAGAATTGAATGGGGTTTCGACTCGCACCTTGAGTGGCGTACCTACAGTATTCTTGCCGATTTGGTATGACGCTAGACCTGGGCTTCTAGGCCAAAGGAATTTAACCCATCCCGAGCTACGTAGGTACTTTACCGCAGCCAGCTCTCGCAATCCAGCTCTCAGCAAGTTGCTCTCGTTTCTGCTCTGCACAGGCCCAGCTCTTTATTGCCCAGCCCAGCATTGCACTACCTGCACCTGTGACGCATTGTTCTGCTCTGCGTTGCAACGGCGACGGCATAATCTGCCGCTTCCTTCTTGTGTCGATTGGCTCCGCATCCTCTCCTGGATCTTCAAATCAGAAACGCAAGCCCAAACTTTTGACCCCTTTGCAATCATGTCGACAGCTCAGTCTTTCCAGTCCGGTAAGCGCTTACCCCCTTGATTTCGCTTTAATGTGATCTGCGACAAATATCCCCATTCCCAACGTCTCCCCTTTCGGTTCATCGCTAGGATTCGCGCCTGATAGCTGCCAAAGCTCGGCGCTTGGAATCTATAAACAAAGGGGACTGGATGCAGAAGGGGAGATGGAACGGAGCGTGAACCAACTTGGCAGATAATTCACCAGCCAGTTTGCTGCCCGATCCACTTGGTTGGCAGTCATTTTGTGTCATGCTGAGGAGATTGTCTGTTTCATCTCGGTCAATCTGTCGTCGTCATTGCATGCATGCGCCCGTTTGTTTGGCCGCCAGCTGATAGATTTCTTGGAAGCAGGCCACGCCAGTTCTGGCCAATCCCCCGGGCTCACACTTAATTTATCTTCTAACAACCCCTTCCGCAACCGCGCACCATCTCCTGCCAGCGCCGACCTTCTCTTTTCTAACAAACCCGCCTCTCCTTTCGACGATCCTCCGCAACGACCACTGTCACGAAACCCGTTTCTCGATCAGCCTGTTGATCTACTTGGACTGTCGCAGCCTTTGAGGTCACCCGGCGCCATGTCATCACACTCAGACTCCAAGTCTCTTTCGGCGGAAGAGATTTTTGTACGTATTCACCGCCGCCCCTCTATGTTGATGATGCATTTCGAGAAAATATGCTTTTCCTGATGCCGTTGGCTTGGGCACTTTCATAGCGACCTAACACTTGAATCATGGTATTAACTTGCCTTTACAGGACCAAATGAGGCTCGATGATGCCAACGGAGATGGAGCACAGCAGCAAGCTCCCCGTCGACCGACAAATGGCCCGCCTCCACGACGAGGCGAAAATGTGCCGCCTCCTCAGAACGGCAACCACCGCCCTTCGCGCTCTCAAGAAGAGGCTCTCCGCGCTCGAAGGATGCAAGGGTCACAAGGTTCTGGTCACCGACAGCAACCTAGTTCACCGCAACGACAAGCCCCATCGCGTCGTCCCCGCCGTAACTCTGAATCATCTTTGGTAGATTTTGATGCCCGGCCGATCACAGAAGAGGAAAAGAGGATGATCGAGGCAGCCAGGCGTCGTGAGTACGAACGAAAGCGTCGCGGCGATGGTAAGGAACGTGGGGATAAAGGCGACCGTGACCGTGAGCGCGACCGTGAACGCGACCGACGTGGTGAGCGGGGCGACAGCAAGTCCAGCCGCCCCAGCCGCAAAATGGACATTATTGATCAGCTTGACGCCACAAGCATTTACGGGACTGGATGTAGGTTTTTTATTTCTACGTTGCATATACTTGATTGCTAATTCGGCTAGTGTTCCATCACGATGGACCCTTCGACGCCCTGAACCCTCACCGAAACCGCCAAAATGCCAGACGGGCGCCAATGCAGGCTTTCCCTAAGGATTCTCTGAACAATTCGCTTGGAGGCTCAGGCCCGCTCAATGCTCGGGCTGACCATTCTGCTCTTATGGGAAATGCTACCGAGGAGGCTTTCCGGGACTTTGCTGCACCAGGCAAAGCATCCCGAAAAGAGACTCCCATCTTTGATGCGTCGGGCCGTGATAAGATTGTTCATGGCGATGAGTCTGTCGGTCTAGGAACGTCAACTTTCTTGGAAGGCACACCGGCTGCGCGAAGTGCCATTCAACGCCATCAGGCGGAGCAAGCACAGGAAAACCTTGAGGGTGGTCTTCAGCGCAAGAAGTCATTGGCACAGCGCATCCGTCATATCAACAAGGGCGGTAAGGACTATACCCAAACTCGTACCCCTGGCGAATACACTCGAATCACCCCAGACGCATATCCATCAGCGGTAAGCACTGGCTCGGATAACAACCCTTTCTTCGCCGAATTTGGAAAGGGGGAGGAATCGCTCAGTGTGAGGCCACGAGATGGCGCCATGACACCCAACAGCCCCCCTAGCGGCCGGCGCCCCTCGGCCGGAGCGGTACTGGAACGAAGAGCAACGACAGATGCCACTTCGACGCTGGACGATGCTCCAGCCAAACCCTCGGGCCTCATGGGACGAATGAAGAGCTTGAAGGGCCGAAGACCTCGACCAGAAGTCACCAACAATGGCGCTGGTATGCCCGGAACAGCCGCTTAGTGGAAGACAGGTACCGGGCGACTACTTGACGCAGGGCGAACCCCGACACGGTGGCAGTCCAGGAAGAGCAATGTTTTAGAGGATGATGAGCCGAAGGTGAATGAGAGCGGGTGGGCTAGCAGTCTGCCGACAAGAGATCAAGAAAATGCAGCGCCAAGGGAGATGGAGAAGGATGCACAAGACACGCCTAGCTCAATGCATCAAACCGAGTCATTCCTTTGTGAGGACCAGAAGCTCAAGCCAAGAGCCGTGGCCAGGGGCACGCTTTTTCAGGGAAGCGATATGAAAACACGATGAGATAAGATCTATTCAACTGAGTCTATTCAGACATAGACGAGACTTGTCACCCTTCCTTTTTTACGTATCTCTTTTTGTTGGGTTTATTGGAATGGCGGCAGGGGTTACAGGAAATAAGTAAGGCCCACAGGCGGGCCAGTTTGCTTGGTTTTGGAGATTAAATCAAATTACCCCAGGTCAGGTCAAGAGAAGCATCACTTTAAGCCCAGAGATTCTTTGTACTGTATCCGTAGAGGCTGCTAATAATGAAATGCATGATGCCAAGGAGGCTATGGGGCGGCGCCCCTTTTTGTATGTTTTATATTAGACCAAGGCTTGATATATTTGGCTTGCAACAGTACATTGCTGTCATGGATGTTATGTGATTACAGTGCAAAATGTTTCTGGTGAATTGTTTCAAGTCTTGGAGGTTGACTAATCTATTGAAACAAGGTAACATAAATTGATGCTAATTGATAGTCAATAAGCCCATTCCATTGGTGGGTGCCTTAATTGGTAGAGTCATGAGTAACCATCAGAAGCCATCGTCAACTTGAACCTTTCATAATCAAGACTAAACTCAAAACTTGACCCGATGAACTCGCCACAGCAACCTCGGGTCTCACAGACGAGCTCTCAATTCTCACTAGAGCTTATCCCAGCATCAGTTCTAGCAGATAAAGAAGCTCGACGGCGCGATGCAGCCACGACATTAGGAGCCTGTAAAACGGGATGCGCAGTCATAGACGACGACGTCTTGCTGGGCGGTTTGGAACGCGCAAGCGTAGTAGGCATCAGTGCAGAGAATGAAGAATTAGGGGCTAGGGTGAGATCGCATTAAATCCAAGATAAGCATGTGTTTTGACTTGACGCTGACGCTGATGCTGACTTGACATAAAAAGCTTGGCCTTCAGACTCTGGCGCATTCACTCTGCGAGGGTACAGTCACAACTGGACTCGTCATTACGCCCAAACCCGCGAGCGTTATGCTGGCTGGTTTAAGAGATGCGATAAAGGCTGAGCTTGAAGCTAGAGGACATGTGAACGACGTCAAGACGAGATTGAGACAGTGCCTCGACAAGGTGATGCTGTCTTGTGTGTTTGACCTAGACGGTCTATGGGAAGTGTTGGCCGACTTGGATCGAAGTGAGCCGGTGGATGAGGACATGGAGAAACATGACACAGCAAAAGAACAGATTGACGAGATTCAAGATAGTCAGGACGACGAAAACGAGGCTTTCTCGCCTATACAACAAGCTTCACAGCCTCGACCAGAGAAACCACAAACAGCTACGAAAACACCAGATGTCATCGTCATAACGCACTTCTCCTCCCTCCTCACAAGCCTCTTCACCCACCGCGAGAAATCAGCCGCCCACTTAGCCCTCCAGCTTCTAGGCCCTCACCTCCGCGACCTCTCCCGCAACCTCCCTTCCACACCATTAATCATGCTCCTCAACTCGACAGCATCGCCCTCTCCAGTCCAAACCTCACCTATCAAGCACCAAACCCCCGTTGATCCAACCCTGCGATCCATCTTCAACCCGCGACGCGCAAAGCCCAGCTTCGGAAGGATATTTGCGCAGCTTCTCGACATGCACCTTCTGTGCAGCAGGATCCCCAAGACGAGGACGGATGCTGAGGCGGCGGTGCAGCAGCGCGGCGAGGAGGTTAGGATGACGTGGGTTGTCGAGGTGCTGCTGGATGAGATGGGTGTTTGGGAGGGGAGGATGGGGGTTAGGTTGGGCAGGGAGCAGAGATGGACGGTGGTGGATGTGGAAAGGGGGAGGGTTAAGAGGGCGTTTGAGGAGATGAAGGAAGGAAGCTAATATCCGCAGGAGGATTTGGAGGACGAAGAGTATAATAACTTCACATCGAGAAGAGATACTAGAGGAAACGGAGACAGCCAAAAAAAGAAAACGCTCATATATGGTTGCGAATGGCTCTGCACGCATATATCCACACCCACATCCCAGCACATTAACTTGTTTCACGATCGCTCCATCACAAAAAAAGCTCCGTTCCAAGTATGCCATGTTATGCCATGCCATGCCACGCCATGCCGTGCTGTGTTGTACCATGCCGTCCAACATTGCTCATCCTTCCAGAGTACAAGCTACGCTATTCCATCTTTCTCTTTCCATCTCATCTCATCCTACATCCATCGTCATCTCATTCTTCTGCTCCTATATTTCAAACAGCTTTGACGGCCTAACCCTTCTCTCTGATCCGGTCATCTGACGTAGCCATTTGCCGAGTCTCATGGCATGTCGACTTTGACTACCACTATAGCCAGAAGCGCTGAGACAAGGTCCACTGGGCGGTTCGAAGTGCGGGTTGGAGTATTGGGTCTCCCCTTAACTGAGTAACCGAAGATCGTCAACACTCTGAAGAGTATCTCACGCCCAGGGACGATTCGCGTCGCAGCACTCGGACGCCGCAAAGTACCTAATACAAGAAGAAAAAATCCTTTCCAGGAAAAACACTCCCCAACTGCGGGTATGGTAGCTAGTTATTGTTATGAGCCGAGCAATTCCGACTTGCGGTTGGTCTTCCAAAAATCGATGGCTTCAACAACGTCATCACCCTTGTCGTCTTCGTGCGCAAACAAAATCTGATATTCATGTTAGCATCTTGTTCGACCAAACTTGTTGCATCATAAAACTCACCTCATGTGTACTGCTGTGAAGCATGCGAATGTTCTTGCGAGGCACAATGTGTACCGCACCGTTCTCCATGTTACGGAGCTCGATAAAGTTGGGCTCAAACGCAAGGATCCAGGGGTAACTAAGCGCAAAGCTATGTGGTGTACCCTCCCAATCGATTCGCCATTCTGGTCGAGCTCGCCAACCGTTGCGGTTGACAAAGAAGGAGAATTCTGAGTAGTTAAGCAAGAACTCTCCGTTGAGTCGTTCAATGTGGATTGGCTTGACTCCTTCTTTGCGGGCCACAAAATCAAGAGAGGTATCAGCCTGGTCGAGCAACGACTGCGTCTCAAGGGTCTCTAGAGAAACCACCTCAAAGCCTCGAGCACAGGCAACGCAAAGCTTGGACTTGAGGAAGTGAACAGACGACGACTCGGTGGGAATGTAAAACTCCTTGAACGGCTTAAGCTCATCGTGTCCGCCGCTCATAAACTTGCCAATACCCTTCTGTTTCTTAGCCTTGGTCATGGCGTCGTTAGGCTCAAACACTTTGATAGTAGTAGAGAGTGCAGATGACTTGACGCAGCAGACCAGATGCCTGCCCAAGCAGATGCCTGTCTTAAAGAAACTGCAATGGTTCTGGATCTTCTTAGGTCTCCTGGACAAAGCGGGCTCGTCGGGATTAAGAGCCGAGACTGGATAAGACTGGAGCGTCTTGTTGGACAAGACCAAGAGCAGTTGATATTCCTCCAGGATGTCAATCTGAGTAACGCTGGCTGTCTCGAGTACACGGCGGGGCACCTGGTCCTTCACCTTACGATCTGATAGGTAAACACCGTTGTCTGTACCGTACAAGAGCTTACGGCCACCATCTGTTGCAGGTTAGCGGATGTCGTTACTGCAGACAGCCAGATATACTCACCAAACGGCGTAACACAGTTGACACGGTTGGTGCCAGCAAAGAATCGGCTTGATATGATGGTAGTGTTGAAAAAGTCGGCTCGAGATCGAAGACGTTCCTGTGCAGTGTGAATGTATTCAAGCCACTTTTGACGCGCCGCCTGGTTCGATGCATAAAGCGTGAGCTCGTAGCCCGCTTTACCCAGATGGCGGAACGTGATGGGCCAGCCTTCCTTTCTCGCTGGGTCGTTGGTGTTGTTGCGGATTGAAGGAATCAAGCTTGAAGAGCTCCGCTTCATGTTACCATCTTTGAGAATAACTTCCTCCATTTCCCTGATTGCGAGAAGCTCAAGCGGGATAGGCCGCCTGTATGCCTTAATCTCCTCCGTCTTGCCAGTCTGCTTGATACGCACGAGAAGAACCGCATGATCAAAGAGGAATGCCGTAATTTCTGCAGGATCCGTGGGTGACTTCTTAAATTGGCATTTGAAGACCATCTCACGGCCTTCCTCGGTGAGTCGGAGGTCCACGCGCTCGTTGGGCCTGAAACGAAGCTGCTCATGGAGTCTTCTCAGGTTGAAGCGGTTCTCGGCCTTTCCGGACTCGGCGTTGACTCTGCCTAGAATATCTCGAATCATGACCAGAACCTTGGGGATATCCTCCTTATCAGGATTATCATCTTCTGTGTACTTCAAAACGTTCTCCAGCAGCAGAGGATATCGAGCTAGACGAGTGGTTGGCTTGGTCAAGTAACCGTTCAGTTCCAGCTTTCTCGATTCCTTTCGTCGCTCGATTTCATCCACAAACTTGCCAAAGTATGGGTTCACCGATCTCTCGTTTTCGAACTCGAACTTTCCTTCCAGCTGCTTCGAACCGTACAAGATGAAGGGCTCAAACTGAGGGACGTATTCCAAGAAAATGTCGCCAATGTTATGGACGATAGGTTCCTTCTGCTGCCGAGTCGTCAAACCAGACGCGAACCGGGAGCTGACGGTATGGATACTAGGATGGTCGATGATATTGCTAAAAATCGTTTTGACAACCTTTTCACGGCGCTGAACAGGTACCGGCGAAGCCTTAGATCGCAAGGGTAAAATCCAAAAGTCTCGAAGATATTCCAAATCCTTGACAAAGTCTCGCTCGGTATAGCAGATCTCGGAAATGACCTCTTGCCTCTTCTTCTCTCGATCCCCAACCCTCTCAGCAACCTCCTTGGGAACTGAATTAATCCAGAGCTTCTGTTCATCTGTCTGGTCGGCTTCATCGTCGACAACGTTAGCCGCATCCTCTTTCCGCAGACCAGGGTTGATCTTGAGGTTGAGCCTGGAAACTTGCTCTAATCGTCGGGGACAGGCGATAGAGTAACACAACTGATCCCTGGTACAAGTCGGGGAATAACATTCGGAAAGAAGGACAAAGACACCATTGACGGCGGGCTTTTCCTCTGGCTCATCCATCAATGTCTCCCTAAATTGATACATTTCTGACTGAGAATCTCGAAGGCGGTGCTCGTAAGTAACATCGTGGAAGAACTTTTGGGCATCCAAAGCTCGTCCAAGAAGCAGGGCGAGGTTACGGTCAGTAGTCCTAATAATGTATGACAGCACATCCACTGCCTCAGAACCGCTAAAAGCATTCTTGTATGTCAATTCGTTCTTGGTGCGGTCACCAGTGATAATCTTTCGACGGAAACACTCGCCGACTCGGGACAAGAGGGCTGGGTATACGAGGGGCGGTCGGATCTTGGTCGCAGTCGGGGGTCGTTCGCTCTCGATCGACTTACTTCTAGTAGGTCGCTGGGCCAAAGTGGAAGCATCAGATTCAGAAGGGGTAATGGTTGGCGCCACGGTAGAGGCCATCGACATTGTCCTACTATGATCACCACCGCCATTGGACGAGGCCATGCTGGCTGTTCGGGTCTGTGCTCCCGGGGCATTAGGCATCGAATTGGAGTAGCCGTTCGTGGCCGGCAGCTCTGAAGGTGCCCGTCGGTTTGGGATGACTCGGCCGCTCATGGTCTGGTGGTTATCCATGCTCTGCGGCTGGTAATTGCCAGTCAAGGACATGGTACGGTCCTCGTGACGCTCTGGAACGACTCGCCCCTGCGCAGTCGTCCTTGCCGAGTTCTGCTGCGCGTAAGGAGCCTGTCGAAATTGGTTTGCGGGAGCCTGCTGATATGCGCTAGGAGGAGGATGATACATCTGCGGGCGGGGAGCAGAGGCCAGTGATTGAGAACGATAAGGATCACTGTTCATGGCAGGGCCTGGCCCTCCTTGATAGAAACGCTGGGCCGGTGTCCTTGCTCCTGGACCTTGAGATGGCGGCGGACCTCTCTGCTCCATACGCGGAGGAGCCGGCCCTCCAGGGCCAGGATATGGACGCCTTGCCTGCTGTTGCTGTTGTTGCATGTAGTGAGGCGACACCTGATGGCCACCGGATACTGAGCGTTGGCTAGGATAGTAGCCACTTCCCATCGTACTGCTGCTATCCATTGTACGAGTCCTGCCAGCGTCTCGAGGATCACCGTAGTGGCCCGGAGGGGCACGGGGCGGTGGCTGCCTCTGCATACCGGAAGACATGGAGGACATGGTCTGAGTACGACCTTGATCCATCATGGGCGGAGGCATGGAGGACGAAGTCATAGTTTGAGATCGGCCGGGAGGGGGAGCCGCGCCGAAGATGTTGGAAAAGGCGGCATCTCGCTGGCCGTAGTTGTTGTCGTCGCCGTAGCCTCGAGGCGGTGGCCGTTGAGGAGCTCCTCGAGGATCGTACCCGTAATTAGACATGATGACGGATGCTTTTACGAGATGCAGTCAGAGAGACAGATTCGGGTATGTTAAGGGGATGCATGGGGGGAGGCAGCAATGTCACCAACCGTTTTGTGAGCGCCAAATGTTAAAAGCTCGTTATCAGGCGTATCAACAGCCGACGTCGACGGATGCGCCGCCGTCAGTCGACGCCAACACGTCCCCTTTAGCTAAGATAACGTCAAGGGTGATACGTGGGCGAGAATCGTCCGTTTGATACTGGGCGTTGCGAATACCCTCAGAGGGTAGCGCCCTTTGTTGCTACGAGAGGATGATTTTAGAGTGATTCAGGGTGGTTGCTTCTACTTAAGCAAGAAAATTGTTGTGTCGGTTTTTGCGAGTTTGGGCTCGAGGGGCGGCCGTCGGACGAAGCAACCGGATGGGTAAAATGGCAAACCTCAGGCCTGTATCCGGAGCTTGTCGGCCGGTGTAGGAGAGGACGACAAGAGAGATATCGCGTTCAATGGGCGGTCGCCGACTCGAGGTTTTTTTTTTTTGGGGGGGGGGGGGTGGCCCTCTCTCGTGATGGAATTTAGAGGAGTTGCAGGTTCACGATCTAGGCCAGGCACTCGTCGCAGCAGGTAAAGATGTAGGTAAGATAATCCAATCCCGTCAAACCACGGCAAAGTAAGGTACCCAAAGTACAGCGGACACGCCAGTGCTAGGTGCTAGGTCCACCGCAAATCCACCTGTCTTGAGGGCGGCCTCTGTGGGCGGGCAATGTGGGCGCGACGCAGTGGATGGGCAGTTAAATTATTTACTAGTACCAAGTTTAAAGGGGATGAAATGAGCTGGGGTAGGTATATAGTAGTAGTGTAAGAGCATGGATCTGGGCGTCGCTCCCAGGATACGAAAAAAGAAGAGAGGGGGGACTTGCCCAAGAGCAGGATGAAATAAAGTAGTCCAGTCTAGTCCTTAAGTCAATGTCTGCTACAGTCAGTATTACTACAATGACTTGTTGTTTGTGTATCGTAAAGTCAATGACCAAGGCACTTGGTTATGCGTGTGAGTGAGGTGTGCCCTTGTACGGAGCGAGCACTTTGCCCGTGTTGAAAGATAAAAAGACCCGACGGGAGTTACGGCATTTAACCTTCTGTTCAACTCAAAGGGGGTACGTACGTACGCTATCTAGCGGCCGTTGATTCTTGCAGTACGGGCTTTTGGTATGAACATGCACCCTTCATTTGTATGTGCGTGTTTGTCGTCAGCCATATTCTTCTTCATTGTTACAACCACAACATGTTCTGTCGAGATTATCGTTTTATTAGTAAACAGTTGGTTAGCCACTTTTGTCCTCGTTTCTGTTATTGTGCCCCATTTGTGTGAGAGAAAGACTAAGCAGGTAAAATGAGAACCCGTCGTTGTCCAAGCCCAGTCCCAGTGCCTGGAAGCCTGAGACCAGGTATCGGCTGTCTCGGTCCTTCAATTTTGGCCAACGACGTAATCTAAAGCTGCAGCAGTTCAATAAACGATTCCTGCCCGAGTCACATAATAACAAGAGATTGTTTCCTCTGCACAATCTACTGCAGGACGTGTAATGGGTTGGAGGTAATATAAGAGATGGCTGGTTTCCTCTTAAATTCACACTTGGACGATGATTAAAGATATACTTTGTATACAACTCAATATTTAAATTCAATTATATAGCTTAAACAAAATGCAAATAAAAGCGGAGGCTAGATATCTAGTAGTCGTTTCTTATACTACCTCATATTGATCCCTTTCATAAAGATGGCGCTGATAGAATCACGTGATGAGCATGACTGCTCACTCTAATTGGCTGACTCAGCCCACTCCAATGGCTTTCCACCTCAGCAACTCTCTGTTGCTGGCAGCCTTGGCCCGTAGCAGGCTACATCATCATCAAGCTTCCAACGTCAACTCCCACGTCGCCTTTGACCCCTGAGCTCGTCGACGGCCGCTACTCTTCATCATGGCAGAATCAGAGCTTGCTCCCAAGTTTGCCCCCTTTATTGGGATGGTAAGTTTCCCCGCGTTGGCCCTTTTGACGCCAGGGATGGACGCGAATGCTGATGCGGCGACTTGTAGGCCGGAATTGCAGCTGCAATGATCTTTGGATGTACGTGTTTCCTCTCTCTTCACGCGATGCGACACCATCGAGGACGACTGCTAAATGAGCTTGATAGGTATTGGTGCTGCGTACGGTACAGCCAAGTCCGGTATTGGCATTGCTGGTGTCGGTACTTTTCGACCAGACCTCATTATGAAGGTATTGAATCTGTCTTTTCAGCTCAGCCAGGACTGTTTTCTGACATCTTTTACAGTGTCTTATTCCGGTTGTCATGTCTGGTATCATCGCAGTCTACTCACTCGTTATCTCCGTCCTCATCGCTGAGGATCTCGACCCTGGCAAGAACTATAGCTTGTTTTCGTACGTCGACACGACACCTCATCAACGAACAGAGACACTAACAACAGCAGGGGTTTCATGCATCTCGGATGCGGTATTGCTGTCGGCATGACTGGTCTTGCCGCTGGCTACTGTATCGGAATCGTTGGCGACACTGGCGTTCGTGCTTATATGGAACAGTCCAGGATCTTTGTCGGCATGGTTCTGATCCTTATTTTCGGTGAAGTCCTTGGTCTTTACGGGTAAGCACTGACGTCAACTCCTCAGTCTTTTGTTCGCATACTAACAATTGCAGTCTCATCGTTGCTCTGCTTCTCAACAGCAAGAGCAAGGGCTAAACGAAACCCATCCTATGCCACAATCACACACACACACCCTATCCATTCGACCCTTCTTGGGAGCGATCGACGTGTATGTTGAGGATCTTTAAAGCAGCCATTGAGTTACGGAGGCACACCATTTTATGTACATCGGGCATGGCGTTATTGGACGTGTAAACATACATCTTTTACAAGCAGGTAGAGGAATGGCGGAGAAGTTGACGGTATCTAGTTTCAGGTATAATCACAAAGTTTATGCTAACAACATGTTTTGAAGTGATGATCCAAATTCCAGCAGATTTGCAAAAGTTGATTCTTTTGAAGAGTGGGCTACCTAATGATTTGTAGGCTCTTTATGCCCTATGCAACCCTACATTTGGAAAGGAGTGACGGAAGAGAAAAATATACTCACGACGACTCTTTTACGCCGTCACCCAGAGCGCACATGGAAAACCAGAGAACCCAATATTCACATGCCATGCCTCGTCCCAGTAACCCAATCTAGATCATCAAACGCCTAGGGAAATGCGGCAATGTGATTTCAGCAAACGTCAACTCCCCTACAACAGCAGCGACCCAGCGCAGCAGAAGGAAGAAGCGAAAGAGAAACGAACAGAAATGAACAGAGCAGAAGAAAAATCACATCAAACGACGTCCTCCGATACGGCGTAGGAGCTTCTTGCGGCTCCCAACTTCGGCTTCACGGCGGTATGACGTCCAGCTTCGCTGTCGGTCATCCGTGTCCCTCATTCGAGCTGGTTTCATGTTAGCTAGCGCACACAAAGTGGTGCAGCACTATTTGTTGATTGACTCACCCAGGAACCAATCCCACTGGCGATCTTCTCTGATCAGGATATCATCCCCCGACTCTCGTGCAAGTCGTTCCTGACGGGCCCGCGCAGCAGCCACCTCGCCAACCAAATACGGATCCTCCAATGGCCTGGTCACATATCGTTCTTGTTCTTGCTCGCTGACGTCGGTCATGGCACGTCGAAGGCTATCGACCGGATCGCGCTGGGCAGTCATTCGCCGATTGGCGACATTCTGGTAGTGCCGGGCGGCAGGATTGCTAGAGATGGAGGACCATGTCGCGATGCGGAAGTTGTTCAGGTTCGGTTGAGACCGCAAGGGAGCAGCAGGAACTGGAGGCAGGCCGATGGTCTGCTGGCGCGAAGTGGGAGTAGAGGTGCCGCTACTTGAAGGAACAAGAGGGGTTCTCGCAACCGCTTGAGTTCGAGCTGGAGGTGAGTATGGCGGCACGGTCTCAGGGAACGGGTTGATCGAGTGGTAGGAGGGTGCTTCCGAGACTGAAGCAAAGAATAGGTCAGTAAGGCTGGTCCCGTGCCAGGTGGTGGATCTCCCGTGGTCAGATCCAGATCCGCGATATAAATAGAACTGATATCGTCGCAGCATGCTCAAAACCATAGCTACTCTAGTCTACTCACCATACGAAGGAGCAGCAGAGCGGATCGAAGCTGTCTCAAAGTCGTCGGCGCTGTACCGAGGAGTAGCGATAGCGCCCGTCATGATGGCAGAAACCGGGATAGGAAACACAGTTGAGAGCGAAGTGGAAGAGGGGCAGCAGATGCCAACTCGAGCATTAGTTCCAAGGACTATCGGGGATGCTGAGGTTAAGTAAAGAGGCGAGACAAGAGCAGAATCACACGGCAAGTGGTGGACGGTCAGAGGACGAGCTTAACTGAAACCTGTCGAGGAGCGGGAAGCAGAATGATGGCTTCTTTTTGACCTGTGTTGAGAAACGCCAAGGTAAGACAAGGAGGGTCAGGATGCCCCAGGAGCTTTAATGCATGCACAGCCGCGGATAAACATGCATGCAGCTTCTTAGGAGGCAGCAGAAAGGTGGGCAGAAAGCAAGCAAGCGAGGGAGCATTGTCGAGAGGGAGTAGAGGATACATCGGAGGTATTAACTAACGGAGCGTTTCGGGTAAGTACCAAGTTCAAGACCGAGTCAAGGTCTAGGCTGGGCATCCGTATCGTGGAGGTTGCAAGGGGGATTGAGATGCGGGGACACGTGAGAGAAGACCACGACGATGATGCTGTGGAGGACCATCGACAGCACCATGACGCGTTCTGCTTGGCGATTCAGGACATGAACGAAACTCTCAGCTCTCTTAACTTCTGGGTTATGAATAAGTTGTTACTAGGTGGCTCTTTGTGTGCCACAGAGCTGGCTGTCTCTTGGATGATCGCCACAACTTCAACGGATATGAACGCCGGGCGCACAAGAGGATGTGCTGTGGCATCACTCTTTCGGGACAACCATCATCAGCCCCCCCTGAGGATTACTGCCTACTAGGAACAATGAGGTGAGCTTCCACAGACGCTTCGATACGGTGGGCGGTAGCGGGGTATCACGGCCACGGACAGTTTTCCGGGCCAGGCCCTCGGGGGACTTTTTCTACCTTATCCACTGTGAATGGCGGGGTTCTGGGTGTTGTGGATCATTGATCGGGCTGTGTACGCAGGGGGGGGGAACCAGTCGCGAAGGTGGGGGACAAGAGACGGTCACACAAAGAGTCCAGAGCAGCCAATTGATAAGACGTGTCTTGGCTCCATGTTTTCCATGGCAGAAGCAGCGTAACTGACGGACGCCAGCGTTGCACGACGACGGCGTTTACGGAGTCTGAATCAGGTTTTGTTGGCGAGGACTTGGCAGCTTGTGGACCTGAATGATGTCTTTGACGCCGGGCTTGCGTTTTCACATCCAAGTTTGCTTTGACTTCGGCTTTGACTGACTATTCGTTCCGTCTTGCTGTGCTGGAGGACGAATCTTCAAGGTTGGCGATCGCCGCTAATCCGTCGTGAACCGCGTGGTCGGGCCGGCCTATGATGTGATGCCAGACTTTACTAACTTGCCTTACTGTAGGTGTCCTTGCGCTAACTATTATGTGACGCCCAGAAGCATTCTGGTGCAACCTTCTGGGCCCTGCACAAAAGAGGTGGTGTCGAGCTCATCTTTGCTCCAACTCGTTTGGTGCAAAGACTGCTGTTAGATCACCAGATGACTGGAGCCTTGAACTTGTGACTTTGCAGATGCAGGAACCAGTTGCGGGAACGTCGAGAACCACTATGAGGGCATCTTGGAAGTGTTGTCCGCACCAGTTGGATTGGAACTTGTGATCCCCGCTTGCTCTGTGATGGGGAGAGGAGGATAGACTACCCAACCTTAGCTCTTAGGTGCAGTATTGCACGCGGGCGGCCGAGCTGAACCCATTTCTCCGAAACCTTGAAGCTCCTCGGCTGAATTCAGTTGGGGTTGGTAGTTCAGGGGAATATCTGGGATCTCAACCCAACGTACATAGCACAGATGGCATATGGCATATGGGCGTCTTGCTTAATCTGGCGCAATCTGCATGTTGTGTGCGTTCTGATGGAGGGCGGTGAGTGTGCTCTGCTGACGTGCATGCCAGCCTGATTTAGGATCCCAAGGTAGGGAGCATGGGGTTGTGTTGGATGAGGTGGTTGGACCCTTGAAAATCGAGGTGGTTAATAAGTGGTGTCCTCCCTGCGGCGTCTTACTCCCCTTTCTGGGAGGTGACCGGAAAAGCCCGTGTTGAAATGCTGTCTTGTGTTGGCTGTCTGATAAGGTTACATGATGGTCGTGGCACGAGGTGAATATTGAGAGCTTGGCTTGTTCTCGTGCGATTTGTGGTGAAACTTGATGTTGGTCTTGTAGAAATGTTGTCTTGAAATGATGAGATTTCCCGCTGTTGGCGGAACAAAGTATCTTGACGGTAAAGCACACCAGGCATTTTGCTATGGCTCTAGGTAGCATGATAGCTTCTTCGGACAAAACACATCTATGAGGGAGAAGCTATAGCAAAATAGGCAATAGCTAGGATTTCATATGTAAAATCCTAAAAGAAACTGGCGATAGAGCAGAACAATATCTTTATGCTTGATAGGATCTCTATGCCATCACTCACCTTCCAATCCTATCTGTTTGGCTCTACACAAAGATCCATAGTTTGGACCTGGTTTGTGCGTGGAGCTCTAAAGCAGGTGTGCTGTGAATATGTATTGCTTGACAAAACTAGGATATAACTTAGGAGATTAATAGGCCTTGGTATGCTCCACTAATTTTGTCAAGAATTCTGGTGTACTTGCCCCGCAAAACGCCCAGGTAGTTTAATGGAAGTACGTACCTATCCCTTCTAGTCGCGTCCTCCTCTATCGCAAGACGCGATCTGCTGCAACTTTCTTTGTCCCAACGCAATTAGCGACAGCTACATTCACGACTACGATTACTCACTATTACGCTTTGCTATTAACTGGCTATAGAGATATTAGTATTGTCGAATCTACCAGCCACGCAACCTGGCATCTTGCGCCAATGCCGGCTCGAATGCACGACTCTGAAGAGGAGTCGCATTCGCGATCTCCTTCGCCGTCCTCACGAGCAACACCCGCCCACCGAAATCTGGCCGTGAGAGAACGCGAGGCTAGTCGCAATCCATCTGGATCAAAAAGGAAGCGGGCGGATACAAGAAATGGCGAAAGCTCTAACCACCGAAGACGGACGGTTGAACCATCAGCAGACAGCGACGACGACGACGGCGATGATATTTACGACCCAGACCAGCCACTGGAAGAGCGCCGAAGAGTTCAGCAGGGATTCCGAGACTTGCTCCGTGAGGTGACGGAAAACACCGAAGAGTACCTCCAAGCCGACTCACGAGGGCTTCACGAGGCTATCCTTCGCGCCGATGAACTGTCCAAGAAGGTCCGACAAACAACAGAAGCAACCATTGACTCAAGGTTGCTCGTCAGCACAACTGATCTGTCCTACCGAAAGACGTTGCGATTGACCCAGGGAAGCCTATCGCAAGGTATTGACGTTGACGAGTTTGTTTCGAAATGTATCACCTATATGCGACAAGGCCGAGGAATCATGGACGACAATGCACCAGAACTCTCGAGTACCCAACGGCAACGAAGAAGGACCACCAGAGGTGATGAAGGTGGCGAGGACGACATTGGCGACGAGGGCGACATGATGAACTGGCCTCATCTTGGCCGCTTCGCTTGCTTACCTTATATTCGGCGTCCTGCACTCCCTGATTTCCTCCTTGGGCCCCTCTCCGTCGAGAAGAAAGCCCGCAAGATTGTAAAGCGAAGCGCACCGTTCAGACCAAACAATCTAACAGAGACCCGCCCAGAAGTACTCAACGTTGAAGATCTAGCCAAGAGGGAAAATGACCTCACTGCAATTTGTGGCAAGATCCTTCATCGACTACAAAATATTCAAGCAGACATCCAACAAACTGTGATGGATCTCATTGAAGACGACATGGAAGACGAGGAGAAGAACAAAATCATGCATCAGCATGGCCTTCGAAGTACTGGTGGCATTGATCTGATGCGGTTCGTTGTGAATCCCAAGTCATTTGGCCAGACTATAGAGAATATGTTCTATGTCAGCTTCCTCATTCGTGACGGCCGAGTCGAGATCGATTTTGACGAGTTCGGTCTCCCAGCGCTAGGTTAGTTGATGATGAGCGAGTTATTTATATATTGCTAACGTCACTGCAGCTCCCGTTGATAGAGAGGCTGAAGAAGAGGAAACGGCACGTCATGGGGCAGCAAAGCACCAGGCAATCCTATCCATGGATATGGAGACCTGGCGCGACATCATAGACACATTTGACCTTAAAGAGCCCATGATTGCACACAGGCAAGAGGTAACAAGTTCAGGGCCTGGTGCGAGGGGTTGGTATAGCTGAAGGAGAACGGGCATGCCAGCTCAAAGAACATGTCAAGTCTTTGAAATTCACGATCATTGTCTTGCAACTCATGAGATACCCTTGTTTTTGTTTGCATGTGTTGGGAACTGCCTCGGCGATGGCGAATATGGCCCTATGCACAAGCCGTGGTCAAAAGCGTGTCTTCTTTGTTCTTACTCGTTTCTTACGTCTATTGTCGGCATTGCAATTATAATTTGGGTTGGTTGGTATCAAACCAACCATATGGATGATTGTGCCTGTGCGCAATGGAGGTGGTGTGTCGTTTATTTTTGGCATACGGGTTCATGTCAAAGAAACGATGGGATTCAAAGAAGCTGAATAGACAAAGCCGCACCTCGCAGCTCGAGGTTAACTGTTCAAACCTTCATAATGCTCCTTTGCCCTCTTGTCTTTATCGACTTGCTTTCAAACCAGTTTCATCAGCCTGTTCCAAATTCTTGTCATTTCAGAAGCACTCGGCTCGACGCACCTCCTGCGAGCAGCCATCGGCTCATATCGACTTTGGACATCATTATATTACTGGCTTCAAAGGGTGCATGACGATCATAACTTCTCTGCCTCTGCCAAACCGCCAAACTCATTCTACACAATTTATTCCACTCCTCTCTGTTCACTGCCTTCCAACCAAACAAGATGGAGGATGGGGAAACCATTTTGTTCTACCCACGCTTCGTACAAGAGGCCGAAGCCCGTTCAAACGCGATCATTCAGCAGCGAGAGGATGAAATGTTCGATCATTTCTCGTCAATTGATCAATTTTGCAAGCATGAATGCTTCAAGATTGACCCACACCTATCGGGGAAGTCTCTGGAGATCATCAAAAGGCTTCAGGCGATAGCCAAAGATTTTATCGAAGCAACCGTCAAAAGTGCCAACGCCACAGAACAAAAGAGCGTCACACTCTTTGGACAAGCTGCGAAGAGCTTAGAGTCCGAAGTGAACACGAACAATGCACACGAGGTCAGAAAGGCCAAAAAGGCAACGGAGGCCATACGAAACCAGTTACAAATAGCCAGACAGCAGGAATCGCACGCCGCGCCCTTGGTCGAGGAGGAGCCCATTGTTGTACCCAAGCGACCCAAGGGCAAGCGAGGTATACCCCAAATCAACAATTCTAACCCTAGCAGCGCTGGGTTAACTTTCGAGCTTGCCCGCAGCTATAATACAAGGACACCTCCTTATTCTTCGACCTCTTCGCATTCATGGGGCCGAGGGGCTTCAGAGGCTTCAACTACAAAATCAAACCCGAGTCCCTTGAATAGTGGCTCGTCTTCCCCTGAGATTACTCCTCATGGTGAATCCACTCAGGGTGCTCCCAAAGTGGTGAGTGTTCGCAAGCCTGGAATGATATTTTCTTTTCCGAAGATGATTAGCCCTGTGTCTCAAGGGAGCTCTCCGTTCCAGAGCCAGGGAAAGCCTCTTTTCTGGCAAAACCATCACCTCAAAGCTGAAGGTCCAGGGATCCCTCTGTCGAATGAATTCAGCCAGGCACTATTCCAGCAGGAAGTACCCGATCTCGGGGAGCTCGATGACCTGGACCCCATGATGCGAGACCTACTTCGGGCTGGACTTGAGCTCAACTATGAGTTCAAGGAGACCTTCATAGCAGACGACAGTGCAGAGGTAGACGAATGGAAACTCGATGGTGAAGACGAGGCTGGCGAGCTTCATGGCGATTTCGAAACTATGAAGGACAGCCTCGCAACTATGAAGAAGGACATGGATGAAAAGGACATGACCATACAGGAGCAGAAGTCACAAATCGATCAACTCGAGAGAAGCAATGAAGAGCTCAAGAAAAAGAAAGAAGAGCTCGACAAAACTAACCAAGGGCTCGCAGAAAAGCTCAAACACGGCCAATTCACCAGAGAGTCCAGATGTGGCTCTCCTACCAATTCTCCTGCCAATGGAGATGGATTCGTCTCGCCCCATCCAACGTCAACTACAGCATCAAAATTTGCTACTATCATCGTACCGGCCACCGTAGGTCCTTTCCTACAATGGCTCTCCAAGTCTGTCGACGAGCCGCACAGACTCGTCAGGCAAGCAATAGAACGCTGCAAATCCGAGGAGGAGGATTTTGATTGCAAGGTCGCTGAGATGCGAAACAATGGCAACTCTGGGCAGCAATCGCCCCAGGCTGGAGAGTGTATCTCGACGCAACACCGGCGCGATTTTGTCCAGACCAATGAGTTTTTTGAAAGCATCAAGGCAGGGCTTAGGGAGAATTACCACGCCTTAGCTCTCTCGGACGAGCTTGGGGACCCAACTCCAACGCCAACGCCCCTATCCACGGGGAAATCCTTCGCCTCTCCATTAGGCTACAGGGGTTATGGGTCCGAATCATGTAGAGGGACACAAGCTAGCTTTGGAAGCTCTATAGCTTCTTCTACGCCCAGTTCTGGAGGAAGAACTGTTGTTTATGCTCTAAAGGCGTCGTCACCTCTTGCCAAGGTAGAGAATGCTGCCAAGTCAAATGATGACTTGACGGAGGAGAACGTTTCGGAAAAGGAGAACGTTCCAAAGCCTGCGAGTGCTGCGGTGCTAGAGGAGACACCAAGGGCGGGCGACAAGGCAGATGATACGCCAAAGGAGGAGGATACACCAAAGGCGGATGAAAAGACGACCGAAACATCAAAGGTAGATGATAAGCCAGACAATTCAGTAAAGGCGGACGAAAAGGCGGGTGAAAAGGCGGACGATACACCAAAGGCGGACAACGAGGCAGAAGGCAAGACAGAGGACACACCAAAGGCAGACGAAAAGACGACCGAAACACCAAAGACGGACGACAAACCACAGCCTCAACTCGTCTCCAAGGCGGGAAACACACCAAAATCCGGGAGCAGCTCAAAGTCAGAAGGTGACTCGAACAAAGAAGACAACTCGAAGAGAGACAAGACTCCAGCGCGGGAGTTCACTGCCTCCGAGTCTGAGCCTTCGCAGCCAGCCAACACGTCGACATTAGGCCACGATGACGAGAATGACCCGAACGATGCTGATAAGAGGGTTCATATCTTACAGTGGGATTCTTCAGCTACCGATGACCTTAAAAAGCAGTCTGTGGTTGCCAGAGTTCTCATGTTCTTCTTGAAACAAGTTGGAGCTTGGATACGTGTGTCCAAATTCGTTACCTCATTTGTGCACTACGTGCACTATTGGTTTCAGGGCAAGGATGCTACAATGCCAATACTTCCCGCAGCTGACGATGTGTTCTTCGTCATGAACCACATCCTGCTCATAATCACTTTGGATATGTATCTAGCAGTGCGACAAGAGAGGAATATATGGTTGGCAGCCAACGGCATGACGAGGAAGTACATGCTGAGGCGTGGTGCTATTGCGCCTGCGTGGACGTTCATCTTTGAGGTAGATGGACGTCTGGGGCTGGTATTGATTGTGGAGATGGTTTGGAATTTCTTGTCTGGCTTAATCAAGTGGATTGCAGAGAAGTTTTGGGATCTTTGCATTCTCCTTTGTTCTTGGCTTCAGTTCGGTAAGGTGGTCGACTGGTACAACTGGTTTATCCCGTAAAATGCAAATTCCACCGTAGCTGAAACACAGTAGAGATGAATTGGGAGGACGGGAGTTTTATTTTTTGCGGAAGGCTGAGACTTAATTCAGTTTACTTAATCCTTATATATTTGTCCTCTCTTAATATCGATCACGGTTCGCGTTTGCTTATTGACTATTTTTCAAGGTACCAGGTAATTTCTCAGTCACTTGGATCGTATAGGTATCACCCGTCTGTGCATTGGCCGTTGACTCAACATTATTGATATAGCCGAGGCTGTGAAGAACCGGAGACGGGTTCTTTGATAAAGCCGTCTAAGAAGTTGACAAATAATCAAAAGTATGAGTCTCAGAGATTGATACCGAGGCTGGTGTCATTCTGCCGTTACAAACGAATTAGTAGTGCCCACTCTCCATTCTAAATTATTAGCTTTTTACGGCTTTACCGGGACCCTGGAAACCCGAAGAGTGAATGAATGTTGATGTCATTGCAAATCTAGATCCATTACCAATTCAAGTTGAAGCTCCGCCTCTAGAATCTTACGACCTGCTCACAAATCAAAAACCCATCTGAGGCCCGCGATGCTACGATTAGGACCCCAGATTAGATACTTAAATATCCAATCACCCAAATTATTACCACTTTCACGTGTGATCGTACAACCTGTGCCAAGCCGAGCTTCAACTTGCAACTCCAACTTCATCCTTCCTACAGATTCTTCAACTCCGCCAACTTCATATACACTTCTCTCAGCTCAACAACGAACTTTCAGCTCACAGTCACGCCACTTGACTTCAGTAATCATGTCGTCTAAACTCGTCCCCTCAGATCCTGAGGATGTCATGGTCACTCGAAATGTCACACCAAATATTGCTACGTTCTCTGTGCCCTTTTCACGATTTGGAAAGATCAAGATTGGTGGCCGAGGTACTCTAGGTATGTCCTGTTTATCACCAATCCTGACATCAAGGGACATGTTCTCAATACTGACATTTCACCAGTCAAGCTCACTTCCGGCAGCCTTGCCGTCTTCTCCCCAGTAGCACTCACCAAAGCCGCCCAAGCCAAGGTTGCTGAGATGGGAGGCGATGTCCGCTACATTGTTGCCCTAGACTATGAGCACCACATATTTATTACTGAATGGGCCAAGGAATACCCTTCAGCCAAGATCATTGGCCCAGAAGGTCTCCCTGAAAAGCGCGCCAAGCAGACAGACGACCCAAAAATTGGCAATGAGGAGTTTGCAGTCGTCTTCAAGAAGGACAACAAGCGCAACATCAAGATTGACCCCGAATTCGATGCCGACTTTGACTACGAGTATGTCGACGGCCACGCCAACCTCGAGATCGTCTTCCTCTACAAGCCCGAGCGTGTCCTGATCCAGGCCGACCTGCTCTTCAACCTGCCACCCACAGAGCAGTACAGCAAAGTGCCCGAGGCAGAACTCCCCAAGGACGGCGCTATCGGAAAGCTATTCGACTGCGTTCAGAATCCTCGCGGCGATGTCAAGTGGCTGCAGCGCTTCAACTGGTACGTACTCGCCAAGAATCGCGATAGCTTCAACGACAGCATGGAGCGTATTTCTCAGTGGGACTTTACCACCATGATTCCCTGTCATGGGGATGTTTTGGAGGGGGACGGCAAGGAAGTGTTCATGAAGGTGTTTGACTGGCATCTGAATGGACATAAATAAATGCCCAATACAAGATGTCATGTCTAGGTGCATTGACGATATACGAGTAGAGCAGAGGAGTTTGGGAGTAGTAGCTTGCACATCTTTGATACCAAATCGTGGAAGGAGTTTGACGATTGCAATATAGGCAAGTTAGTCAAATAATGATTACTCCTCCCAAAGATTGTAGTTGTTGTACCAACAAGCCTGTTGTTGAAGACAGTTCTTACATCATGTATGACCAGGCAAGAAAGCTGGACGGGTATATTTATATTGAAGCCTCTTGGCTATTGGAGCAGTGCTCACATCTGTCGCTATTTTCACCATTTCCCAAGGTACACCTTGCGACGCCCTTCCCTTTTCTGTCTATTATCTCATCAGATATGCTCTCTTGATTTCGTGATGATCCAGCAGCGGAATTATTCTTCGACTTTCTTCTCCTATTCTCCAAATGAGCCACTCCAGGGACGGTTGTCGGACTTCCTCTATCACTTGCTTTTGGTTGTGGTTCAGGTTCCATATTCACGAAGCCAAACATGGGAGTAAAGTCAGACTCATTAATGACATCTCCCCCATTGTGTACAAAACCGTCCAACTTCCCCAAGATGACAAATTCGAGCTTGAGCTTTACTGAGTAGCCGACCGTCTTGAGACCCTGCAGCCAGAGGAAGTTGTTGGCTAAACCAATCGCAAGTAGCGCTATGTCGATGAGCACGATTGATATGTTCATGACAAGGAGCTGCCAAATAACACGGCGAGTTTCATGTTTTGCTATCTTCTTCCTCATTATCCCCGTCGCTTTCCAAAGATAAAGGCCGGATAATATGAAGTTTTGTGCACAGAAACATGTCAGCTGGGCCTTATTCATTTTCAGAAAGACACCATCAGGGTCAGGTCTCTGTTGGGGACTGATGACAAAGAGAAGGACTGTCATTGTAGTGTGCCAAACGAACGCATTGGCAATAATCATCCACTTCACAAAGCTGAGGATAGCACTGCTCTTAATGAGGAGATGAAGTCGAGAGTATAGAACTAGGGCTTGACCAGTAGTCAGGAGTATCCAACCGACGTCGTTGATCAGTAGACTCGCAACGCTACCGACAACGTCGAGATAGAGAATTAGCCAGCCAGTAGCGTATGGTAAAAGGCCGAGAGAAGCCACGGCGATGCTCCAGGAGTAGAGACCCTTGCGCCGCTTGGAAGACATAGAGATGAGAGCAAGCAACTCGAGGCCATTATATAGCGAGATGGCAGCGAAAGTCTACAAGGGCCGTGTTAGCCAGGCCGCTAGTACTTGAAGGGAGATGCGAAGCTCGTACAATTACCATGTTGGTCTCTGTAGTGTATCTCCCGTTGACTGTTATCGTAGGATTGCCATAGTCACGTCTTGGGAGAGGCATATTGGCCTACCATGGGCGTGAGGATGTCGTGTCATGAGACGGGGCAATAAAGAGCAGGATATTGGTTAGAGCACCAAGACAAAAGAGTGTTCTACTGCCAAATATTCCGTGGTTCTGTTAGTGTCGAGGTTGGGTTGGTCATGAAGATCCGTAACAAATAAGACCGCACGGTACAGGTACAGTACCCTGATTTTAGTATGGCATAAGTTACTAATGCCCCGGGAAGTCTATCAGGGGACGGGCAGCAATCTCGGCCTAAAATTTTGGCGAATGTCTCTCTAGAGAATTCATTGATTGTTGGTCTTCAGGGTACGGTTTCAAGGTTTGGGCTATACGCTTTAAAACCTAGTGATCGTTGAGGAATCTTGCAAAGACAAGGATCGGGATATAATTGCCGCGAGGGAGATGAGCATCAATTACTAAGATTAGATGTGTAGTTACATAGTGATGTCGCCAAAGACTTTTATATTGACGAGTATCCGTATGTGAATGTTAATAAGCTTTAATATGACACGACATGTAACTATACCGAGACTATCACATGTAGCAAACATTGACCTTGCCCTACTAAAGAGACTGCGCCATGGCATACACAGTGAAAGCAATACATAGTAGTAAGTAGTCTCGAATTTCCTTGACCGCTTTTACAAGAGTTCTTCTTTTGAGGTTGTGACAGCTGCCCGTCCCGTGTGATGCCATCACCCCGCCGTGGCTGAGTAACAAACAGCCTCTTATCTTATCGCACTGCATCTAACCTACGCAATGGTTCCTAGCTCACATCGCAACTCAACCTTGACCTTCAACATCACATTCCATTCTTTACCCTGTTGTTTCGCACTTCTACAGCCTTTCTTCGGCCTACACAGCATGACTTAGCGCATCATGTCTGAGTACGGGCGCATGGACCCGTTCTCCTTTGCGGGCTCCAAGGATGTCCATCATCCTGTGAGCATTCGCATGTAAGAGAGGCTCCTGCAACATGTTGGAGCTCACTGACCCTTGCGCAGAATGAATCTTGAGGGTGAAGAGCCCCCTTTCAAGTCTTCAACTCTTCTAGAGCGACCCGATTTGCGCCACGTTGGCTCTAATACCAAGTACGCGACACTCCCCGCCGTCACCTTTGCGCCAGACTAACAATAACCTCCCAGCTCTTATTCTGATCTTTATGTCACCGTACAGGTCTGGGCCGGCTCGAAACCCTTGACTGTTCCCGTGCAAACTGCTTATAAACCTTTCCGATCCGAGCGAAAGTACGATACCCCTCAAGCTTCGAGGAACTTTTGTTGATTGAGATAATAGGTGGAACGAGTGGCTTCAGCTCCCCATAACTTACGATTCCCTACCAGCCAACTCACGCTTGGCCATCACAGTATGGGATCTATCGCCAACAGGTGGGAAGGGGGCCCTTGGCCATGCCATTCCATTTGGCGGCACTACACTGCCCATGTTTGACGAGGATAATCAAGCGCAAAAGGGAAGGCAGAAATGTCTTGTCCACCGCCATAAACACGCAGACGGCACCGACAGTACAACGACTCCTGCCTTGGTCTCGACAAAGAAAAAACCATCATCTCGAAAAGGACAGGTCCCTCCCCTAGATAAGGACGCGGAGGAGCTGGACCGCATGGAGACTTTATTCAAGAAACATGAGATGGGTGAGATTCCTCGGGTTGACTGGCTGGATCAGATGGTTTTTCGAAGCTTCGAGAAACGAGGTCTACAAGCCGCCAAATCGTCAATGAAGATGCTTCAGAGACAGCGAGCCATAAATGGAGAGAACGATCCGGATAGTCAAGGTGAAAACGAGGATGGACGCCCAGGCCAATCAACATTCTTACTTAACGTCGAGCTACCGCGTTTCGACTTCCCTGTCGTCTTTGCCGACCACGAATACGACCCTCCTCCGATCTCAGCTCTCCAGAATCTTTCAGTCTCCCAAGCCAGCGTTGCCCACCGCCAGCCACAGGTTCAATATGGCCCTGGTATCAATGCTCTCGGCGAGAGTTCTTCGGCCCTTGGAGGGCGGCTCATCAAAGTCTATGATCCTGAAGCTGGACACAGGGATAACCCTGCAGAAGCTAAGCATCGACGATTATTCCGAAGCTCTCATCGACATGGCATTCTTGACAAGGACTTGAAGCCAAACGCCAAAGTCCGCGATGAGCTTAATCTCATCATGTCATACTCTCCAACTCATGTTCTGACTCCAGAAGAGACAGATCTAGTATGGAAATTCCGCTACCACCTAACCAGAGACAAGAGAGCCTTGACAAAGTTTGTCAAATCAGTCAACTGGAGTGATCAAAGCGAGTCGAGGCAAGCCATACAAGTCCTTGGACGCTGGACCGCGATTGATGTTGACGATGCTCTCGAACTTCTTGGCCCCTCTTTTGACAACCCTGCCGTGCGGTCTTACGCTGTTGAGCGGCTGCGTAAAGCGGATGATAACGAATTGCTTCTATATCTTCTTCAGCTGGTTCAGGCGCTTAAATATGAGCATATATCTACTAACTCGGATGAGGAAAGCACCCACGATTCATCCCTGGCTCACTTCCTGATCCAGCGAGCAGCGGCCAATTTCATGCTGGGAAACTATTTCCATTGGTATCTCATGGTAGAGTGCGATGATCGCAGCCCCGAGCAAGGCGTCGACAACCGTAACATTTATCGCAAGGTTGCGTATGACTTTATGGCTGAGCTTGTCAAACAACCAGACGGTCAGGAAACACGCAAAACATTACTACGCCAGGCCGAGCTAGTTGCCATTCTCTCAAGGATTGCACAAGAGGTGAAAACATCGAACGAATCAGTTGCGCGAAAGGTCGACCGGGTCAAACACTTCTTGGCTGATCCCAAGAATGAGCTGCTGACTTTTGACCCACCACTACCGATACCACTTGATCCTTCGATACTGATTACGGGCGTTATTCCAGATCAGACAGTGGTTTTCAAGTCTTCGCTTAACCCATTCAAGTGCACCTTTAAGACGTCGACTGGAAGTTCCTATCCCATCATCTTCAAGCTGGGTGATGATCTCAGACAAGACCAGCTTGTTATTCAGATTATTACTCTTATGGATCAACTATTACAAAAGGAGAATTTGGACCTCAGGCTGTCACCTTACAAGATCCTGGCGACGAGTACTTCTGCGGGTGCTTCGCAATTCGTACAGTCTGCAAGCTTGTCGAGCATCGTCAACAAGTTCAAGAATAACCCAGCTCTGGCCTATCTCAAATACCACAACCCAGACGATAGACAACCTCTGGGCGTTCGGCAGGAAACACTGGATACATATGTCAGATCTTGCGCAGGATACTGTGTCATCACTTACATCCTTGGCGTTGGCGATCGTCATTTGGAAAATCTGCTTCTCGCACCCGACGGCCACTTCTTCCATGCCGACTTTGGCTTTATTCTCGGCCGAGACCCTAAGCCCTTTGCACCTCTAATGAAGCTATCTAAAGAGATGGTGGACTGCATGGGCGGTCAGCAGTCTGCGCACTACAAGCAGTTCAAACAATACTGCTTCCTGGCGTACACGGCGCTACGCAAGTCATCCAACCTCATCCTTAATCTCTTCAGCCTCATGGTCGACGCCAATATCCCGGACATCCGGCTCGAGCCGGACAAGGCGGTGCTCAAGGTGCGGGAGAGGTTTCACCTGGAGCTGAGCGAGGAGGAAGCCCTGAGGTACTTTGACCGGGTCATTGAGGATAGTCTGACAGCCTATGCCCCTGTTGTCATTGACAAGCTGCATGAGTGGGCGCAGGCTTTCCGGGCGTAGGGTGTCAAATGAATACTCTGGGAACGGAGTTTAGGTGTTGGTAATATAAGATCTTGGTTAGTTAACATAGACGTTAGTTACGTGACTAGCAATTTGATTTCTCGACTGTACCGTTTGTCTGAACAAAGAAGCCATTGACCTATATATAGCCTTGTCATGTCCCAAAACCACAACATAGCATACGTCCTCCTCCGACTTGCCTGGGGGAGCTTATTTTACTTTTTATGCCTAAAAAACAGGCTCTGAATCATTTTCATTATCTTTCGAACACCTTTGATACGTCCTATTTTATGTTTCTCCAAAGGTGAATACACCCTTTCCTTTACGGAATCCCTGAAGACCCTGCTGCACCGCATTGCGCAGCGTCTCCTCCTCCGTGTCCCAGTCCCACTTGACCTCTTCAATTGGGACATCGCGGAACTGTCCTGACCGAATGATCTGGAGGATGTCGTTGATGGTGTGCCTCCTACCGGTGGGATCCTGCTCGTTCCACCTGCTCAGCCAGAAACCAACGAAGCGGATGTCCTTGAAGATGAGGAGGCCGAGGGGAAGCTGGACGGGCTGCTTGGACATGCCTCCGTAAGAGACCATGGTTGCTCCGTGGCCGAGGGAGCGAGCGATGGCGGTTGCTGACTTGCCTCCGACGCAGTTGAGACCCAGACCAATCTCCTCGCGGCCCTTGCGGGTGATCTCGGCAAGCTGATCCTTCCACTCGCGGGAGAGGAACTGAGATTCAGTCACGACGACATCAGCACCAAGGTCATGAAGCTCCTTCTTGAGAGCCTCAGTCTCTTCTGGGGTCTCGCGTTCACGCATAATATTGATACTCCTCAAACCCCAAAGCTTACCGAACTGAATGGCGGCTCGTCCAACGCCTGAGTTGGCACCGTTCTGGATGAACCATTGTCCGCTGCCAACTTCGAGGGGACGCATGCCCAAGCCAGCTTGAGGACCGGCATTGGGGCCGTAAGATCGCAAGATGCGGTAGGCTGTGGATGGGTTCACACTGACAGTCGCAACCTGTGTGGGAGTCAAGCCCTCCTTATCAACCTTGATGAACTTGTCGGTCTCATCGACGGCATGCGTTCGCCAAGTACCGAATTGACCGATGGCGGGGATAACCCAATCGCCTTTTTGCAGCGACGAGGAGGGTGAACCGGTAGATACCACCTCAAAGACACCCTCGTTACCGGGGATAGCAGAAGGTTCGGAGGTACCAATCAAGGAGGTGAATGGGGGCTTGGCGCCATAAGTGCCTTGAACTGTGTTGATGTCGGCGGGGTTGATGGGAGCGGCGAGGGATCGGACGAGGACCGAGTTTGAGGGGATAGATGGCGAGATGGAGTGGGTGTGAAGACTAAAAATTGCATTGTCAGTGTTGTCTCTTGTTGAAGATTATGAAATACGCACCTAAGGACATCGGAGGGCTCGCCGGGCTTGGAAAAGACGAGGGCCTTTGCTTGTGTGTAGCCATAAGGACCCGACTTGTATCGCGCCGCAGTCATGGGAAGTGGAGCCAGATGTCGAGCATTGAGCTTTGCTGAGGGCCTGGCGAGGCCTGAAGAGAGTGGCCTGAGGCGCAGACACTGTGAGCTAGCCATGATAGATGCAGTGAAGGAATTGATTGCTTCTTGTCGATGTTGAAGTCGCACGATGTTGCTTGAGTTCAATTCAACTTTTGAGCCGAGCCGAGCTTGACGGAAGCTCTCTCGCTCAATGACGTGAAGCGGCGGGTTAACCAGCCAATCAGAATATGTGATTAACCGGGGCATCTCTCCAGTTCAAAAGTGTGGGTCAATCCCACGAGTGCGGGACGCGGGGGGGGCATCTTTCTAGATTGGGAATTGTCGACGAGACTGGTAATACGTGAGAATGAGATGGGGAATAGTGGCATAGCCTCGACGGCTTAAAAGGGAATACAAGAAATTCAGAATGGAGAGATTCAGGTACTTGGACGATACATGACATTTCATGACTCGAACGGTTGCAGCCTGAAGCAATGGCCGCCAAGATGGGTTGCACCAAGTAAAGGGATAGGTTAGAGAAAGATTAGTCAGTATTAGAGGGAGGATATCCGTAGCGAAATGTTGAAGGGACCCATAATCAAAGGCAAGACACGATGCTGAAACATGTTTTAGCCACTGATTTTCAGTTCCTGGTCTCCCGTGGAAACGCAATCCAGTGAATTGCCAAGCGTTATACGAAGGAATATGTGTCTAAATAGATGATCAACTTCTGGATGTTAGCATTTCTTTAATTATAGCACTATGTCCTTATGTCGATACGGCCATGAGTCAAGATGTCCTGACAGCCAAAATCTGCAGGTATAAACGTTTGCTCTGACATCAGATGAACTATACATCTGTGGCGTAAAAGGGTGCCCTCTTGTCTTTGTAAAGTGAAAGGGAGAGAAGAGAAGAGAAGGGAGTAACAGAAAGTGAAGGACTGCAAAGACAGAAGAAACTGAAAAGACGTGCTGCATTGCCCTTCACTGCAGCCGGGTCTACCATGACGTGTTGCATCAAGGCTCTTTACTGAGAGGAAAGACGAATTCATTCCCAATCTACGTATCCATTTCTAGGTAGGCTCGTCCCGTGCCCTGAAGTTACTGCATGACGGGTTGAGATCCGGTACTTGAGAGGTACCTTTACATCAGCAACCGCATCCAATATTGCGGGAGGTGCCGCTAACCTTCAGACCATCGGACCAATCATCTTCCACCAGTACAGGTACCCAGCTGTACCCCCGGGCTGTTCAAGCATCTGGTATCCGCGTGGCTCCAGCACCTAGGGTCCAAAGAAAAGCAAGCAATGAGACTGTCGTATATCTTGCAGTCTGAGGCAGTACCTAGTACCTTGTTGAGCATAGCTACTTATCAAGTCTCAGGCAGATCACATGAAGTATATATGAACCTTTATTCCAAAGGTATAGAATTCATCTGTCTACTGGTTTTGTCGACGCGTACCTGACGGAACAGACGGGAGGGGTAATCTTTCAGGGGCAGCCCCAAGAGGAAATAGGGTACTGCAAGTATCTTTCATGTACCTTCTCTAGCTCCAAGTGCTACGGCAGCCACGACATTCTCCACTTACCTCACCAAGCAGGTAAGGTACCTTAGCTTGGGTTCCTACCTTACATTTTGTTTCTTCCCAAGACAGTGCACTCTCTTCTCTAAAACACAATCACCTCCCTCTCTTCATCTCAATATCCTTTGATCTTCTCTCTTTTATCTCGCGACCTTTTTGAGCCTCAGTTATTGATATCGCACCCTATATCTCTCTCTCAATCGACTTGCCATCGCCGCAATTGCTCTCCACAACCAGGATCATCTCAACACCTAAAAAGCACGCCACGCCGCGTTGAGCATCCTTGCAACTCGCAGTAAACGACAAGCCACCCGACCCTTGCTCCAATTTTCCACCTTCCGTGTGGTTCCTGACAGGCTACCTGCAACTCTACATACAGCACCTATCCTGGACCTGGCCTGAGCCGTTGACCAGACTCTCCTTTCTCGTCGCCCTGTTCTTGTGGAGTTGAAACTCAGCTTCGTCACCTCATCCCGCCAGCTGGATCCCAGTCTTCCATCTCAACGTCACCGCGGAGTTTTGGTCATCAGCCCAATTCTCTCTTGATACCTTATCGACCCTCGTTTCGCCTATTCTCTCCAAATATTCGTACCCCTTTCCGAACTTCGGCCTCCGCTATCCAACGACGTCCTTGCACATTCCGTTCGACCCGACCCGTAATACCGTGCACGATTCAACGACTTGATTTTACATCATGTCGTCTTTTTTCGGCAAGAGCGGTGGGAGCTCCAAATTCCAGCTGCCCGCCCTCAACTTCAACTTTGGCAGTATCACAGACGGTACCAACATCCCACCGCCTCCAGACTCGCCTGTCCAGAAGGTCCCAACTCCTCCACAGACACCGCCACCTGTCAAGGAAGCCAAGGACGAACCTGTGAAGGAGACCGAGAAGGAACCAGTCCACGATACATACAGCAGAGTCACTGAGGACGTCAGCAAGAGCACGCCTCAACCAAGCATCACTGCTTCTTCTAATGGTAATCTTGCTGGAACCAAACGCAACGCCGATGAGGATGCCCCCTTGAGCCCGGCAGCTTCAAGCCGCCAAGGCAGCATCCGTCGCCTATTCAGTAGGACCATGTTGAATAACAGTTATGCAGAGGGCCAGATATCATCGAACGGAAGTATTCCAACCGCCAGTGCCGCGCGACCAGCTAGCCAGGGTGCCTCGAGCTCTGTCGACGAACGCAAGTCCAGGAGAACCAGCGGCTGGTTCAGGCGCATGAGGTCCGGGGAGACAGCCCCCAACAAACGAGCCAGTACCATGTTTATGGAGGAGCCTCCTCGCGTACCGACGCCCAAGAAACATTCCGGCCCGCCGCCTCCCATGATACCCGAATTGACCGATCTCGAGAAGGACAATGGAAGCTTGGGTTCTGATCTTTTCAAGAACATCAAGTAGACCGATGATTATTTCGATACCTAGAAGCTAAAGGCGCCTGCCATGCTTAACTCGCCAATGCTGGCTAATAGCCAGTCTGTTTTCCCTTCAACTACCTACTTACATATTCAAAGACCGGAGATTGAGACAACACAACAACACATGACATTCGCCCCATTTTCGATCGAGCCAGCAGCATTAGCACCACGAGCCGGTCTACTACCTTTTTTGAAAATTAGTTTCTTTTACTACAGCCCTTATCAGCGGCAGGGTGGATATATTCAGCCTTTGTCTTGGGGGCAGCGGGGTGTCTGTGGTAGACCAGGGGAGATGTAGAAGAGAAGGAAATCAAGAGCAGTGCAGCATGGTGAAGGCAGCTCATCAAGATACCCAACTCGTTTTGCGAGCTCACTTGTCCGGTGTGCGATTATGGATTTGTTTTCTTCTTCTTTGGCATTGCTTTAGTTGTCTACGTTATTCGCTATGATATTGCACTTGGGTGCATCATCATCTTACGGTTTCATGTCATCACTTGTCATTTATTACTTGCCAGCATCACCTGGACTGCTTCCCAGCAATGTTAGTCGGAGGACCTTTGTCGGCGTATTATCTGTTTGTAAGAGCTACAAGGCTGTTTACGATTTATTCTTTTATTGGAGAAAAGAGAGAGAGGGGCCTGCCATGGCTTCTTCTTTGCTTGTACACATACATTTCCGTTGAGAGGAACTTGCACAGAGTGGCGACTCTGTTTTTTGGGAGACAACAAAGAGAGTTTTGGAAATAAAGATGCCATGGTGTTGGTCAAGGCTTGGTTTCCAGAGAGAAGAATAACTCTATTGTTGGTGAAAATGAGGCTTTGCGTAGGATGAAAGTTTGGGACGAGCGCATTGCTTAGCTCAGATGCGCTTTGTATTCACGGAGCTCAATGTGTCCCATGCGTATGGGAGGCTGACTCGAGATCTCAGATGTCTACATTCAGGGCTTACTTGCGTGTCGTAATTTGAAGCATAGACCAGGACTTAACATGGGATGATCCATGTCGGCTTGAGCCTGAAAATGCTGCGATGTTGCTTGAGCTCGTAAAGCAGTGTTTAGACCATCCTTGGTTCATGATTCATGATGTTACCCTCTTCAATGCCTTGATCCCAGAAATTGAGTCGGTGATGGCTATTCTGTCCATGTCGAATCCATTAGATGTATTGTATCATGGTCTCTCTCATTATCATCGTCTACAATGGTCTGAGCTCATGACTTTCTTCTCGCATTCCCTCTTTCTGGTTCCAAGGATGTGTCACTCTCGTCACCATGGGCACGTCTTCCGCACCACTGACGAAGCCGTCTTGATTCCTCCTTATCAAGACTACAGGCATAGCTTTTGCTCGCTCACTGAGCTCCTCGGCTGTGTGGGCCTGTTTGAAGATATCATCGACCATGGCGCCCTTGGCCAAGACGGCGAGCTCGCTCGATTTCCACACCGGCACAACTCCCGACAGTTGGTTCGTTGACCGCATTGTGAGTATTAGGAGAATCAAAGCGCCAAGCTCAGTGGTGCAATGCAGTATGATCCAAGGCCATGCCACGGTATATACCGTTACTGGTATCAACAAGTCGGCCCTCGTCACCACACTACCCTCATCAGCGCCCTCTCGTAGGGCGTTGCTCATGCTCTCGGCGATAGACTTGAATGTCGAATTTAGACCCTTCTGCCAGAGAATCTTGGCACTACTTGGGCGATACTGTTCTGATGGCTTGATCGTCTTTTTGTCTTTTCCATCCGAGTTTGGCCAACCGGAGATATAGAAGCCGTTAGGCACATCCCAGCCCTCGATAGCTTCAGTGCAGTTTTCTCTATTCAAGCAAGAGGCGAAGAAGTTCTGGGCATAGTAGCTAATGCCTTCGACGGCTTCTTGGGAGATATTCCAAGTCATGTCTTTGTCACGAATTAGTTGCAGATCGCTTCGCTGAATGAAGGAATCCTGCGGGTGGTATGCCAAACTGTCAAGAACCTTTTTTGAAAGTCCTTTATCGCGTTGAAACATGGGGTTCAGAGAGGCCCAAGAATCTGGGTTCCGCTTCACGCTTTCAAGCTCTGTTGACTTGATCTCGATATTGCCTCCTCGCATCTTGGCGTTGTAAGTTTTGGCGCAGTAGTAGAGGGCGCATTCTGAGGCATGCACGTCAAAGTCTGGCCATGTCTTTTTGGAGAACAAGTCCGGAGCGGCATCGTCCACTGTGATAGCTGACTGAGACCAGATGAGAGTATCAATGTCAGACATAGTGACAGTCTCACTTGGATCCGACGTGCCACGCATTGTCATGTATACCATCGTATTGTTGGGGCCGTAATCTCCGTCAATATTGTTCAAGAATAACTTGTTTGGCAGCCTGTACTCGGTACTCCCATACTTGGCTCTTGCAAAACTCTGGTCAAACTGTAGTTCCGAGTACTGGGTCCCTGTGCTCGTTCTGTTCTTGATCAGGCGGGATGTAATGTCGCTGCATCTGGAACAAACGGCGAGAGAAACCAAAGGTTCGGTATCGCAGTCGTTCGCATAACAGTTAATGGGGAATTGCTGTGTGAGAGTTTCTAGGTCTGCCGTGAGGCCATATGTGACGGCGGCTTGCATTGCGAAATCTGCGTTGGCATTGATATAGAGACCGGCGAATGGCTTGACACGTCCATCATCCGTGACTGTTCAATGTGAGTCGGATAAGCTCTGAAGAGTATGGGCTGAGTAGTTCCTTACCTGTGCTTGGAAGCATAGCAGATCCCAATCGGGACCCTAAAGAGTATCGAGTGGCATAAGGAATGTGAGCTGCGCCAGTTTTCCGCGTAGATATTTGCTTGATCTGTACCAACTGCTGGGCAAATGGGTCTAGAGCAAGAGTCAAGATTGTAGCCAGAGCTCCAAGACGAATGAGGAGACTAATAAGGAGACAGTCAGTGACGAGACTCGCGTATAGCTTTGATAGCTCAACTTGAAACTTACCCTCCACGGAGTCTACGGCTCCAGAGGACGTGGAGGCTACCCAAAGGTCCTCGACTTGCTTCGGCAATCATTTCAAAGTCATAGAGACGACGAGGCTTCCCAGCAAATAGAAGCCAATTACCTTGGCTGATACAGCTTGCAACTGTAGCCAACAGGGTTGCCTTGCTTGCGGTCGAGAGAGTAGACACGATGGCATTGAGAGTTATGAGCTTGCCATCAAATATGGGCTTCTCGTGATATGCAAAGAGGAGCGAGGCCATGGCAACGAGCAAGGCGATAGACGCAGCCATGGCTCCTATCTCGTAGTACCATGGCCTGAGTCTCCTGCCCTCCGCTTTAGCCATGATGGGCTTCTGAGACAAGAGGAGGTGAAGAGAGAGAAGAGAGTATCAGGTCCTCAAAAGGTATGAGGACTCATAACAGTGTATCATAGTCAGGAAAATACATGTCGAGAATCTCAAGTGGCGAGAGAAAGAAAAGGTAGAAGTTAAGCGAACAGCCTGAGGTTGCAAATAGATTGGATATAAGGCGGCCCAATAGCATTACTTGTTGCACTTGCTGCGTTGTCGCTGACCGAGAGCTTAGAAGGTGACGTTAACATAAGCGCCAGCACTACCGCAAGCTTATGCAGTGGAGGCCATATTTATAGGTATGTAGTCAAATCTCCAGCGCTTAACTTACAAGGCCTCCACTCAAACATTCAACCCTTTACTCTTCAGATTCTCAAATACCTCTCCCATGGAAGCGATATATCCAGGCAACAAGATGTTCTCGCCTGTTGGGACCGGCGCATTATACAAAGGCACCACCCTCGTGGCGCCCCTGGTGACCTCGAGGATAGTACCATCACCCAACTCCGGGTCGACGACAAGTCGCCACATACCTTGAGCTACCTCTTCAGGGTCAATAAGGACGCTATCATTTTCTAGCATCACCGCTTTGGTTGGGTCTTCACTCCACAAGGGAGTCTAGTCTCAATGTTAGGGAGAATGATGAAAGTATTCAACAACGAAACTTACCGCAACAGGGCCAGGAGCTATACATCCCACGCGGATACCAAGCTCATCCCGCAGTCCTCCCAATGACCGTACAAACCCATGCAGGCCGTGTTTGCTGGCAAAATACAACGGCGTCGTGATGGCAGCTCCGTACCCGGCCATGCTACCAACTTGGACTAAGCAACCCTTTTTCTTTGTCTTGGTCCAGTATCCCACCGCTAGCTGGCTGAGCCGGATAGGAGAGACGAGATTCACATCCAAAACAGCATAGTGTCCAGGATCAGCATCAGCATCATCCCGAGAAACACTGTCCTGGTTACTCTCTGTCTTGGGCGCTTCCCAGAAACACGACCACTTGGGCTCAAACAGACCCGCGCCTGGAACTACAATGTCGATAGACGGAAACTTTTCCAAGGCCGTCTTCCATGTAGCTGTCAATTGGGGCCAGGATGCAACGTTGGTCTCTTTGAAAAGGGCACCGGCTTTGCCATCAGCGCCTGGGAACGGATATCGCTCCAGGAGCTGTTCAGCCTCTGGTCGTAGCTTGAGATCGGCAATGAGGACTGAGCATCCGTGTTCCAGTAGTTTGCGGACGAAGCACAGATTGATGCCTGTACTTCACTGTCAGTTACCGAGGACCTGGTATATCCCATGATCTAGCTGTATACCTGAGCCAGCTCCCGTTACGAGCGCGTATTTGCCTTGCATGGACGTTTCCATCTTTCCAATGTTTAGCCACACACTGCAAACCAAGAGAAATGAAAGTATAAGGTCGAAGTTCAGTTGGAAGTCCTGCGGGGCAACGTCATCGTATATCAGAAGATGTTCAAAGATATAAGCTAATATATATACATGTATACGTCGTCTCCAGCAGGTAGGCAAAATCGTACTGCCTAACCTGTCGCGAGCTTCCTCGTTTCGTCTCTACTCCGATGCAGCCTCAAGTGCCGACCTTCTCCTCATCCACAGATCCTTGCATCGTGACCAAATCCTCCGGCTTCCCTTCCCGGCATGCCCACCCGTCCACTTCTCGCAGGGTCTCACGGCTCCACATCCGGTTCATGAGCGATAATCGGACGGGCACTAAAGCTATGATGATTAAGGGAAACGCAGGGGCCGCAACTGTCAGGGTCACCCCGAAAACGATACCCGTCATTACGATCTGGGTTATGGTGTACATGTGGATCCCAAGCCAGCTTACTCCATGTGGAAGTTCTTTGAGCTCAGACGGCGGTGTAAGGAGATTCACAATGCGGCCAAGGATAGGATTGACTGAAAGGGACTGGTAGCCCATAAAGAGGAACAGGCCCGCAAGCACCGATGTCTGAGTGAGGCCCAGCAACTTTTGCAGTGGAGGTGACACAAAAACGAGGATCATGGCACCCTGTATGAAAGCAGAGTATCTCTGCTCATATGTCCTTGCGACTGGACGAGGCGGATCCGGCTGCTCGCCTTGTTCAGCAGGAGTCGACTCGTAAATATAGTGCATCAGCGATTCGGAGTGAAGAGGTGCTTGAGGGAGGAGGCCGTTTGCTGGAGGAATACCAAGAATGCCGCATAGGATTGTGGTTGTTCCGAGGAGAGCAATGTCCCAGGCATATCCACCTGGCTTCTTGATGCCGTATCTCTCCACAGTGCAGATGATGCTACTGATCTCGTGATCAAAGTAGAACAAGACGGTGATGATGGCGCCGGGAATCATGGACAGAAAGACCCATTCGATAGGAATTTCCCAAAAGCGAACAAAGAAGGTCTCTCTGTGGGGATTCGTAGGACGAAAGCTGTCCTGCACCTCAAGTCGGACGTGATCCAGCGAGGCTAGTTCCCCGGCATAGGGTATTCCAATCCAGAAGATGATGGAAATGGCAGCCGCATACTCTGTAAGGCCGAGTCGAACGTAGCGGTGAAACATGGGCTTCCACGAGTTTGCAGTCGACAATAAGATGGCCAGAAGACAAGTTCCGACTGCTCCAATGATGGCGTATAGAAAAGCAGCAAGAGAGACTCGAGCATGTGTTCGCTTCAGTTCCATGGCGGCCTTGTGGAAGTAGATGACACTGTTGAGAAGCGAAAAGATGTCTGCGCTGAAATGCGTGACATACTGCATGGTCCAGTCATGGGCGTTGAAGATGGCGAGGAGATAGTGCATCCATCCGGCGTGGATGAGCGACCATGCCATGACAGGCAGAAACTCGACCTGGCCGATGTTAGAGGAGACGAGGCGTGTGGATTAGATGCTTTCTGACTGACATGGAAGTGCGTTTCGCATAGCTCGTAGATATTTTCAGCCAGAACTGAAAAGGGACCTGTGACGCCCAGAATTGTAAGGGGTTGCCCCGAGAATCTTGAGAGTTGTATTAGCAATTGTTTGACTTGATTGTTTTTGTATAAGACTTACAGGGAAAATATGAGACCACAAAGGCCAGTGCTGAACACGACCTCAATAGTTCCCCACGACTTTCCAGTCAAAGTGTACAAGTCACTAGCAAACGTGATGCCCGGCAAGATGTTGGTGAAGAAGATGTAGACAGCGCTCGCAATGACTTGTTGGTTAAAGACCTTCCAGTCCGACAGGTATCGACCCTTGAGGTTGGCGAGATCTTGCTTCAACAGTCGAAAAGGGCGCAGCTTGCCCTCTTTGCCGAAGTATTTTGACGACCCATTGTCTCGATTCGATGATTCGACTTGGACATGTTGGGTATCGGGTGTGATGGTATTCCCAGATCCAGCACTAAGTCTTCTCTCGATATTGATCGAGTCTTGGACAGAGCCTAGTCCAGCCATTGCTCAAAGCTCGCTCCTTCAACGTTGACTCCAAATGAAAACAATAGACGACTGTAGATCTAGTAAGTGTCTGGATCGCATGCTGAACCGTTCATGTCCCTTGTGTTTTTTGGGGTTGAGTCAAGTCTTATTATATCGACTCGAAGAGGTCTTCGTTCGGTGTACAATTAGAGCCTGGTCTAGTCGAGGTGGGCGAGTTTCCTTGGCTTTCTCTTCCCCTTCCACGCGTCCAATGGCCAAAACCGCGTGCTCCATTCTTAGTCGTCAATTGGCTCAACAGGTTCTTAAAGCTAGTGCAGCCCATAGCTTATGATATCATCGTTATGGAGGGGCAGATAAAGGATCAATTCGCACACCAACGTTGAAGAGGCGGACGATAACTTATAGAAAGAAAATTAAGTGTGTACATAAAGTTGCATTCAAGTATGTAAACTAAGGTATCCATATTTTCACATGTAATCCTCAACAAGGGACAAGTTATTACGCAAGGCTGAGATTTAACTATATAGTAGTAACTTTCTAAGTTTTTTAATTTTCTTTTTTTTTCTTTCTTTTTTTGCCTTTTTTCAGAGTCCTCCACACTCTTCACTTTAGTCTATCGCATTCTTAGCTACAACACCAAACCTCTGACAACATGATACTTACTATAACCAACCGCTGAAACCCCAACGCAATGGCACAATTCATCCCCCGAAAAGCCTTCCCCTTACCAAACTCGATCCCAAAGACATACTACCTCGGCCACCACGCCGCTGCCCAATCAAAGATCATAAGGGACCTTTCCAACATCAACCTCGTCCTCGAGTGCCGCGACTTCCGCCTCCCGCTCTCCACCCACAACCCCCTACTCGAGCGCACCGTCGCCGGCCGCGAGCGAGTCGTCGTCTACACAAAGGCCGACCTCTGCACCGACAGCCCCCACGCCGCAAAGGCCCTCCGTAAGCTCTACGGTGACCGCTTCGTCCTGTGGGACAATACCAACACCGCCACAAAGGCCCTCCTCAGAAAGATCAAGGATGTCGCCCGTGCAGTCGACCCCCTCACGGGCCTGCGCACCATGATCGTCGGTATGCCTAACGTTGGAAAGAGTACTTTGCTCAATGCGCTGCGGAGGAACGGTGCGCCAGAGAGGAAAGCAAAGGTAGCCCAGACGGGTGATCAGGCGGGCGTCACGCGCAAGATTGGCTCGCCTGTTCGGATTTTAGAGTCGGAGGCTCAGGGCGGCGTTGGCGAAGGCGTTTTCGTGCTCGACACACCGGGTATCTTCCAGCCGTACGTCCACGACGGAGAGACCATGATAAAGATTGCGCTCGTGCAGGGCATAAAGAAGGGCTTGATACCAGACGATATTCTTGCAGACTATCTCCTTTATCGGCTGAATCTGATCGACCCGTCTAGCTACAAGTTGTACTGTGATCCAACCAACGACATCGACCTGTTCCTCTCTTTGGTGGCCAAAAAGGAGGGCAGGTTGAAAGCCGGCGGTGTGCCAAACGTGCAAGAGGCTGCCGCTAGAATCTTGTCTCGCTGGCGAAATGGAGAATTGGGCAAGTTTGTGTTTGATGACCTTTCTGACAAGGCAGTTGAGGAATATCAGCTCCAGTTGCTCAATCCCGCGCTGAGCATGAACCAAGCAAAGAAGCAGCAAAAACAGGCACGAGCACAAGAAAAGGCGGGGGCGTAATATCATCACGACTGTAAAGTATAATACCTGCACCATATATTTGTACGGTTTACTAGGCGGCATTTGCCATGTACACTACCCATCTAAGCGCATTTTGTTTCATACCAAACCTAACTCAGTTCATTCACTTCTTCGTCCATACGATATCTCTTGTTAAACTGTGCAAAGACGCCAATGTCCGAATCCTTCAGAGTGCTAGGGTATATATAAGGATAGCCGGAACACCAGAAGGTCCTGGCCTCATCAGGTGCTTCCGACCAAACCATCATGAGAATCAATCAACAATTAAAAAACATCAAGTAACCAATCGGCACCACTTTGAGATGCTGGTGACGCCCCTGAATGCTCCCAGCCGTAAACGCCTAAAAGAACCAACTGAAGGCTCATCATTTGCTGCCAGCACTTGAACCCATCTTCAAGTATACTGGTTCTGCCACTTGACCATATCTCGCGTCAGAACATCCATCATCTCCATACAGCTCAAATCTTTGAAATCCTTGCCGCCAGATGTTTCCCCAACGGCCTCGTTTTCTATGGCGTGGGAGTGATTCTCGGAATTGCCAGCAATCTGTACGATTGACGTCTTCTGCGGTGAAGCCTCCTCGCCGTTTGCGATTCCGTTTGTCACTGGAAGGGCCTCAGCAGCAAGGTCTACTTGTGTCCTCGAGATAAAGTCCATAATGGCGCCAACACGTCGCTTCATGTCCATCATGTTCAGTTTGTGATGCAGCGCTGGCTTTGCTTTGCCATTTCGTTGCTCGCTGGTTGGTTTTGGGTGACTTGGAGTTGGTTCGTCGCCGTTCTTCTGAATGTCTCGCGACATCGATCGTGCCGGAGACTCGCCATCGGCGTCACGGTCCCTAGTGTACTGGTTCTTGCCTTTCCCCTTTTTATGAGCAGTTCTACCGCCACGCTTATGGGCACTTGAGGCAGGTTGGTGATTCGCAGGGGGTGTATCGGGGGTAGCTTGCACTGGCGCTGGGGTTTCGGTAATGACAGGAGTTTCGATGCTCTTGGCGGCTGGTGGTTTGACAACGGCAGGAGGGGTTTCCTCTGAAGGGTCTGAATCTGTGAGATTATTAGCTATAGTCTTTCATCAAGTCACACCATTTCACTTACCATCTCCTCGTCGCCTTTCTGCGCGCCCTTTGCGTTTATCTGCCGCCTCTTGTCTCTGGCGCTCTTTGTCTTCCTTCTCAGTCTTTGCCCGTTGGTTCTTGCTGTTGCGAGCCTTCTTCGCTCCGTTACGAGTATTTATTTCGTCGTCCGATTCGTTGCGGCTCGGTGCTTCAGCCGGCTCTGCAGGGGGTGATGCCGACCTTGAACTTGTTCTTTGCCGCTTGACGCTTGTAAGATTTCTCGAAGAAGCCAGCTTCTCGTCCCGTGGCCGGGCGGCTACGGCCACAGACTCCTCGCTGTCGCTCCGCCCTCGTTTAGCTCGTCGAGTCAAGATTTCTGGGGCATCTTGGGGAACGTCTTCTTTGCTTGCCTCAATGGCACGCAATAACTGCTCATCTTCGTAGGCTCGGTCGCGGCTGTTCATTGTGGATCGACGTTTGGAGGTCTGTGAGGCGGAGGTAGGGCGCGAATTCTTGCTTGTCCCGTTCTTGGGAGAACGATTGCCCTCCTTAGCGATCGAGGCGGCTCGCGAAGTGGAACGCGACGGACGATTGTGAGGAACATATTTGGACCATTTCTGACTGAAGACGCAAACTGTCAATACCAGGCCAATGCAACAGTAGTGCGTGGTGGAAGTATGGTGTATAGCGTCGAAGGAACCAGGGAAAAATTCAAACACAAACAGATTGGGTGCATGGTAATGAAGCACAACTCAGATCGATCGAGAAAACAATTTTACTCACCCGTTGCTCGCAGTATAAATCTTGTGGAGGTCTTTGCGACATTGCTCGCAGAAATATTCATCAGGAGAGCTCTCGGCGCTAAAAATACCTACACAAGCGCCATGCTGCCAGACTTTGCAAATGTCGCATTGAACGAAGAAGCCAGTAACGTCTTCAGTGAACTCAATGGCATTAAAAAAGTCGGAGTCGGCACCCTCTACAGGCGGGCGACCTGGGTAATCCTCACAGTCGCAGATGCAGCGAACGGCTTCATCTTCCTCTTCTTGGGGGTCGTCACTCCCATTCGCCATGTCAAAGTTGTCAGGTTTGGGAGCTTTTTCGTGATGATCGTCGTCGTGGTTACGCTTCCGCCTCCGACCGAGGAGAGTGTCGTCGAGATCTTCAAATGGCTCCGACGATAACGAGGCGCTGGGGGTAGACTTGTTGGAGGAGGGCTTATTGACGGATCTCGTATTCCGTTCGACTCGACCAGATGTGCCCGAGGACACAGACGACTGTTGAGATTGCGAATTGGTGGCGCGGGCTCTTGATGACCGTCGCGGCGAGGCAGGTGCCATTGGGGAAGTTGGGTCACCCGAGGTGAGGTGGAGAGAGAAAGAGAGAAACGGGGAAGAGAGGGCGAGGGAGAGGTAGAGGAGGTTGTTAGACAAGTTACAGCGCGTGCCACACTGTCGACCGAATAGTCTATGACCGAACGCCTACAGGTAAGTCGAGAAAGGGTAGGATCGCGAGAATTGAGCGTGATGGAAGGTAGTAATGCCGGTTGCAGAAGCCGGATGGGCGACCAGCCTTGACGAGTGCGACTACTGGGACGAGAAAGTCGATGGAGTGCAGTCGAATCGAAGATGGGATTGGCAAGCAAGCATGTCGAGAAATAACAGAGAAGCCGTAGTTATGACAGGGAAAATAATCATCAAGTAACAATGTGTATGTACGAGAAGAGAGCGGGCGGAAGCTTTCTGAGGAGGAGGAGGAGGAGGAGGAGGAGGAAGAGACGAGCCCGGCGTAGGCGCAGGCGCAGGTAGCGTGGGCGTGGGAAAGTGGGCAGGAAGGTGGGCGCGGGTCTGACTTGCTCAGACCAAAGCCGAACCACTGCAACACCACCTGCACCTGCACCTCACTCACTGAGTTCAGTAGTTTACAGGGGTCTTTGGGGTAAGTACTGCCCGCCATCAAATCCGTACTGAACCAGGGCCGAATAGAGCTAGAGTGGCAGTGGAGCCAGGTGCATTTTCTTAATTGTTTGTCAGGCCTCATGTAAAAAAAAAAAAAAAAACACTTTAAGCACTCGCTATGAAAAGTTAATAGAAACCTATAAAATAACTTCAAACTAACTAGATTGATTAGGATGCTTTTCATTCACCAAGAAGTCAGGGTAAAGTAGCTGTCTGTATCAAACAAAGCTATAGTTATTCCGGACTCTTATCAACCCCTGTAGCCAGGGCAGGCGGCTAATGGCCGGTTATGAAGCTTTCTTCCCACGGAGCGGTTTCTTTCCGCTGCATTTTCAAGGTTGTTTATTAATTGCCCTACCTTGCCATTCTGAAGTGTGACATCAGGGGGACAATATGCTTTGTATGATACACATGCAAAAGCCTATAGTAGCTCTTAGCCACTCCTGCTCTGTAGTATTTTATCCGATCATGACTCCAGAAACTTTGGACATAAAATATAATGAAATGTTTTCATGTGTATGTAAATAATTAAAATGTTAACCTAGCTTAGCCTGCTTCCCGTTGGACCCAAACGTTCTCACATTCGGAAGAGGGTGGGCGGGACAGTCCAGTCGTTAGGCGCCCAAGACGGCTTACCTAACCGCCACTTTCTCGTCCTCGGCCCTTGCTGTCACAATTCCACAGACGGTGATTCAACACCACTCAGATATAGAGTCCTTGGAGGCGTTGTCTGGCTTTGCACTGTCGTCATTCAGGCTAGCGATTTTCAGGATTCTCACTGCAAACTTGTTGTTTCGTTTTCGAGTCTATACCAGCGCCCGGGCTTACATAGAGGTGTCCCCGTGCCCTCGAAAGCCGCCCCATAGCCCGCCCGTGCCTGGGTAAGCGACCCCGACTTGAACAAGCGAGAGCAAGCCCGGCGATTACAGTATTCGCACCTTAGCTGCTGCAAGCGCAAGAATCGACTGGAAGTACCAAACGAGACTGAACCAGTGCCGACAGGTGCTCGTCCCAGGGCTGGGCGCTCAGTCGTGGTATGCCTTATCTCGACGATATGTTCTGACCCGCACACAGAACGTTTTAGAGCCCGACCGAACCAAGTTACCCCTCTGTGCTCTACAGAATCAACCAGCCTCGAACGCGGTGCATTCCCTCATTTGTTAGCAAACAATCTTGATACCCTTGTCGAATTGGATGCTCGATATTGCCTAGTCGAATCTGTTTATCATCGATAAATTGTACAGCTTGCGACCCCTCGTTTGGCCATACTCGCCCTTCGACTGTTCTTGCTTTTGTTGTTTGGATCAGACAGGAGTCTATACAATGTTTGATGGGTACGCTTTCCGTTTGCCTAAGACGCTTGCGCCATATGTTGTCATCCTTAGCTTGCCGTTGATGTTGTAACAATTCGCAACGGCCAGCAGGGCTGAGCTGCAGTTGGCGCCGTCACAAATATCCCCCATCACCACTTCGTCCTCATGTCGACTCTCGCTCTAATTGTGACGATTCTTCTTGGTCTTCTGACGATCTACCTGCTAACGAAAAATGTTCGTTCTTCTCGCGCAGGTCATAGTCCCAACATGTCGCCAGATACCGTATCGTCGCTATTCCCAGACCGACCGATTCGGCCGTTGCCGAAGCGTCGACTTCGAGAGAAGCTCTCCCCTGAGGTCGCGGATACGATCAAATACCCCCCTTCAACTCACGACACTACTCCTCTCTTCTACTACCCCCCCTATACCCTGAAAGACGAGGGAAGTCCACCGAGGACCGTGTCTACAAGCCCAGCTCAACAGGGACGACGGACAGAGGCGGGACGCAATTATACGCCTCGACGGAACGGCGCGGGACCACTCGGTGGCGATGATGAGGAAGCAGCTTTGCGAAGCACTTTGGTTACCAGGTCCCCGCCTGAAATTTTAACTCGTGCTGCGCAGCGGTCCTCCAAGCAAGACCAGGCTCGCCCAAGTCCACAGCCGCCTCCTTCTGCCACGTCGTCGGTGGATGGCTACGATTCATTCGAGAACACAAATAACAAGAAGAAGCGCAAGATCCCATCTGCGGGGGACGCTACAATCAATGGCACTCATGGGCTGAACAACGAGATCGGGACCCTTGCTATCTCAGCTGGCACAGGGCATTCTCCTACCAATGAAATGCACAACGACAGAAGCTATTCTCACTCCAATACGTACCCAAGTGCGAGCACTTTCACAACCAACAATCAGGGAATCTCGGGGCCTGGCCGCGGCAGGCTTGGGCGTTCAAGGAATGGCAGAAGCCCACTTCGAGCATTGTCTGATGGCAACAATACGTGGGTTGGACGAGGGTCAAAAGCTACGCAGCCTCAATGGGCTTCAAGTGGTAAGTTTCCTTCTTCCTTTATTCTATTATCGTATTGTTCTACATGTCAATTGCGGGGAGCCTGTGCATCAACAAGCGACAAGCAACCCTGATGCAACCACCACAACCTTATTGTATAAAATCGTCAATTCAGGTGAACCTCGCATTCAATACAAACGTACTATTCTCAGGCGCCGCTTTACACCAACCACAGCTCACGGGTAATGGCATACGACGGGACGGAGCCTTGCATAGTACCTGCCAGTCAACAATTTGCCCAACCTTATCCCATGCGTCCTGCGCCAGAAATTCCCCTTTTCCCACTCACTCCTCTGCATCAACAATCTTTTTTCACCTCAACATTCTTTTATATCATCTTCAAGCTTCTAACACATACCAGAACAAGGCAGTGGCATCATCTCAAACGCTATTGCAAACGCCGAGAAACTGCGACCTCAGGGACAAGAAAACGTGAGCCTGCTTCAGCAACATTCCTCCTCGACAAAATCCGCTCCAGCGTCGACTCAGTTCACCTTTACCTGTGATTCCCAGGTTCCTGGTACCATCCAGTGGCCCGGTAAGTGCATGTCTCGTGGCGAATACAGTAGCGTACTAACCTGGACACAAGGCCACGCGAGCAAACACAGTATGCCGACTCAAACAGTGCCCGGTGCCTCGCCAGGGATGTCTCTTAGCAACGGTATTCATCCTGATGGTGCCTCCAACGCAGCTAGTCGAGGCTCAGGCAGTTCTCGTCGGAAGAGCAAGCGGCGTCTGGACAAGACACTTGACATGGCTGCGCAGCGCCGTCGTGAGCTTGCAGCAGAGAAACGGCGTGTCAACCCCCCAGATGCAGAACACACTTGGATTTGCGAGTTCTGCGAGTACGAAGATATTTTTGGGGAACCACCGAGAGCACTCATTCGAGAGTACGAAATCAAAGATCGTCGTCGTCGACAGGAAGAGGCCGATCGTAAGCGACTTCTTGAGAAGGCCAAGGCCAAGAGCAGGAAAGGCAAGAAGAGTGGTAAAGCTCCGGCTAAAGGAGGAAATACCACAACCCAGAATCCAGCTCAGGAGCCAGCTATCCCTACAGACGTGAACAACAGTCACTCTACGCAGTCAGAGGAAGACGAGGACGAATACTCCAATTCTCCAGGAGACCGAACCGGGCCAGACATATCAGCTGAAGTACTGTCATCCTAGGTTTCCAGAACGGGTCAGAGGGATGAACTGCCCCTACGGCAAGATTGCTACCCAAATCAATGGCCGGCCAACAGAGCGTGGGCAGGGGAGATTGATCGGTGGAGAGAATAACGAGTGCCGGTATTGCTTGGAATCTCTCGCTTTCGCCTTCGAAAACAAGAACGACTCTGGGCAACATTTGGAACCTATTGCTACTGGCCTTGGAGATGAAAGCGGGACTCGGGATTAGTAGGGGGCATTTGCTGTTTACTCGCTCCTGGAAAGTCTGGGAATTTACACCTCATGGAGAGTCACTCGGTGAGGAGGAGGCTCAGGAACGAAAGCGATGTTGGGTTTAAACACAGGAATGTGGCAGCGTTATTCGATTGAAGACGGCAGCGCCGCATAGCTAGGATATTCATCAGCCAGGTGACCAAAGTAGTCGCGGGATATGGTATAAAAGCTATTCTAGTGTAAAGAAACTCATTCATGACCAGTCTTTATTGTCTCTTGATTACATTCTTTTTCTGCTTCTTTTTTACCGTGCACGCATCAAGCCAAACGGAGAATTAAGCTAATAAACGGCCTAAAGCAAGATACTGACGTCAGAGTGTGGGCCACTAGTGCAGGTTGGACTTTGACCTGAGGGGGATTTGCAAGTTAATCTAACTTGGCATCTGTTATGCGGCGGGCCAGGGCGAATTGTTTAAGAGGGCGTCTATGAAATGTCCATACTCGGTAAGATATTCGTAAGACCTACAACATAGTAGGGACTTGAGTATTGCTCCAAATACTCCAAATCATGTTGATGAAACCATTCAAGCTATACAACAGAGATATCGTGCTCAAAAAGTCGGACCGGGATCCTCTTGGTCCAAGTTTTCAAGCTGAGTCGGTAGCTGAGATGGGGCCCAATATGTAACAACAATTAGCCCCGGATTGCTTATCCCGCAGAGGAGTGCCTCTGGACCTACGTAGATCTCGGCATCTGGGGAGCTGGAGGCCTGCCGATATTGAACCTGATGAGGAACTGATCTACAGGCAATTACTGATCAAATGAATCTGTGCCTGCAGTCGGAATCCTCCGTAGATGGGGGTGGAAAGCTGTTTACGATAGATAGACTGTCATCTGTCATCTGTGTAAGCCCAAACGCATGCCATGTGGTTCAATACAAGCCGATACAAGTGTTATGCAGACTATTCATGCCTATTGAAGCCTCTACAGCTTTACAGAGTCAAATGCTCAGCTACGTATTAAAGATCATCTCATTGGACCCTTAGTTGTCCCGTCTGCAATGTGTCCTGGCCAGATCAAAACATTAGAGTGGAACCACTAATTGAGGCTAGCGCCGGTGGCTTTACCTTGTCGTCATCAGGTCTTAGTTGCATCAAAGACTACCTCTCTTCTTCAACTACTTTTTGCAGCCCTAATTTCCGTCTCATCCCATCTATTATCCTGACGTATGCAACATATAACTTATCGCATTATCTTGACTCAGATATCAGCGTCATTATTCACTTGCTTCCGATATTCCGGGTCTCATGCGCGCCGACTGTTGAGCCTTTGATGGCCTTGCGCCGCTTTCGATCTAGCCCAGTCCCAGTCCCAACACAGTCCAGTTCAGCCCATCCCATTCATCATGTTTGGAGGCTCAAGGAGGCATCGCCCTCCCACTCAGGTAAGCAAAACCTACCGGTACCGTACATTGCCGCTTCTGTAAAACCGGTTTTGGCTCTTTGACTTTGGCGCGCCACGGCACCGGCCCTGATAGACGCCCATTAGCTCAGGCCATCGAGTTGCCGCGCTTGTGTTGATCATTGGCTTTAACCTCTTGTCGTGCCCTTGATGCGATTCTTTTTCCCTCATTCTCCTTTTCCTGCCCACCCACCCGTTTCCCTCTTTAGTGTCTTTTCTACATGCTAACATGGCGGTTTCATCCCAGCCATTGACCAAGGAGACGGCCAATCCCAATGCTGCGACAGCCGCTGCTTCGGCCTTTTTGCGACGTGAACCAACACCATCTCTATCATCAGCAGCTGCCGCGGCTGCTCTGAAGGCTCGGCCTACGACACCAACAAATGTATCCCAGGTTCAATCGAAGCGAGCTACCCGCAGGAGCGCATCGGTTTCGTCCACAGGGAGCCGGGATAGGAGGAGTCGGGAGCTTCATCGAGCGCCGAGCACCGGTTCTATGACAGAACGGACCTTTCGATCGCCATCCCCATCGCCCGCCCGCCACGCCGCTCCAGCCGTCCACGATGTCCCTCCAGTGCCCAAGATTCCTCAAAATGACCATATCAAAAACGATGTCAAGAGTCCAACTCACAAGCGAGCAACGAGCTTGCAGACTCAACCGTTTCAAACGGCAAGCCAAAAGATGAAGAATGGTCAAGGTTCATGGTTTGGGGCAGCTAGCGCTGGCGACTTATCAAACGTGCGCCGAGCTGCTGTAGCTGATAAGAGGGCATCCGCAGATCTGCGACCGAGCAGCCCAAGCTCTATCAACTTTTCGTATCCTCGCTCTATTATGGAACCCTCCAGTCCATCCGACAATGCCATGGTATATGACCCCAATTCCAGGCGGATGGTTCCCCAGGTACAGCTTTTAATGCAGGATCAAAATATTCGCGATGCATCCGAGAAACCCGTCCGGAAACATAAGAATGAGGGATCAAGGAGCGGTACTCATCTTTCAAAGGGGACAGTAGGGAGATTGAAAGGCACCGCAGTTGAAACTACATCCCCGCTGCCTAAGCCGGCCAAGACCACGCAGGCTCCATCAGGCACTTATGCTGCAGTCACACAAGAACCTGAGCAGCTCAAGGAGGCTCGTCAACCAGAGGCTGAGCAGGTTTCTGATCTGGAATCGGATCTCGAGTCTGAACCAGAGGCTAAATATGATGTGAAGCCTGATACTAGGTCCAGCTTGTCAATGGAGAAAACCCTGGTTGAGTCCGATTTGGAATCAGATATTCAAGAGGCTAGGCAAGCAGATCGCACTGTTTCAACCCCTCCAAGTGCGACTATCTCTGAAGCCTCGGTCAGAAAACGGCCTTCTGTGGTACATGAAGCTCCTGAGGAGGAAGAGGAGACGGAACGTGAACCTGTCAAGCAGACGGTCTCTCGAGAACGTCCGATGAACACGGTTGATGCAATACCAGTTAAATCTTCTTCGCCATCCCAACAGACGCAGGAAAATGCTCGAATAAGTCAGGTCCAGACACCTGTGGAGTATTCGAGCGAAGCCGTACGTCGAAATCGAGTGCATTCTGAAAGCCCGGCTCGCAGTCCTGGTCGCACCACACACTTTGCGCCCAAGGCCGACCAGCTGCTTGTTAGGCACGAGCCACCGCCGCGGTCGCTGTCTCCTCGGAAATCTGCACTCAAGTCTTCAGGCCTTCGTGATGCGTCTCCTTCAGAAGACGGCTCAGATGCTTCTGCTGCCTGGTCAGGCGTGGCTAGCCGAGAAGACTCGGAGCTTTCACGAAAGAAGAGTGTGAGGGTAAGCTTCGATGACGGGAACACAACAGTTGTGGGAGAGCCCGTACCATCCTCAGATACAGACTCGCCCCAAGTGGCCAGCCCACAAGCGAAGAAGCCCTGGCATAACATCATCGGACGAAATAAGAGAGATTCATTGACTTTGGATGAGGACGAGACAATGACGCCTCGCCCTGCTCTTCCGTCGTTTGGGAGTATTCGAGAGAAAAAAATTAGAGAAACGGAAGAACGACCCCTGGTTCGTCCATTGGAAAGATCAACATCGCCTCCGGCTTCTCCTACACATGATCACACTGAAGGCTTGACACAGTCAAGCGACCGTGCTATAGGATCATTCCTATCACAAGAACAGTTCTCTCGCAACGAAGCTAATACTTCCAAGTACCGGGAGCCTCTTCCTCCTGTGGTCACGTCTGTTGATAACCATGGCCATATCAGTAACAGCGACCTAAGTTCCGATGACGAATCTGAATCAGAAGCCTTTGGAAGGACGCAGCCCCCCAAAGAGCCAATACCGGAAACGCAGACCACCACCAGCAATTCAGCCAGTCGTTATGATAGCGATTCGGAGGAGTCCAGCCACGGTGACAAGATACCGACGATTTCAATAATACAGCCAAGTCCCCGGATTCCCGATGAAAACGAGGCCGAGACGCCGCAAGACTTTTTCGACGTTCCTGGTGGTTTCCCTACAGACATGAACGCGGCATCCAATGGGAAAGCAATTCCTGAAGACAGCAATGCCTCCTCTCCCGAAGCTCAGCCTGATGGGTCTACTAGGAGCGTGAAGACTGCAGAGCCAATTACGACTCGGCGGTCCTTTGATTCTACTAGCAGAATAACTCCTAGTCCTCAAATGGACGATATTCGGGAAGAGTCAGAAGAATCTGATGGAAGCAGTATCTATAGTGATGCTTACGAGGATCTCTCTGATATGGAGGGCGACGGGTTTATGTCTCTGGACGCTGTTGTTGATAGCCCTGTCAAATCGGCATTCTCTCAGAAGATATTTGAGAAAGCTGTGGCCAGATCTAAGGAGACTGATATCTCTCAGGAGAACACGCCTACAAACAGTACATCTCAGAAGTCTTTGCAAGCACCAAACGATTGGGAAAATGCGAAGGCATACTGGAGGAGCCTGAGTGTTAAGGACAGACGTAAACTTGAGAGAGAGGCTATGGAAGAATCTGAGGAGGAGCACATTTCGACAGAAGCAACATCACGAACTAAACCCCAGCCACAGGCGCAAACAAAGCACAAGCCGGTGGAAGAGCCCGTACAGGAACCCTTGGAAGAATTCGAAGAGACGCCCATCTCTGAAAAGACTCGTGATCCCAACCGTATCTATCAAATTCAACCTGGCTCAAGCTGGCCCCGCGAGGAGGTCGAAAAGTCTCGAGTGAAGGCTCCCGTAACAGACAAAACCAAGCCCGCAGGAGGTGCAAAGCTCCGAAAGTCTGTGCGAGGCTCTGAAACCTCTGTAGCGGATGATCTAGGCTCAGCCCAAAACGGCAGCATGCGCAAATCTATGAGATCTGGCGCTACCCCCTCGACTCCCCAGGACGGCAACCTACGCAAGTCCCTTCGTGCAGAGCCTGAGTCTCCAGCTGCTACTGGCACGGGGATGCGCAAGTCACTCAGAACAAACGGTTCACCGGCTAACGGACAAAAGCCTGCTGTGACTCAGAAAAATGCTCCCCGGCCTACCTCCTACCAGCCATCAACTGCATCAGAGCCAGTCCAACCTCATCGTCGGACACATTCCGAGGATAGAGGGGCTACCATGCGGGCTGCTACAAAACCGGCTCTCAGACGCCAAGGTTCTGATTCGAGTGAGAGCAGCTTCCGACGTGCAAAGGCTGGAGGCGGAGAAGGGCTTGGCTTCCGTAAGACAATGAGAGGGAGTATGCGCGAACAAGTAACAACAGCTCCATCAGAAAGCGCAAGAGGAAGCAGTCGATTCAGTCTTCGATCACTGTCACCCACAGGATCGGGCTTTCGTCGTAATTCCAACACAAGCTCTCCGCCTCCTGTTGCGATGGGCGGTCGTATGCGTCAGTCACTGCGTGCCGAGTCAAGTGACCCTGGGTCCTCTCGCATGCGCGTTTCCGGCTTCAGCCGCCCAGCTAAAGGCAAGAAAGCCAAAGGTGGAAGTCGCTTCGAGGATTCGAGCGATGAGGAAGATGGCCGCCCAGTATTCCGAAGTCGTTTCGTGGATTCTAGCGACGAGGATACTCCTTCGCCCCGACCCAAGCAACAACGCGTACCCAAGACGATGCGGAGTGCAGCTTCGAGTAACGCCGCTGCCGCTGCTATGAAATCTCCCCCTTCTCGTGCAGGTGTCCAAGCTTCTCCAGACCTACCAGACAGCGATGACGAGGTAGAGCAGCAGCAGCAAAACGGTGCCTCCAATGGTACAACTCACGCGGCTCCTCGAACTACCTCGGCATTGAAGCGAAGCGGTTCGGGGCGAGAAAGCATCGGTGCGCTGCCTTCCACACAGGCTGGTGGCTTTGATACTATGGGCACTCGTCCAAGTCACAAGCGCCGAGGAAGTTTCATGTCGTCAATCCTTCGGCGCAAGAAAGATCCCTCTGACAAGATCTCTCGGGCCACGAGTGAGAGTGCCTCGCGCCGAGATATCCAACAGGACCGCCCTACTATTGCCCGAAGCAACAGCGAGGCCAACGCACATAGTTCGCGTCTACAGAAACGCGGAGCCAATTGGCCTCTTCAAGACCCTCTTCATACTCACGAAGAAGAAGACCAATTCGACGATAACTCACAAAACACATATGTCGTCGATGAAGAGAAACGGCCGTCCACCGCTGGCGGGGCCGGCCCTTCTCCAACAAAGACGGGCTTCCTCAAGCGCCGCAGCACTTCTCATAGTGCAATCGGATCTGCGAACAATGCTCTACCGGCTTCAGTCGACGGTTCATCGACTGGCACGCCAAAGAAGAAGAAGTTTGGAGCATTACGCAGGATGTTGAAGCTTGATGAATGAGCAAACGTCCTTTTTTTTTCTCTCTAGTATTATAATCATCACTATATCACCCCATACACCAACCACCATATCAGCACCACTATTCCTCTTTTAGTTGTATGCGACACACTCGCTCTAGCATCCCCTTTTTCTCACCTTTACTCACGTGTCATTGAAGAAGCTTTTTGAATTGAGTCACGCATGGACGGACGGCTTACCCTGGATTGGACGACTAATCGGTTGGATAAAAACATGGTGCAAATCCAAGGTTACGAAAAGGAACAATGGTAATATCTAGTAGCTATTCTATTTCATCCTTTAATTCACAACTCTAGTATTAGATATTATTATATGCAACAGCATTAAGCACGAGTAAGCTCTTCCGTTTTACTTTTACAACACTTCAGTATCGATGTGTAACGGATGTCTTGCTGGCGGCATCATGATCCGTACTTCATAGGTAACCTTGGAGAGTGACATTAGAAATAGCTGTTTTCTTTTTAAATTTGTAAGAATTTGAGTAAAATACTCCTAAGAACACTAAAATAAAAATAAAAATAAAAATAAAAAAAGAATAAGAAAAACTCAGATTTCAAGAAATAATAAAAGTGTAATAATAGTCTTAAGTAAAGATTATTATGATTATTATGCTTGTTCCAGGTTATGTGCTCCTACGTTACTATGAAAGTGGAATAAGGAATGACTGGTTATACAAAAAGAGAACAAAGTTCCTAAGACCATGGAATATGACCTGTAAGACACTTATATGGTAGCACTCGCAATTATGTGATCATTTCGCGTTACTCTTCAGCATTTTGCTTCTGATTCTCTATATGGTATCAAGTCAAATCACATCCATTCCCCGTCTGGCCTGTATCCTTCGGCTGCTTTGCCATCAACGCCTTGCCTCGTTAGAATCCGAGCATGTCTCTAGTAAGCACTATTCGTATAACTATCAGCCCTTCACTCCTAAGCCAGTAACCCTGTACCAAATATTAAGAAAACTTTCAAAATGCCAAATAAGAATGCAGACCATGAATATTTTGATGCACCCACCCACAACTCCATGACCATGCACCGAGATTCACTTCAGGAAATTGAAGCAACGGCTTAGGAAAAGCTAAGCCTTAGGTGACAAGTGGTGTACACAGCCGTGACGACACCTTGCCACAGCCGAGAAATATATACAAAGATATAACATAGTGACCTTTAAAAACATAAAAAGTATTTTAGCTTTTAGGCCGCGGTTTATCACCGCTTCGCGCCTTTTCGCGCTCAAGGAGCAGCGTGAGTTGGCTTTTCGTGCGTCCTAAAGGTACACTAGCCGATGTGGTAGGTTGAGTCAGAGTGAAGCGAGCATCGAGGACAGAGGGCTTAGGTGGTACGACGGGGATTGTATGATGTTGAGGTTGTCTATGATCGATATTGTTCGAATCCGACGTGGACCCAAGTCCGGATTGATCAAGGATTGTGCCTGCGACGGCAACGTTAGAAGTCGACGAAGTGGCCTCCGTGAAAAGGCCTGGCGCTCGAATGCTATGCTGCGACTTTGGTAGATCGTATCCGCCATGAGACTGGGACCGCGCCATAAGAGGTGCTTCGTGGCTGTGGGAGCTTTCTAAAGATCCAACGGCAAATGTCGACTTCGACGACGCTCCAGACCCCCTCCGCGATCCATGACTTGATAGGTTAATGAGAGAACGAGCTTGGGGGAGTACGCCTTTCTCGCGATGAATGCTGCGAGTTCGATCTTTTGAGGGTGACTGTCGGGATTCTCCTTCTATAACTTCCTTGGCTGCCTCTTTTTTGTACGAAACCGGCCGAACGGGTGTAGCTGGTTGTTTCCCACGTGCTTTCTCGCTCAACACAGGACGTCCCTCGACCACGCCATTACTACCTCGCGGCGTTGGTTGGCCATGTTCCACGCTTGTGCGGCTCTTGGGAGGTACGGGCCGCTGCAGAGCAGCATTCCGTGACCCACCCGATGTTCCAAACCCAGTTTCTCGAATAACAGGCTCTGCAGCCGATGGCGATTTGTTTGGCTGTCCTGTTTTCTTACTTGGGACAGAAGACGGGGGGGCAAGCTTCTGAGATGGCGCTATGGTCGTTTTCTTCTTTGGTGAAGCCACTACATAAACGGGTGCCTCGGAAACTGTCGCGGCTGTGCTTCCTGAGGAGGGGATCTCATCTTCATCAGCGGATTCATGAGGTGACACAAAGCGAGCGGTGGGTCGGGGCCCTGATGATGAAGGGCCTCGAGCTTTTTTCAGAATTGGGTGGGCGGGTGGCGGCTTGGAGGCACTAGAAGATAGTGTTCTCAACGCTGAGTCGGTGGATTTTGGAGGGCGAGACCCTTGAGGATGTGATAGTGGGGGTGTTGCCTGAGATTCAGCGGCTTCCAATATCTGCTTTATCAGAGGGGGTATCTGGATCGTGTTAGTCGGCGATGGGGGGTATTCTGTCAGTAATAAACCTCAGTGAGACGTACATCGGGTCCTTCCCATCGATTCGGCGGCCCCTTGAGAGGAACGCAGGTTGGTCCAACCGAGATCTCTTCATAAAGCTTGGCCAAGGCACTACCCTTCAGGAACCTGCGGTCACTCCCCCAAACGTGCCACCAAAAGTTTTCAAGCCGGCATGCCGTCGGGTCTTTGAGCTTCTTATATGTTGTAGTGTACACTAAGTAAATATGAGTGAAACTGCGTGTCAAGTATGGGAAATCATAATGCATACCATGCCAGTACTCCCAAACCTTGTCGGGAGGAACAAGCGAAAAGTCGGCCACCTCTTTGTAGATGTTCTTAGAGTTGATGACAATGCCCTTTGGCAAAAGCATGGGCATGTTGGATTCCATGCCTTGCAGTGAGAACCACTAAGGCCGGGTAGTCGTGAATAGTTTCTGCGGTGGCGGAGAGGAACGAAGATCGAGAGTCTAGTCTGCAGAGGCAACTCAACGATTCGTGAACGCAGAGGTGTCTATCGGCGGCTACAAAGGTAAAGCATGGTCGCTAGAGTGAAGGTAGTGAGAGATCGATGGTGTTGAGTGATTGTGGGCGCACAAAAGACACTCGATAATCAATGAAAGTCGTTCTCTTCCTAATTTCCGCCACTAGGAAGATGAAAATGTAGCGCAGTTTCCCAGTATATGTTAAAGTATAAAAAAGGGTTAAGCAAAGGTTAACGATGATGGAGAATCGTCGAAGTGGTTGAAATGGGCCGCTGTTCGAGAAACACCTAAGCGGGTTGAGAAGCGCAGCAGCTGACAGTAGTTGAGAGGCACACAGAAGCTCCAAGTTACACCGGAGTGTCTTGTCAAAGTTCTTTTTTGGTTCTTTCGCGTGGGTCAGTATTTATTGATTCCCTCCGAAAGAAACACCGTTTGAAAGAGAACAGAATCTCAAGATGGCTCGTGACTCGTAAGCTCGTGACGCAAAAACTGGCCTCTCGTGGGCGAAAAAGGCGGCGAAAGTAATAAACAGTGGACCTTGTGCCTGTGAAGCGAGACAACTCTGATGAGTGGTACTCAAATGTTGTTGCAATATAAAGCTTAGCTCAGCGCGAGTTCTGGATGCACTCGTGAGCTAAATCGAGCAGGCCGTTCAGGTGCTGTGTAAGTGTAACAGGATGTTAGGGTTCTTATTGCACCTGTGCAGTTCGAAGATCCTTGAGAATGAATAAAGTCTGCGCGTCACGAGATTAGGAACATGAACCAAAGGAGGGACGGATATAAAGATAAAAGAAAAAAAATTAAGGGTCCAAAGATACATGGAAAAGTCTGTACCTGCTAGCGAACCGGAGGAAAAGACGGTGGAGAGCCGGTGGAGGGATTGGTGATAATGAAATGGCTGAGGATATCAAGTGCTGTGAGCTCAAGTTGATGGGTACCGTACGTTCCGCTGCTAAGGGTCGGGGCACACGAAAAGTCCAATAGCCGCGGCGGAGACGGAATACGCCAAAGGCTTAGACACTTCGCTGCCGATAAGCTTCGGAGGCGATGGTTGTCCCGAGAGCTGAAAGTTGAGAAACAATACGGGATAAGAAAACTGAATAATAAATTCGTGTGATGTTGCGGGCTTGTGCAAGGCGGGTGATAGCTCGTGACGACCGATGGGAGGGAGAAGGACTGAAAAGGAGTCTCGTCCAGTTGTTCGGCGGCGAAAGACGAAACGGCGGAGAGGCAAACCAGGACAGGTATCTTTCCGGAGAGGCCGCTGCTTTGCTACCTCGCTGACCGGTCCAGGCCAGAATGATCCAGTTTTGATGAGTGAGTGCCCTGGCAATGGAATGTATCAGAGCCTCTGCCTTGTGAGCAAGAGCCAGGGGACCGGGTTCAAGCGACTTGTCACCCAGCACGTTGAGGGAGGCTTATCACCTAAAATGCTGGTACGTACTGCAGTAGTGTAAGTAAATATGCTCGACACTTTAAGTTGGGGTGGTTCCTCCCCAGATAATAGTGACCTTGGAGTGCTGCATGTAAGAAGTACGGATTACCTAGGGCAGACAAAAGCCACGACTGTAAGGGAGGAAGACGACACGAATATGTTGCAAAATGAAGGTAAATCAAATCTGCGGTCGAGAAGATGGAGGACAGGGAAATGAAGATTGAAGATGGAGAAATGGGCAAAGGAAAGGAAATATCAACCATGGACCTCGACCTCTCTTTCTCTTTCGCTTTCCCTTTTGCTCGGTGATTTTTCGTTGTCTGGACTGTTCCTTCTCCAGCCTAGCTTATGACCTTGGGAAGGCGCCCGGGGCCGGGGAGCAGAGCTTGACGGATTCCTAGTGGGCAGCTAGCTGCTTCCTCCTGCTTCTTACGCGGTTTAGTATACCTAATTATAATGGACTAAGGTAAGAATGATAGTATACATAATAATATAAGCTATACTTTATTTGTTTATTTATATAATATTAAATCTCGGATTAGAGTAAATATCTTCAGTATTGTATATTTTAACACAAGGTAGAGGCCGATTCTTGTTCGACCCCCCAAGCAGGACAGCCATCTGCTCCAGGATGTGCGCTAACGCTAGCAGGATAGGTTGCACTGGAACCTGAACTACCGACCCTTGTGACGTGTGGGCTGTTGAACCTCATGCGAGAGCTTTTGTTCTCACATGGGCATGATGTATGTACCAAGATACTTAGATACAATGCATCACTAGGCTGGGCTGACCTCCACTGCGTTCCCTTAGTACCTTGATATCCATTCCGACTTTAAGCTAAAGTGATAGACTCTTTTCCCCGTCACCCCTATTCGGTGGGTTCTCTATTCTCATTCCCTGACACGAAGACTGGAATCTAAGGGTTGTTAACAAATCCATTCACTTGTACGGAAATAGGGCTGATAGGTTTTATAGACCATAACAGCTTTATTCCCGTATGTATCTACTGTACAATGGTATCCCTGTGGCTGAATGGATGGTACATCCAACTCAGGTCGACAGGGGCTACAGGAACTACTAACAAGGATAGGTCCCTAAGCATCAAGGTCACGGGGCCCTTATTGACTTGAAATATCGCCAATCATCAGCTTCCAAGTCAATGAGATTCTGTCCGGCTATATGCAGAGCGAGTTGTCACCTTGGATCATGTTCTGAACAGTTTGTGTCGATCGAGCTTCTGTCTGGGCTAAAGAGAGGTAATATATAATGGCCTATCAACATGGGATAAATTCACCGCCTTGATTTTAGTAGGCACTTCGTTTATAACTCGAAGCAAGGGGAAAAGAGTTTAAAATATCAGCAACTTGCAGTGCGCGGGACTTTGACAAAAACATTAGATAAGTGCTCCTAATCGCATATTGACTCAACTTCTAGTCTCGCCGGTTTCAGCCGCTACTCTACGACATGTCACGCACGTTGCGACACCAATACCATAAGCTCAAAACAACTTTCATGATTGCAACATCACTACGTACATACACTATTTGCGGCTCTGCGTACTGTCCCTCCCCTCCTTTCATTGCAGTTCCTGACTCGACAACCCCTAAATGGCGACGATCTTCAAGCCAACCACAACCTCGCCACTACTACATACTTCTAGGTTTAGAACAGTTATGTTACTTAACGACTCATTGCTTGTTTGTGGAACTCATCTCATGACCTCTCAAAAAGAAAAGAAAAAAAGCTGAAACCGTCACATTGAGTCGATCTGCCAAGCCATTTATTCGGATTGGCTGTAACAGTTCTTCCCATGTCCCCTCCACTACCTACTAGGTACCATGGAAGCATTTCTTTTCTTCTTTCTTTTTTCCTTCTCCTCTCTTTTCCTCTTACAGAAGGCTCACATACATGAGCGAAATTTCTTCAAGTCTTCTGATCTGTTCCCCTTGCGGGGGTATTACCCAGAACCGTTATGGTCGTGTGACTGAAGCCGGATCAGCCACATGAATTGGGACAGCACAGACTAGGTACGATATCAGTCCCTTCTGAAGCTCTTCCCCGCTCTCGAGCATTTGCATCTTTTCACGAGACCAACCTAGGACTCTTGGGCGTGCGTGCGTCCGCCCGTTCCTGAAGGCACCTGACGCTGGGATGATGAAAGGAGTCAGCCACCCCGTCTCTGGGCTAGACTACTACAAGGCAACCAAGTCATCTTGTCGGCCGAGAGGAATCGTGGGATCCATCATTGTGGACTTTATTCGAGGACGGCAATGCTCAAGGTCGGCTTTAGAATCCCGAGAAACTCGGCTAACTGTGGAGAGCTCAAGCTTGGAGCTTTGGTTGCGCCCAGTCCAAACTTTGACGACCACCATGAGTTTCGAAAAGTGAGGAATCATGATGGAGATGAATGACCTGACATTCTAGCAACTTTGCTTTTCTCTCCCATGATTGAGATTACTGTTACTGTAGGTAACACTCGTATCTAAATCACTTACCCACGTGGTCAAGAATTCTGTGCAAGGTACATTGAGGTGACTGACAGGTCTCCCCCACGCTTCGGGCCACGCAACAAGCTTCATGGTTGCGGGGATCCTTGTTAGAGATCCTGGCCTTGGAGAGCTTTAACAAAGATGGAGGGGTCACGATGAATTGGAAGCTTCCTCTTTGGTCACCGCAGGCCGACACTGATTCATTAGTGTGATTGCGCCATTTGTATTGTAGAGGAGGGTGCTTGGCAGCTTTCCTCATGCTTTCGGATGTCGCATTTAGGAATGATTATCATGTTGCAGCTGACACATGATCTTGAAACTTACAACCTTGAACCAAATATCAGACCTGCCCCTGATATCTTCCAGAATTTCTCATCAAATTTACTATAAATATAAAGATTAACTTGAAAAGCATTGTGAAGTTACAAGAGTTTCAAGTCATTGATATAATTCTATATCTAATATTAGAGTAGATATCTTGTATGATTATCACAAGATGATTCAACATAGGTAGACCGGCCAATTCTTCTTCGACCCTATGCCCGTATGAGGTACCGACCTAGTGCTGAGAAAAAAGCCCATGTTAACAATAATCTACTGACCTTTCAGCCTCAATCTTGATATGGGATAGAGTGTATCATTGTGCGCAGACGCCTCATTTTGGCGTCAAATCAACAGCCTCACGCATCCTGGGCGCACGCTGTAGGTACTCTACATAGGTAGTTTACTGTGAGGTAACCCATAGCGGCAGCCGTTTGGGCTGTACCATGGTCTCGGAGTCGACGACCTGGCTGCATCCTTATCCTTGGCTGTTTCGGCAATCCCGTCACGAGCGCGCGGGTTACACTCGGGAATGCCATGGGTTTGACGTGCGGCTAATTTATGCGATTTCAGGATATGTCACATATCAATATCTAACTATATCATGAATAATAGGGCTTTTCTATAGAACGAAAAAACTTGATAACATCTAGATACCTCCCTTATTTAACTCGATACCATGACAATAGCTGTACTATGGTAACAGCTTTTCAATGTCATTAGCGATAAGCTCGATAGGTAGTTATGATAAGTTTTGTGATAAAAGATAAAAACCATTACTTCTCACTCTTTTTATATATCCTTAAATACTATTATTAAAACCCAAATCCGCTTCTATCCTAGTATACCTGCCTAGGTACACAAAAAACAATTACAGTACATATTTAACCAACTCCCCTTTTCGCCCTTTGTGAGTGTTTAAGTGACGGTGTAACCACCATCCACTCGAATATCAGCACCAGTGACATAGGAAGAAGCCTGTTTGAAACAGTGGTCAGATTCGCTCTCTGGTATAAGAATCCAAGACTTACATCTGAAAGCAGGAATGCAACAGGACCCATGAGATCCTGAGGCTGGCCCATCTTGCCCTGAGGAATGAGGGAAGTCCACTTGGCCTTGAGATCAGGGTTATCATCAAGAATCTTTTGAGTCCTGTTGCAATTGTGTCAGCTTGATGGTTTGAGGTATGAACGGCATTGGATAATGCTACTTACAGTGCAGTGAGCATGTAACCAGGAGAGATACAGTTGACTCGAATACCAGCCTGTGCCCACTCAACGGCGAGAGAAGCTGCGAGGTGGCGGACACCTGCTTTGGCGGCGTTGTAGGGAGCCTGAGGCTGAGGAACGTTCACGATAGCACCCGACATACTGCCAATCATGACAATGCTTCCAGGGGCCTTTCTCTCCATCAAATGTCGGGCGACAGAGGTTGCAAAGAGATAAGTGCCGTCGACATTGACAGCCCAGAGCTTGCGGAGACGGTCGATGGGGTAGTTAACCGCTTCGAAGTTTTCTGTGAAGCCGGCTGAAGTGACCAGGTTGTCGATCTTGCCGTGTTCCTTGACAACCTCGGCGATACAGGCATCGACGGACTCGGGGTCAGAGACATCGGCGTAGTGAGCGGTGACCTTGGGCGTTCTATGATGAGCGATTCGTTAGTCTTGAACCCAGCTTAACATGAGGCTATGTGAGCTTACCGTCGAGCTCGAGGGTTCTCCTTCTTGAAAGCCTCGATGAGAAGGCTAGTCTGCTTCTCCGCCTCCTCCTCTGTAATACATCAGCATTGGCTTTTTGCGCTCTGGCAAGATGAACTCACTGTTCATGTCGACAAGAGCAAGGTTGGAGCCCGAAAAGACCATTCCCTGACCCATGACCAGACCAAGGCCACGGGCACCACCAGTGACGATACCAACATGCCCGTCAAGCGAAAAGGTAGGGAGCGTGGGCCTCACGTACTGACCACCAGTACCAGAGACAGGCTCACTGCTAGGGAGCTCATGGTCCTCGGGATACTCAACCTCGATCTGGGGATCGGTCTGAGCATACTTTCCAGGCTTGTCCTGGCGGGGAGGAACATTGTGAAGCTTGCGCGACGCAGCAAAGGTGAAAGAAGGGCGAAGCAAAGCCGGAGCCGCGGAGCGGCGCGCACATAGGCGCAGAGCAGGTGCAAAAGACATTATGGCAAGAATAGGCGATAACAAGAAACGTGGAGTATGGAGAATTGACGGGACAAGATGTTTCTTAAGGAAGCGAACAATGGCAGCCCGAGCTGGGTGAAGCTAGAGGTCAAGGAGGAGCTCAGGTGGCAACAGCTTGCTCCGGATGAAGCTGGAGCTCTGGGCTCGAGCTTGACGTCGATAGTGCAGGGATAGTTAGTGCCCAGGAACAAAAACGGGTAAAGATACGTCGATGGTGATTGACCGAGATGCAGATTCCAAGAAGCGATTGACGCGCGATGTGAGCCGAGCTGACGTGGAGGAAGTATACAGGAATGAGCTAGAAGTTGAGAGCAATTGATGCCCTTATATATGGATTCGAGAATAGAAAAGAACAGAACAAGCAGTCTTCCAGAATTCAAGTCACCCCGCGCCAGGGCCCGAGTAACGGGATAGCTCCCCACCAAAAAGACGCCCGCGCGTAATCCGCAATCCACCCCCACCTCCGGTCCGGCCGGGGCGGGGAGACCACTCAACGACATTCATATCCACAATTCCATCTCGAATCCATGATGCATCCGTGGATCATTATGCGTGAATCCCTCGCAGATATTGTCCTCATAATTGGAAAGGCACATGAGCCCTCGAGCATAATGGTCTAGAATTTCCCATCAATTCATTACCAAGAAAAAAACCGCACCACCACCCACGGCATGTCCAGAAGCTGCAAGCCGTGGATGGTGCTGCCCCGCCCCAGGCATCAGCAAAGCCTGGCTACTGTTGGCATTGAGCTATGATATAAAGATGATACTATTTGTTCCTAGACAAAAGCTAACACGGACAGTAAATTGGAGGCTGGCAGGCAGCAGTTATTGCACCGCAAAGCTCAACATTGAGGGCGATACTCAGAATCATGAAAGCCCAACCTCCACTCTAGCCCAATGCTTCACAAGATCGCGGCAGTGGACCACCCCCTGGTAGTTTGGCAGTTCCCGGATTTCCATTTTTGGGGGATCGGGGTGGAGGTCAGACAATTCTCCACAAGGTTATTAACCCAGCCAGAGCTTTCAGGGGAGCACATGCCTGTCAATAGCCATCTCCAGTGGACGTCAAAAGAAGCCAAGCTCTTGTCACTTTCTATTCCAATCGATTGACTCTGCAATCCCTGTCTCAGTAGCATCGTGATAAGCTTCCAAACGTTCTAGACATTCTCGCTCGTGTCCGACCGAGTCTTCTAGAGTCTCAACCTGCAACGGCCTGCAAATAGGTCTGCCGCATAAACGATAGAAATGCACGAGCGAAAGGGCCAAGAGAAGCCATCATATCATCACACCGGTGGCAATTATGCCAACTCGATGTGCAGATATGCAGCGCACCATCACTCTCAACTGTCTGGTATACGAGAGAGTGAGACGAGTAGACACCGTATCACACAGTAATCACAGTATCTATCGAAACTGTCTTTTGTGGAAGAGAAAAGAGAAAACTTGAGGTGAGAAGAACATGGAAACTGATGGAGCTTGTGTAGCATCACCGTTGGTCACGAGGTTTATCAAAAGCAAGGTTAACAAGGGGCTGCTGTTCGAGGTGCAGTATGTATAATGGAAGTTGCTTGAAACTGGATTAGCATTGCCGAGCGGTCTTGTCAGAAGTAAAAGGAACTTGGCAGACATCACATGAAGAAATTGCGAGGTAGAATTGACTATCGCCAGCAGAAATGTTTCACAATGGCAAATCAAACAACAAGATAGCTTCACAATGAAGACTGATATAATAAAAGGTTCTTAATTAAGTGCTTCAAATACAACCAGCCAATGAAGAGAGAGGCGCATCCTTTGGAGTCCAGGGGAACCGCTTTATACCCGAGCCAGGGTCTCATCGTGGGGCTCAGGGGGACACAGAAAATTCCCTATCTTCAAATCGTACGGTTTGTTCCAATTTTGTGTCATTTTTTGTCTCTTTGTTGCTTTGTTCTAATCATGCTATACAAGGATCCGCTCCTGACACTCAGAGCCTTGTATCCTCACAGCAGGCTCCATTGATGTCCCTCTCATCTAGCAACCATATCTGCCAGAGCTGGTCCTGTTACTGTTCATCATGGAAGCCCAGCTCACTAACATCAAGAGGTTCATGACTCCCTTGGTCGTTATGATTTCTGGTCTGCGTCTCCGCGATTGCAAATATCATACTGATACACGTCCACCTCATGCCTCTGCATACTCCTTGTTGAAGGCTCTTCCAATAACCATTCGTCTAATCTCAGAAGTACCGGCTCCGATTTCATATAGCTTGGCACTGTAAACATGATTAGTCTGCTGCTCGTATACAAATATTTATCAGAGCCATCTCAGCCCCATCAGGGGTCGAGCAACAAAGGCCGAGATTAAGGGGATCAAACTTACTCTCGAAGTAATCGTGATGCGGGCATCTCCTCAACATAGCCCATTCCACCTAGTGCCTGGATACAGTCGAGTGTGCACTCAGTCGCCCTCTCGGCTGCATACAAGATAGCTCCTGCGCAGTCCTGCGTACGGATGATACCGTTCTCATCAACCGCCCTGGCTGTCGCGTATGTGTAGGCACGGGAAGCCTGTAGCTTGGTATACATATCCGCCAGCTTGCCCTGGAGGAACTGGTTGTGCGCAATGGGTTGGCCAAACTGCTTGCGCTGGTGTGTAAAAGGCAGAGCAACGTCGAGCGCCGCCTGCATGATACCCAAAGGACCGGCGCTCAGTACCAGCCGCTCAAGGTCAAGACCCTCCATCAGCACTCGCACACCTCCGTTGAGCTTGCCGAGTATGTTCTCTGTAGGTACAAAGACGTTGTCGAACATGAGCTCGCCGGTGTTGCTGCCGCGCATGCCCATCTTGTCGAGCTTGCGAGCACAGCTGAAGCCGTCACTCTTGGTGTCCACCAGGAAGGCCGTGATGCCCTTGGAGGCCTTGTCGGGCTCCGTCTTTGCATACACAACGATAACGTCGGCGTCCGGGCCGTTGGTGATCCACATCTTGGATCCGTTGAGCACGTAGCCGCCGTCAACGGCCTTGGCTGTTGTCCGCATGCTGACGACGTCGCTGCCGGCGCCAGACTCTGACATGGCTAGGGCGCCGACGCTTGTACCGGCGATGAGGCCGGGAAGGTACTTTTGCTTCTGCTCCGGTGATCCGTTCAGCTGTAGCTGGTTGACGCATAGTTGTGAGTGCGCTGCGTAGCTGAGACCAATGGAGCCAGATGCTCGTGATAGCTCCTCCATGACGACGATGTGCGCCTGGTAACCCATGGCGAGACCTCCGACGTCCTCATCAGCCGTGATGCCGAGGAAGCCGGCTTCACCCAACTTTTGCCACATCTCTGCTGGGAAGGCATTTGTCTTATCTGTATGTGATGCCACCTCCTCTGTGATCTCACGGCGTGTAAACTCTTGCACTCGCTCCCTCAGCTCATTGAGATCCTCATTTGAAGGGGCTTCGAAGCCTTTGGGGTGTTTGGATGAGTGCAATCGAGATTGAATGGCGGGGAGCGTAACAGCAGGACGCCATTGACGGGCCACAACAGGGCGCGCCAGTGATCTCAATGTTCGTACGCTTGCCATTGTGAATAAGTTGTATGAGAAGAAGATGAGGATGAATGATCGAAGACAAACTCTCGATGCGATATCAAGAACTATCTCTGACTTATCTTTGTTGAAAATCGCCGTCGCATCACATCAAACAGTCGTGAGCCGGCCGAGGCAGTAAAGCGGCCAGAGAAGGCTACGATAGCCGCGCTGGTGAAGGCCGGCTCGTCGCGGCTTCTAGCGGCCGGCCCGCTTACCCCAGGTTTTTCGACGTCACAAGCCGAGCTCGGGATTAGCGTCTCGGCTTTGGCTTGAATTACTGAGAGCTTCCTTTCCCGGCCCGTTCAATTCAAAGATGATCTTGTTCTCGTCGCCGAGTTTCTCTTGAGTAGCTGCCATTTCTCACGAATATTCAATTGCCCTCAGAAATGTCCCTGTCACGATCATCTCGCCAGGCGCTGCTCCTCAGCCGCCATGTTGGCCGCCGCTCTCAAGTATCGTCCCAGAAGCGAGCTGTCGCAAATCTCACTCCACCGCACCAGGCCAATGCTATCTCGCGGCTTCAGACTGTCGTTGATCCGTCGTCAGACGAGTTCAAGGAGAACGAGAAGCATATGAGCGAGGTCATGAATCGCATTCAGGAGCTCACGCGCAAGATCCAGCAGGGAGGCCCCGAGAAGGCCAGACAGAAGCACCTTGCACGCAAGAAGATGCTTCCCAGAGATCGTGTTACAGCATTGATTGACCCTGGAACTACGTTTATGGAGCTATCTCCCATGGCCGGTCATGAACTCTATCCTGAAGCCGAGGTACCCGCGGGTGGTATCATCACCGGCGTGGGCATCGTCGAGGGCGTACAATGTGTTATCGTTGCGAATGACAGTACTGTCAAGGGCGGCACATATTACCCCATCACAGTGAAAAAGCACCTGAGAGCACAAGCTGTTGCGAGAGAAAACAAACTACCGTATGTACCTCACTATATAACCTTATCATGAGACCTGTCTAACAACCCTTAGATGCATCTACCTCGTCGACAGCGGCGGCGCGAACCTGCCTCATCAAGCCGACGTCTTCCCCGACCAGAACCACTTTGGCCGCATCTTCTACAACCAAGCTCGCATGAGTTCAGAGGGAATTCCCCAGATCGCTGTAGTCATGGGTCCCTGCACAGCTGGCGGCGCCTACGTCCCAGCCATGAGCGACGAGAGCATCATCGTCCAAGAACAAGGTCACATCTTCCTTGCAGGACCTCCTCTTGTCAAGGCCGCAACCGGTGAAGTCGTTAGCCACGAGGATCTGGGAGGTGGTAAGATGCACTCGTCTGTATCTGGTGTGACGGATTACCTGGCCGTGGATGATGCCCACGCTGTGGTGTTGGCCCGACGCTGCATCAGCAACCTCAACTGGCCCAAGAAGTCTCCTGAGACACAAGCTCCCAAACCCACTTTCAAGGAGCCTCTCCACGACCCTGAAGAACTTCTTGGTATTGCCACTACCAACCTGCGAAAGCCTCTTCCCATCCGCGAGGTCATTTCTCGCATCGTCGACGGTTCCGAGTTCTCTGAATTCAAGCACGACTTTGGCACCACTCTTGTCACGGGTTTTGCTGAGATCTATGGCCACAAGGTCGGTATCGTGGCCAACGACGGTATCCTATTCGCCTCATCCGCCGTCAAGGGCGCACACTTTATCGAGCTATGCTCCCAGCGTGGCATCCCGCTCGTGTTCCTGCAGAACATCTCGGGCTTCATGGTGGGCNNCAGACGTGCCCAAGTTCACCGTCGTCGTGGGTGGTAGCTACGGCGCCGGCAACTACGGAATGTGTGGACGAGCTTACAGCCCACGGTTCTTGTGGATGTGGCCCAACGCCAAGATCGGTGTTATGGGTGGTGAGCAATTGGCTGCTGTCATGGAGACGGTTGGACAAAAGGTCGATACGGGCTTGAAGGACCGTATCGAGAAGGAGACTGATGCAACCTTTTCGTCTGCAAGGTTATGGGTAAGTCTGATCACTATACTTCTCACATGGTGTATCAGGAGAGCTAACACTGGCGCAGGACGACGGTATCATTCCTCCTCAGCATACAAGACGGTATCTTGGCCTGGGTCTACAGGCTGCTATGGGCGGTAGGAATAAGGTCAAGGCGGGCGATACTAAGTTTGGCGTCTTCCGAATGTAATGAGTTATTTGCAATGAAATGTTTAATGTACTAGAGCAAACACCCACGTATACATTGATACAAGTCTAGCGAATTCGTGCTGAGCGATTGGTTCGTTCCATTGTGAATCTCTGGAACAGATCGGTCATGTTGAAGCCGGCATATCCCTGCTACAATCAATATGGCTCTGTTCATGCGCTCGCCTTGCACGGCACCTGTGTGCGGTATTCGTGCGCAACAGTTCATCAAGCTCGTATATACCAAGCGAGTACCCCATCTTGGGAGGGTTAAGTACCTGACCGAGGTGCAAACTTCGTTGAGTGGCTAGCATTCAGTATTAAGTTCACTGGGCATAGCCGTGCTTCATTATTTGACGATATGAAGGGGTAGGTCTGACGAATACAATTTTTTCGACATGCTCTTGTTCATGATGGTGGGTAAACAATACGAGTCGAGAGGGTTGCTTCTACGAGAAAGCTCATCATAGGGTTACATACATCATCAAATTGAGAAATCGAGAGGTCAGTACATGTTAATTTCTATCGAAGCAAAGAACCCTCTCTGAAATATGTATATACAATGAGAGTGATGAATACCTAGTAACGTTATCTGTTACTCACGTCGAGTAGCTTACCCGGGAGAAGAATGGAGAAGTGAGCTTATCGAGAAATTGGTGATCGACATAACAAAAACCCGTCTTAGAGAGTATGACGTTATGGGTGACCCACACGAGCAATATACACGAGACAAGCCAAGAGGGACAGTGGAACCTAAATCCACGACATGTCTTGCGTCGACGCCCAAATGATATTCAAGTCTCATCCCAAGTTTGCTATGGGCAACAGGTAACAGGCAACCTGTGGACGGTGAGAATAACAACAAATAACATCTTCTCAATACACTTGGTTCACAGCATTTCTTCCTAGAGGATGTTACATATACATCCAATGGTATCAAGATCCTAGTGAGCAAAACGGAAAGGCCCACAACGGCAAGGGCTGTTTTCAGGTACAACCAATCACAGAGTTGATCTCTGTGAGATCTCGAAAGGTGAAACACCAGAATAGCCGACCACGATTAGGGCCCGAGTGTTTAAGTTTGAGTCCCAGTCCCATGCGATTTGTCGTAAGATAAAGACGGGACATAACGACGATTGGTCATACTGACGGTCCGACGGAGGGCATTTGTTCCGGAAGATGCGGAAGATACGGAAGGGAAGAGTAACGGCAGGGCATAGAGAAATACAGACAACAACCCCCATGAATTTATACTGAAACCAACGGATCGCCGGGTAAGATCAAGCTTTTCAGATAGAAGAGCCGAAGAAATTAAAGGTAAAAACCACTACCAACGTAAATTAGCGCATGTCCGCGGCTAGTGCATCAAACAAATTGAATCTCATTAAGTATCAAACGGTGGATAAGTGATCGCCCAATGTCCGAGGACTCCCTTACCGGGGGGCGCCTTATCGAGCAGGGCGAGCAGCCCTCTGGCCGTGGGGCAATGATATTTTATCGAGTTGTTCACAGTGTATTCAGCTTTGTTGCTCGAGGCTGCGCGAGTCGAGCTGAAGGTTTAGAATCAAAGGCGCGAAACAAACACACAGATGGATTGACGGAAATTAATCATGAATTAGTGGAGCCAGTTCAAGTTGTGATATGGCGAAAAAGAAAAGTTTCTTCAGGCAGGTAGACGTAAGCTTGCATAATGCCACGAGGCTCAATCAGCGCAGCAAAAGGAGCATGAACCCTGAAGCCGACTGTACCTCAGACGAAGGATCTCGTCTCATTGTGTTGGTGTTGAGTGGCTAAACTGCTCACTCAGACCAGGGTCGAGCTGCAGGAACAGAGCAACGCTAGTGTTTCTGCTAAAACTTATGTTGCAGGGGGGCCCCCTCGTCTTGAACTTTCCTAGTGGGCTTCTAGGGGCATTCAATAGATGAGTCTTGCGTGATTGGTGGGACTTAACCGCATGCACCGGATTTAGTGGGTTTCGAGACAGGTCTTAGGGGAGACGGGCTAAACGGGCCAGTAAAAATATGGCTTGGGCTTATGTCTCGCGTGCATTTTGGGGAAAACGGCCAAACGGACAGAAGCGCCCCTTTGAGGTTCGGCCCCCTTCATCTTCTGGGTCTGGAAGTGATTGTCACTGATGAGATGGATGGATAATTCGTGCTCGGGGATTTGGCATGACTGGGACAGAAGCAAAGCACCAACGGTCCCGGGTGGTCCATGCTGAATAGATCATCTGTTGACAATGGGGCTCTACACCTGTAATAATGGAATTAGATCTAAACGGGCGCCATCATCTTATTTTTCTTCAAGACTTTCTCGTGGGATAAGCCCTCCACTGTTTCGTGCTGTGCTTGTGCTTGTGCTTGTGCTTTGGGTGCTCAACTCAACTCCAAGGGTCCCCCGAAAGCCTCACCAGCTTGGCTCCTACTCCTAGGCAGGTACCTACCCAATCTTGGTCACTCTCCGTCTGAGCTCTCTCCCATTTCCACTTCTTCCCTCGTCTTGCTTTCTCTCACTTTTCCAACTTCTCCAACCTCAACTCGCACTTTTTTGTGCACTTTTTCTCTCCAAGCCTGCTTCGACCCAAGCTGTCGTCGTTTGCGCATCTTTCATTTCGTTCGTTACTACTTTGATTCTTCTTCCATTGCATTTCGTGCTCTTTTCTTTTTCGACTTTCTCTTCTTTCTCTTTCTCTTTCATTTCTATCTTATTTCGGTTTGTCCTGAGGATAGCCAGACCAGCTTTCATCTGACAATCATAATCGCCGTTTGTTGCCGTAGGAAAAAGAGAGCAAAGGGGAAAAATCAGGAGCAGGAAATTCAAACGCCTCAGCACGCTTTTCTTTGACGATTGGTGCCTCATCGATCCGACAACCACTCTCGTCTCGGCATCTTCATCACATCAAACCATCCAGACGCAACACTGAAACACGATTCGTTCAGCCCCAGCTCTCGGTGACACGCCCCATTTCGTCCGCCGTTGCTCGCCCACTGGATTTAATCTGCTGCTGAGCGTCGGATCACAGCGTCAATTCGTCGGATCGACCCTTTTCTGTAGTTGATTGCGAATCCCTGTGACGTATCAACCATTCAGCAGTAGTTATCTGTTGCATCAATCCGTCGCGGTCAAATGGTTTCGTGAACCCAGAACCCAGAACTTCTGTCGGTACGTGCTGAACTCGACTACTTGACCTCCCCTGAGATGATCTCATTCTAAGTGATCATTGTTGATTCACTTGGACAGTCTCATATCTGAGTCGTCCCTGTCTAACACTTCTCTTTAGATAATCTCTCATCTGCGTCGTCTTCAACGCTTTGCGACGTCTGGTTTACTGTGCAACAAACTCTCATTTTTGGTTCGATTCGTCTTAGCCCCCTCACTCGTTCACTTATTCTCGTCTTACCTATTCTCTTCTTCCCGCCGTTCTCGGATTTCTCGTAAAGTCAACGTAGCCTGCGGCTGTGTGACCTGATCGATTCATAGAGACGTCAGCTTTCCATGTTGCAGCACCTCAACAAACGTGGATAGATATTAATCCCGCCATATACGAACGCCGTGCCATTACTTTTTGACAACGAGGTTTTCGAGCGCTGCAAACTACTGGATACCCGCATCAGTTCACCACTTCGGTTCCCTGCAACGCAACGGCCTCCTGCATACAGTTGAACTGCATACAGGGGCTAATTACCAGGATTAAACGTGTCACTGTCGGTTTGAGTGAACTCTTGTCTTGGTATAAAGGAGTTAAATGAGTCAACCATATGATGGAAGAGGGATGGACGCGCCATATTCAGGATCGGATTCTGTGAACAGAGCACGTGAGAGGACACACGGTGGCTTTTCACGACAACAGCCTTACTACTCGGAAACGATGGATGATGCACCGCCTGGCGAATTGAGGGCCCCTCCTCGTCGGCCCATGGCTGGATCCCACGGTCAATCAAGGCTTCCAAAACCCAGACCCGCACCTGCGATGGATTGTAGGAGTGGTAATCCCGGGCCCGCCATATCTAGGCCTCAGCAGGTACCTCAGTGGCCTTTACCTGGTCCTCCCATGGCCGCTATGAACCAGCCCGACCCTGAGCCGTATCGACCACCCCCCGGACGACCGATGCAGGCTCCTCGACGACCTCCCCGACCCAGTCAGGTCCCTTCTATACTAGACCAGTCACGACTCCAGGAACCGACTCCTATGTTTCTTACGCCCGAGTCCGACGATTATCACTCTTCTGTTCCTCCTTCCCCATCCTCTCGAATGACAACATCTAGTCTAGGATCGGTTCCCGACTTTCCTGAGCCCAACCCTCCGCCACCTGCAGTATCTCAGCGACGAAGTGTTAACATGGGACCTCCAAGAGCAAGTGCCACTTTAGGACCTCCTCCTACGTCTCGTCGAGGCGCCTCATCCTTCTACTCGAATGCCGCTTTCGTCTCACCAATTCCCGAAGAGAGTCTCAACTCAAGATCGCATGGATCATATGCGTCGAGTGCCGCCATGCCCGATAGCTGGCCTGCAGCTTCCCGAGCTGGCAGTCCGTCGTTCTACGAAGAGACAGCTTCCCAAAAGAGCCAAGATTCAGTTGACGATGACTTCCATGACGAAAGCAAATTGGTTCGCAGCGCTAGCATTGGAAAGAGGGGCAAGCCATCAATTGTTCAAACCAGGTCGATGATCCTGGAACCGAATCACCGGCCAGGACCGTCACCTGTGCAGGCTTTTGACTCTGGAACTGGATATATTGACGCATCAACGAGCTCTTCGAACACGCTCCCACTGGCGAAGACTCCAGCACCGGAACATGCTGCTAATGACAGTCTCAGCCCGGACGCAATTCTAGGCGCATACGCAGCTGCCAGTGCCACCAACCTGGCAGAGTCGCCAGCGCCAGCACCAACCCCATCTCCTCAACCCTACAGCCGACTTTCAGCTATTCGACGTCCACCCAGGTTAGATATTGAAGCTATTAGGAGAGCGGAAGAGCGAGGTAGCATTACAAGCTTGCCTGACCTGATTCGACGAGCAACTCGACTCGCAACCATGATGGATAGTGGCCGCAGACCAGCCAGCCGCTTCGACAACTTGACCGATTTTCTCGACGCCAAGGGTCAAATGCGTGGTGGCGATAAAGAGAACTCAGGTAAGGAAACACTGCTTAATGATTAGCTATTCTTGGACTTACACACTTCGCAGGCTTGTCAGACATGTTGGCAGCATTCCCTCCCCCTGCACAACAGACAGATCGACAGAGTCGCGGTTCTTGGTTTCGAACCACTTCTTGGCCTCTTGCACCCAGCCGAATGGGCGAAGGGCCTTCACGATCTGGCCTCCGCGAGATGACGCCGTCGGACGAAGGCCAGGGCAAGAAACGCCGACGATGCTGTGGCTTACCCGTCTGGGGGTTTGTCCTCCTGTTGATTTTGCTGCTGGGCATTATTGCTGCTGCTGTGCTTGTCCCGTTGGAGTTCTTCGTCTTCAAGAACTTGACTAATCAAGATAAGCCTGAGTCTGCGCTCGCCCAATGCCAAGAATCACTCAAATGTCAAAACGGCGGAACCAACATCATTTCCCAGGATGTCTGCTCGTGTATCTGCACAAACGGGTTTACAGGCTCCGATTGTAGCGCAGGTGGCTCAGATGGTTGCACGACTACAGACTTGGGCGGTGACCTCAGCAACGTAACTCTAGGTCAGAGTATTCCACGTCTTATCGAGGACAGCCAGAAGAACTTCTCTATCCCTCTTAACGGCACTGAAATCATGGCTAAGCTTAACTCTGGCGAACTTTCTTGCATTGCCCAAAATTCCCTCGTCACTTTTAATGGCGATGCTGCACGGAAAAGGGATGAAGCAGTGGTTGAGCACACTCTGTTCGCCCGCGTAACTGCCTCTGCTTCTGCCATTATTGTCTCGGAATCCGCTGAACCGACTGAACTGGTGGTAGATACAGGATCTCCGGGTGACGTGCCAACTTCGGTAGACGACATCGAGAGACCGGCTCAGACATCAGACGCTGCTGATGCCTCTCAAACACAAGACCCAGGAACGAAATTTGAAGTCACAGATGAGGTTGTGGATTTTGCGCGAGTCGCAGTGCTCTACGTGCTTCAAGAAGAAGACTTGGACAGCGCTCAGAATGCTCAGACAAGCATTGGACGATTCTTGACCAAGGCTCGCAGAGAATCCGGGGTGTCGACAAGAGAGGCTGCTAGTGTTAACATTGGAGATGAGAAGACGGTGGATCTGCTGGGGTATAAGATCACTCTTGAGTCGAAGACAGTGGGAGGAAAGGTGAAGCGCCATGTGCTCCTCCCTCTTGACCCTCACACACGCCGGTCTGTTGTATACAGAGCAGGTCATTCTTTGAGACGTGGCGGATGAATTGAACCCAAAAGATTGGGGAGTAGAGTGAAGAGTTTGTACATAATGCGTGAACATACTATATTTATGCATCTCGCAACGATGGCGTAGGTTCAGTACATTGTTTGAATTTGTTTTACCAGGGCTGGGCCGTGGAGGGTAATGAGTGAGAGAGGAAGAGAAGATGGGAAACGGGATTGATTGATGAAGAAGATCTTGTATAAAAATTTCGGAGGCCCTCCTTTTCCTTTACCTTTCTATTCTACCCCCTTTTTCAGCATGTACAACTCGCGAGCGAGATTAGCGCGGGCGTTTATCCGAATAGAGAGAGGCCTCGGTCATGAATGAGATTCTAATTGTGTTACACTCGATTCAACGTGTCTCTGTTTTGTTTATATGTGAATAGGTAGATAGCTTAGGGCGTATAAAACACCTCCTCGATCGGTTTCCACCACGAAGGCTCGCCAGCCTCTGAGCTCACGGCACCAGGAACAAGACTCTCCTGCCAAGCGTCGGTCATCTTCCACCACTCCCTCACGCGCGGGTTGGCCGCCATCTTTTCCATGTCGCCGCTGTAGTCTGAGCCGATGTACTTGAAGGAAGCAAAGAGGATGTGGCTCTTGTCATCGTAAAAGATGCTGTCTGTATGATTTCCCACCAAGTGTCAGCTTCTTGTGCCGGGTACCGAGTCTTTGTAGTGCAGCAGTTCTTACAGTCGCGGATGTTGCAGTCTTGGATCTGGGCGAGGACGTCAGGCCAGACGCGGGCGTGGACTTGCTTGTACTCTGCTAGATGCTGGGGCTTGAGCTTGACGATTTGGGCGAAGCGGCGAGCTGCTTGGGACATTTTTGCTCTCGTTTTATGGGTGATGTATTGGTTTAGAGGTTGGTGATGACGGAAGCGTCTGCGGGGCGTGTATGTACGAATAGTATATTCTATATGAAGAACGTTATAATAAACTTTGAAAGCCGGGAAAGTAAGCTGTTATATAGATAAACTCGGTAATCGGGCTAGAGGATAGCGAGTTGTCCTTTAAACCCCCGCTTAACGTCACCATCGTGGGCTTTCCCCCCCAATTGCAATAGAAGCGAGAGCGGGAGCGGGAAAACGGTTCCATTTTCAGGGTCCACAATCTGTGGGGGATACGTGAAGGCGCATGTAGAGTTTCGATGCAGTTGAATAAAACATTTTCGCATAATTTATTCAGAATTTGTCGCTTAATGTATTGTACAGTAGCATGGTTAGTTGGCATTTGAATATCCTCTGCTTAAGACTTTGTAGGTTTTGCCTGTTTGGTAAATATAGATATCTGCTCTAGATAGTTGTGGATCACCCTCGAAAGACCGCCTTGTATTCGATATGTTTATTCATCTTGTATGGATATATCAAACTATGCCTGGACAACCAGAAATCCGAAAGGCACCGTTGAACCTAGAGAGTGGACAGTAACAATAAAGAATTGTTACCAAAGAGAGGCATACCATGTTGCCATCCAATTCATAAGATCATCTCATCCGCCTAACGCTATAACGCCGATCCCAAATCAAGGGTTTAGTATATATACAATTTTGGTATCGACAACGCCCACACCTTTGGTATAGGTGCTGCATTGATCATGTTTTTCCTTTTTCTTTCTATCATCAAACCCGAACTGCGCACAAGTACAGGATCACGCGAGTCGAGCTTTAGTTTCGGGGCTCATACTGGGGAAGAGTCTCTTCGTCCACAATAAGGCCAGACTTCTCGTCTTCGACAAGCACCTCAGTGGCATCAGCTTTGTAAGCAGCACCAAGAGCGGGCTCAGCAGGTTCGCCCTTGAAAAAGCGAACCAGTCGGAGAACCATAGTGCAGACGAACATGGCAAAACTAGAACTTGTCAGCATCTGAATCAAACAACAGTGGTAGATATAAACATACAAGGCAACTCCAACACCGGCGGCAACACCCATGAGACCTGGGATAACGATGTATGCGGTGATGTACTTAAGCAGCTGACCCCAGGACTGTTGGGGCTTCTTTTCCATAACGGGACCGTGTCTGAAGTTGTCGGTGGCGCTCTTCTCGCCAGCCTTGCCATGACCGTGGTGGGCCTTTTGACCGTGAACTTTCATGCCGTGGCATCCCTTGAACTTGCCCTTAACACCCTTCAAGGTGTCGTGAACCATACCCTTGGCGCGGCACCACATGTCGCAGTCCTCCTTAGCCTTCTCATCGGCGCCCTTAACCTCGATGCTTCCAATGATGATCTCGCCGACCGGGGCCTTGATGAGCTTGACGGTGACGGGAGGAACGCCATCGACGAATCGGTCTCCAACCTCGATAATTCTAACCTCAACATTGACAACCTCGAGGTGCTGGTCCTCGTCAACTCCCTCTGGGCGAATGGCTAGACCATATCCTAGTCGGCGCATGTCGCTCTTGCCGTTACCCTTGATAACAGCAGCCGAAAGGTCGCCATTCCAAGGATCAGCGCGAGGATAGAGTTCAAATCCGTTAAGCACCAAGCGGCGGTCTTGAATGCCAAAGTTGAGCTCTAGCTGGGTGTCTCGACCACGGCATTGAAGGCAAGGAACGTCGACGACTTGCTCAAAGGCGGTAGCAGGGACCTCGAATGTGTCTACATCGATAGGTAGGGCGCGAAAGACGCCTTCGTCGGCCCCGGATGTTTCGGGGACAACGAGGATGGCAGCGGCTGCAGCTGCAAAAGCGAGAGGCTTGAATAGCATCATCATGCGATATCGTCTTTTCGATGAGTTTTGCTGTTATTGGTAATGCACAGTTGATGGATGTTGAAAATGAAGAAGAAAAAAGAAGAGGATCAAGTTCAAGTCGGCAAATGATGGTGTTATTCAATGCCCACCTCATGCCCCCGGGCCACCTCAGGCTTTCGGATAGCTCGGTGGCAACGACTCCGCTTTTGGTCAAGGGCAGACGGGGCAGGGGGGCCGCCTGGGAAGGCAGGAGATCTAAGTGGGGCCGGCACACAACGACTGGACAGGGCCCCCTTCCCAATGACGATTTCAAGTGCGATTTCCAAAAATGGCGTTGCTCTTGTGATTGGCTCAGCTCATCTCGTCATGCGCACTCTTTCCCAAGCTGTTTCATTGATTAAGCTACTACGCATAAGCTTAACCAAGTTTGCATATATCGAATACTTGAGGCAAAAGCATTACCTAAAGGCATCAATAGAACCAAAAGTAAGTAGGCACTTTGCTTTTCCATAGGGAGTAAAGAAAGCTCAGGGCCATGTACAGAGTACTCGGCACTTGATACTCGGTACCTAATCGTGGTGTCAGCCAAGAAGTTTCAGTGGCCCACACTTGTCTCATCTTCTCCCCAGCTCTCGGGCTTTCACTAGCACAAATTTACAATACTTCAAACCACATATAAAAACCCGAATAACTCAAATTTCAGCCTACATAATTAATAGGCTGAGTCATGTAACTTCTGTACTCGACACCTCCCTTTTTTTTTTTTTTTTTTTCTCGCCCAAAAAGCTCCTTACTCCACGGCCCCCGGCTCTCCAGCTATACTTACACCCGGACTCTAACAGAACCCGAAATACCGAGCCAACAGGGCTGAATTAGAAACGGAGAGTCCGACCAAAAAAAAGAGAAGTCCACAAAACATAAAATGAAAGCCTGGAACACGAGGGGCTTTCTCTCCAGGAGAACGTTGTGATACGAACACCATCCAAGTAGCTTGCCCCTTGACCTTCAGTGGCCCTCCAACCACTTACACGGTCAACCTTTGGGCCCTCAAGCGTGCCCATGCCACAGGCCCTTGAGTTTGTTCTTGATATTCTCCCACCCCAAACGCCAATCGATCCTCTTGCTCAAGCCGCCATCACCAGTGCCGACACCAAGCTCAGACACGTTCTGATGGCGATGGACTGGTGAGTCATTGCCCCGCGGAAAGTTGGAGTCGTCAGGCAATGAGTCCGGTGGAGCGACTCTGTCGGTTGACGTAGGATATGAACCTCCCGCAGGGTCTGATTCTCCTACCCGAGCAGTAGTGATCGTTCGCATCGTCGTAAGCGATTGGTAAGTGTTGATGTCTGTTCTTTGTTAGCAAATTCCCTTTACATACTCAAGATATGACCAACCTTTGGCGCCAAACGTATGAGTTGCGTTCGCCCAGTACACTGCGCTGTAGCTTGACATCGTGCTTGTAGTGTTGCAAGTCGACGAAATGTGGCCTGGCGCTGTTGGAGCAGCATGATCCGACCATGTTGAAGTGCTGTCATCTGCGGTAGAACAATCCATGCTGATTGAAGTCGGGTAATAGGGAGGATAGTGCATCGAGTCTGTACAAGTTGATGAAGTCTTAGTCGTAGACTCGCAAGGGCTAGCGGCATCTACCGACCCAGTTGAGAAGTATACGTCTGTCTGGGAGCTCACTGCCGAAGATGTTCTGCCCGAAGCCTGCGAAATCGTCGAGTTAGTCACAAGGGATGGCGTCAGTGCTGAGCTCGTAGTGGTAATCAATGGCCCTTCACTCATATCGCTGGCCCCAGTCGGCAGAGCATTCGACTCTGCTGAAACCCATGACATAGCAGTGGACAAGGAGGGTATGGCTGTCTGTGACATGCCCGTGTATTCGGAAGTCATGTTTGCCCACATGCTTGAACTTGTGACTGCAGCTTCAGATATCCGAGAGGTGCTTGATGGTATCCAGGTCGTGGTAAGCAACATTGTCGAGGTGCGTGTATATGAAATTGAGCTAGAAGTATCGTCGCTCGAATTACCCGCAGTGGCTCGCGCAGTGCTCGATGGTGTCAAGGTGGTGGTGAGCAACACTGTCGTGGTACTAGTATATGAAACTGAGCTTGAAGCGTTATCAGTTGAGTTGCCCGCAGTGGCTTGAAGAGTGCTTGACGGGGTCACGGTGGTAGTGACCAGCAGCGTTGTGGTGCGCGTATATGAAGTCCAGCTTGAAACACCATTGGTTGAGTTGCCAGCGCTGAGTAGGGACGTACTGGTTGACGTCGAAGAGTCTGGCCCTGCACTGAGACTCCACGTCGACCAAGTTGTCCATGGCATAGGGTTTGCCGTCCATGAGATCGACGAGAACATACCAGTCCCCGTGGCAGATGAGAAGGTAGTAGAGTTGGAAATGGGGAAGAATGGAGTGTTTGCGCCGGAAATAGATGCAGAGGACTCAACTGTCGTCCTCACCAGAGTTGTATTTGGGGTAAAGTAAGTTGTACTGATCGTGAGCGTAGTAGTTGCACCAGCCGTCGAAGATTCTCCCAAAGAACTGGTAATGGTAGGACGCGTCCCTGTGCCACTTGGCGAAAGGGGAACACCAGTGTTTGTCGCCGTTGAATTAGATGGCCAAGGGAAAGGTGGTGTGCTGGTCAAGGACACGGAAACGATACTGGTGTTGAACGGGACAGAGAAGGGCGGCGTGATGATTGTCAAAGAAACATCAGTGAATGTTAGGCTTCCAGTGGTGTTGGATGTACTCGTGATTGTACCATTCAATGAACTTGGGAACGGCGGTGTCATGGTCGATGTCACGCTCAAACTGTCTGTCTCAGAACTTAGGCTTGATTCTGTCCGAGTAGAGTTCCCTGACAGGCCCTGCGACCATGCCGACGTGACGGTCACTCCAACAGTTGTACTGGTCGTATTCCACGAGCGGTAGGTAGTGACGGTGGCTATGGAAACCGTGCTAGCTTTAGAGCTCGGCGCAAATGTTGCACTGGACTCGGTTGAAGTTGAGTTGCCATATGCAACAGTGCTGTTATCGCTTCTTGGCGCACTGCTACTGAAGCCAGAGCTGGCAGGAGACCATGTGGTCTCAGTACCTTGTGAGCCGTCAGACTTGATGGTTTGGGATAGTGATCCGGAGAACTCTGTTGATCGCCAATCGATGGTTGTGTTGGTCGGAAAGGGGAATGGCATATTAGTAGGTTGTTCAGTTACAATTGAGGTGCTGATACCAGGAATACTCGCGAATGATGTAGAGAAGGAACTAGAAGTGCTCAAACCAGACCCAAGAGTCTCCGAGAAGTTATAACCCCCGCTGGTATGAGCCACAGTAACATTGCGAGACGGGGTCAGGCTTGTAGGTGCGATGCTCGTGGTGATAGTTGTAGTCCATGTCGTCTTGATAACGGATATGTTGCTCCAGCTAAGTGCTGAAGTGACAGCTGTGGCTTCTGTTGACGTGGTCGTTATGCTTGGGGGTGTCATAGGCGTGGTGATGATCGAGGACTCGGAAGTCGGCATAGATATTGTTGGAAAGCCTACAGTTGTTCCAGAAGTCCGTGGTTTGGTTAGTGTCCAAGTAGGCCAATCAAACAAGGAACTTGTTCTAGGCAGACCCTGACTTGCTATCGTCGAGTTGAAGCGCGAAGGGGTAGACGTCGAGTAAGTGGTTGAGAGGGAGCTGTTAGTCACGCTTGTAACGGTGCCCGTGGGAGTAACACCACCAGGGAAGATTGTAATGACTGAGCCTTCGGAAACAGTGGTTACTGTGAAAAAGGTGGTGCTAGATTCAGACGTTGTGTTGACGGGGAGAGCAGACGAGCCAAAAAGGGGTTCTGAGGATGTTGGGGCAGAGACTGTAGAGACTACTGATTCGGATTCACCAAAGCTTCCACTTAATGTAGAAGTCGACACCGAGAAAACAGATGAGTTTGTTGCAAGCGAAGTAAAGGTAAGTGCAGTCGATCCTCCGCTTGCACTAGTCATGCTTAGGATGATGCTTGAATCTGTGACCGTCCTGGAGATTACAGTCACGGAGAGCTCTCCAGTACCAGCATCTGATAGAAAACCGCTGGGTATGAGCATAGAGCTAGGCATTCCAGACGAGTCTGAAAGATCGGTAAATGTAGTTGAAATGGCGAGTGGTGAAGTCAAGTATGTAGTTTCAGTAACATCCACCGAGTAAGTAACAGATATGTTGGAAGCGCGAGGTACTGATTCAGTCGATTTGGGCCCCGAAACACTCTCATTCAAAGAACCCTGAGATGTTATAGTCCTGATTATACCAGAAGCGAGGCTCTCTTCTGAAATAATACTGTTTGTTATTCCCTTGGTAGAAATTAGAGATGAATTCTGCGCGGGGGTGACCGTGACCGCTGTGCTCTGACTTGATGAGATGGACAAAGTCAGGGATGAAATATCCGATGCGATATTTGAGGAGATTACGAGGTGCGAGGAACTGTGGGACATTGACTGCGACGTTAAGCCAGAATCCGTAGAGTCAACGGCAGTCACGGTCACAGTCATGTTTAGTACCTTTGTTGTCGTCGTGATTGACTCGATCCCTGTTGTACTACCCCTCCACGATTCTGATGCAACGGCACCAGAAAGGGACTCAGTTCCAACTTCGGAAGTTGTCAGACCTGTCACTGTCACCGCGTCTGAAAGTTCAAGACTTGATGAAGCTTCTGTGAGGGAAAGGCTTTCTGTGGAGGTTTCCGTTACAGTAAAGATACTAGAGGTCGTAGTATGTGAAGCAGCAACGAGAGAGATATCAGTCTTGGATGAGACGGTTTCGGTCACGTCCGTGGCACTGCTAACGTCTGAAGCGATATCGGTGCTGCCAGAGGACCGTGTACTGTGGAACGACGAATTGTTGATCGAAACAGTGGAAAACTGGCTTTGAGAAATCGAGGAGCCACCACTACTAGCAGACTCGGGCAGAAAAGATGATACTGAGCTGGTAAGATGATCGGTCGATGCAGTTTCCGAAGCGGTTGTGCCACCAGCCTTGGCGCTTGAATCGGCAGATACCATAGTGGTGTCAGTTTCTGGGCCAGAAGAGATAGAGGTTGAAGAACCTCTGGTGGAAAAAATGCCAGACAAGGAAGCAAGAACCGACTGAGATGTTGTACCAGACTCGGAAGACGATTCATCTTGGGTAGCCGAGGTAGCGGTCGACTCTTCAGTGGTGGAATCTGATATTGTTAGACTTGGAGGGGAGAGAAAATCTAAGATACTCACAGGAACTCAAATCAGTTGGAACAGATGACTCTCCCGTATAATAGGGAGGAGGAGGACCATAACCATAGGTAGGTTTGTCTTCATTGGGCTGGCGAGCCTCGATGAAGCCATCCCGGCGCACAACTTTGCGGCCAACTGGATGCTGCTGGAGAGCAAGTCCAGTTGTAACGCCAGAAAGACATGATAGCAGTAGAAAAGTCGATAAAACGACGATCAAGTGAATATTTGGTGGTCTCATGGTGAAGATATCAGAATGCTGTTGCTGTTCGGCGTTAGTATGCACGAGCTTCTCCTTGGATCGCACAACGCTCAGGGAACGCGTGAACTTACCAGACCTATGTAGCGAGTGAAGTTCAATCGAGAGTAGTTGAATAAAGATTTAAACGAAAGTAAGAATAGGGAGTCGAGTAAAAGATACAGATGAACGAGCGGAGATTAGGCGCGATGAAGATACTTCCTCGCCGTGTTGGGGGTGAAGAAAACGCGAGATGGAAGAAACGAGGGACGAAGAAGGGGAAAGAAAAAAAATAAAAATAAAAAAATAAAAAATAAAAAACGAAGAATGACAGGGAGAGAGAAAGAGAGATATGACGTCGGCTGAATGAAAAAGAATGCAAGAGATGCAAGATGCGAGATGTGCCACTGGCATCAGCTGTCACGAAAAGCTTGCCAGTGCCATGCAAAAGGGGGCATCGGGTCTTGATACCTTATAGGCACATATGCTTCAACAAGTCTTTAATTCGCCCCTTGTCAGCCTGCCACAGCATAAGTGTACAAGCTGTATGCTCAAGTCAGATAGATTACGAGTCAATACTTGACTTCGGAGTCTTACAATCGTGACTTTGGAGGTGTGTTTCCTCCAAATCGTCGCCCCTTGTGGTGACACACCTACCATTAACGGCTGCGTAGAGCCTTCTCATCACTTCATAGAACATATCTCCGGCTGATTGCTTTGCTTCCCTTCCGATGGGAGCGCTCCCGGGCTCTTGGGCCGGCATGCTGTCCCGTCTTCTTCTGCTTGATGACTGGGTATGCATTGGATGGGAGCTAGTACAGCGTCAGGCCCAGGAACTCCCAGCTTTCAATGAGTTTAAACAAAAGTCTCTCTGTTAGCTTATGATCGCTTACCTGCAGTCATTGATTGTTTCCATTACCACTTTTGCTTCATTAGCCGGTAATTGTCCTCATGCCCATCTCACAGGTGACCCTTTATCTCCTATAGCATTTCTTATCCGAGTACATGAAACGAAGTGCTATATGAAGTGTTCCTGAGTACTTTTCGGGCTGAGGTCTTTCGACACATCAAAGCTCAGCTCACTAACACTCAAGATGGGCGTGTACTTGTAACTAAAACGTTGACTCGCCCCCCATCAGACATGAAGCTCATATCAAGGATACAATTGCATAGTCTTGAGTCTTCTGCAATGATCTGCAGGTGGGGTGTCTAGTAGGCGAGTTCCCGGCCATGGTAGGCGGTGGAACACAAGTCATCTCAGGCCTTCGACCGTTGGAGGTCAACGGTCTGATTGTCGAAGGTTTCACAGTTCAGGGCCCAGAAGACCAGAACTGACATGCCATCCGTGCATGAGTAGTACCTGTAGCCAGCCTCGGCAACGAGGCGAGATGCAGCTTGCCGTCGGGTCGCATGAGGAATACAATCTCGAGCAAGGCGTCAGAATTGCTTCTGGTTACCTCTCCACAGGCCAAATAAAGAATCTCTGTTTCTGGCCTCACTTCGAACGTTAACAAGTCTGCTCAGTCATATTGAGAACTTGGCTAATGCTGTACCACGAAGTATTGCTCACCAAAAATTGAGAACTCCTGAAGACGTTGGCATCCAGAGAATCTTCCTTAAACTCACCAAAGCTTTAGTATATAGTGATGGATCATAACCAGGATTCTAACGATAGCAACAGCAAATACGAGTTGAAATCATTGTACGGTCCGTCATCTTCATCTTCATCCATATTAAAAGGCCTGAGTCGGTAAAATAGGAGATAATTGCGAGGTTTGTGTTTATGTATCAAACAATGAGACAAATTGTGACGAATATAGTTCAGTGAAAGAAGAAACCAAGACATTGTCTATCTAAATTAGTCCTGCCTATCTGGCCAAACCCGACTAGTGAGCCTTGTCTTCCTGCTTTCCATCCCATCACATCCGCGTCAGGAAAGGGCTCGCTGGGCCTCCCGGGTAAGGTAAGAACGAGGGGATCGGTACCGACTACCCCCATTCACGTTACTCTTTCCCAATCTTACCGTAGCATAAGTCATATCCGTGTATCATAGTGATCACATCATTCAATTTTATCTTTGGTAACGTGTTTCGCAGAGACCGTGTGTTGTGCAGCTGACGCCTTTACTCGGCCTTCTCAGCGGTTTCACGCAGAGTTGGGGCAGTCCCATCAGTCATGGACGTGTCCTTATCTTCAATATCAGCAGCCCAAAGAGCAGCGCCAACTGATTGGTGTTAGCTCGAGTACTATCACGTCGACATGACGGGGCTTACCTGTGTTGCTGAAGGTGAAGAACATGGAAGCAAGAGGAATCATTTCCAAGAGGGTGGCGACTAGTCCAAATCTATACGAATACATAGGTTAGTTATTCAACCTCGCATACTACGGATCACCAAACGAGGTCTGGTGAAGCACTCCAGAAAAGGACAGGAATGTTACGTACGCAGTGTAAGGACCCACGTTCTTGTTGAGCCAATCCTCCCTCTTGGGTTCTGACCATCGCTTGAGCTGGAAGTACTAGAAGAACGTTAGCTCTACTGCAAAAGTCTCAATCGTGGCATCGCTACTCACCCGTCCGTGAACTCCCTTACCTCGGGTGCGACCTACGCTGGGTTAGCAGAGCGGCGTGTGCAAGGGGAGAATTGCCACCAACCTTGGATGAGGATAAAGATCACGGTACCGACCACAGGGATGGCGTTGAGGGGTAGGTACATGATGTACCGAATGATAGCTTTGGGGCTGAACTTCTCAAACGGGCTCTTGAGAATTTTGCCCAGCTTCTCCATCGGATCGCCTCCAGACTTGACCTCACGTCCCTCACTCACGATCTTTGTATCTCCACGAGCAAGCAATGTTCCATCAAAGACATCAAGGAGTGCATCTTGCAAAAGGTAGTTTCGAGATACAAGGTTGATGATGGTAGTGCTCTCGTTGAGAACCAAGAGGATCGCAGACAAAGGCGCAATAGGACCGTTGACGAAAAACAGGACGGCGAGCTGTGGCAGATATGTAAAGAAGAACATGCCACTGATGACACCCGTCGAAAGGAGAATCAATGGGCCGATCTTGGAGACAAAAGGCTGCCATAGCGAACGGTGCGAGACGAAGTAGAAGATGCCCTTGATCGGATAAAGGTAGGATCTGCTCTTGGCAGCATTGCTAACATGTTCTCTAGCTTGCGCGTAGTCTTCCTTCCTGGCAAAAATGTTAGTTGCATAGACAAAACACCAGATCGCCTTCATCTCAGCCTTACAAGACCTCTTGAGCTTTCTCGCCAACAGAATCGGCCACTCTATTGCGCTTGGTGGGCTGCTGGTGGTCAGATCCCGAAGCTTCAGCTGTGTCAGCCATGATGAGTTGCTTTGATTTTGCTGTATTGGGTGCGGAAGGTGGATAAATAAACACAGGGGTTGATGTTGTAAAGAGAATAAGAGAAAGCTGGTTCAGTGAGCCTCGACTGCTTTGTTTTTATCACAACGAGGTTGGCAATCACAAGCTTTGCGTTCCAAGCCAAAATCATGGAAGCTCAAGGGAGGGAGCTCTAATCGATGGCGTCATCCCAGCATAGGTAGCTTGCACGGCGACCCTAAACGTGGGGCTACCTTATATTTACCTACTGCAAGTATTGGGGGAGCAATATCTCCGATCTGAATAGGCGATGATGATGTTGTTGTTACGCTCTCTCAGAGTTTTTGATATAAGAATTTCATCAGCCCCAAAGACCCCATCCCTAACCTATGATACCACCTTAACGTACCTGCTTGGCTCAAAGTCATTCGCAACGACGTCAACATGCGGATCCCCGCCGGACCAAACGTCCTAGAGACCCACCTCCGCCGGGAGCTCATGACCCACCATCGGCCCCAGCTCTCGGAAGTCCATATAAGGCTCCGGTCAACACTGACGTCTATTTGTCTCGAAACGTGAGCTCATCAAGCTTGGAACAAGTTATATCAGTCCCTGATTCGACCTATAAGCTCTACCGAATCCCTCTACTGTCGCCCTGCGAGGGCCTCTTCTTTGTGCACTGGTGGTATGTCGCGTGAGCCTCGCCGCTTCCCCTCCTCCAATGACAAGGCAATGGAGTGCTGATCATCCCCCGAAAGACGAAAGGTATGCGTCACAGAAGAGCGCGTATAACACCATGTCGAGCCCAACGTTGACGACAGCCTCATCTAGACGATGATGATAACACGAGAGCGCCCTCGATAATTTCTACAAGAGAGTAACGAGCACATCCAAGAATACCGCCCCCCATGACTCAACGATACATCTCGAATAACCTCCCTGCTCAGACTCTGGGTTCGGACCCTAAAGAGCTCCTCACCTACGCTCTCGAACTTGTCGTTCGACACACACCACCTCGCGAGACTTACCATGAACGTCATCTTGGCGGCCTCTTCACCGGCTACACTGGCCTCGCCTATCTGTTCCTTCAACTGTCCGAATTGCATCCAGACCTACAAATCTCCGGTCATGACCTGATGTTCTGGGCACGGCGATACTTGGATGGAGATCGAGGAAAACTGGTATTGGAAAAGGGCAACTGTGGCATCTCGTGCGAAAAGTTGTCTTTTGAGGCAGTACGAGCGTGCGTGACCAAAGAGGAGAACCACCTGATAGACTTCCTCGGTAATATCCCAAGACTTCTTGGTCCATACACAAATCCTCAGGATGATGACTTTCCATCCGAGATACCTTATGGACGGGCAGGTGCGCTTTACATGCTGCGCATGGTAAAGCACTGGGTGCCAGGAAGCGAGGCTCTCATCGAATCTCCAATCCTCCGGCTGACAGAGAGAATCATGGCTACTGATGACGATGGGCGAGGTAATTGGGAGTGGCATGGAAAGCGATACTTTGGCGCCGCTCACGGTGATATCGGTATTGTTACGCAGCTTGTTCTCTCAAATCCATCGCTTGCTCCCCAGCTCACTCGCCGTCTGGAGAAACTTCTCGAGCTTCAACTTTCGGACGGGAACTGGCCATCAAGCGCACGCAGTCTCAAGGAGGGCAAAGGCGCAAGTCTCATACAGTGGTGCCATGGCGCTCCAGGCTTCTTGTATTCGCTGAATTCACTGCGTCCTTACTTTCCGGAACTGGAAGATCGTATCGACTCGGCCATAGAAAAAGGGCAGAAAATAATCTGGAGACATGGTCTGCTCACCAAGGAACCTTGCCTATGCCATGGAATCTTTGGAAACGCATTGTACGTTCCTATCGACCTCCCCCCCTTTTTTCTTTTTGCTTTGATGTTGTGAGCCTCGGCTGTTACTAACCTCTAGATAGGGTACTTCCTCGAGGATCCAGTCGACAACACTTCCTGGCCCTGGCCACTGCTGATGCTGTAGAAAAGGTCCGTCGGCACAATCCAGATCTCTTCGAATCTGCCTCATACGGGCATAAAGCTGCGGTCCTCATGAATTACTTGCCGAGTGCCGCATGGACATGGGCTGTTTGCGAGCAAGAACACCCCCGGCTTATCATGTATAATGATGTGTAATGTGATAAACTTAGTCGGTTGCTTGGTTTGGTTAAGGGATGGAAGTTATTGCTCGTATGTCATGATAACGTTGTCGGATGGACGCTGGCGTCTTTTTTTTTTTTTTTTTTCTGTCACTTAATTGCTCTAGGACGAAAATGAATTAATGACATAAAACCAGAACTAAATTACGGATATGGGGTTCGGCATCAGAAGTCGTTACTTTACCGAGGAATTGGCATTCTTGAACATCAGGTTTTCACAAGCTTGGCCTTGCAAGAATCTCGATGGGTGGCAGCTCCATGGTTACAACCGAGAGGTGACATATGAGCTCGGCCCAGGTCTTGGCTGGAAATATGCAAACAATCTAGAAAATTTCAGAACAGAAGCTAGGCTGTGATGTTGCGTGATATCCATGGATCTTGTTTGGAGTGATGTGGTTATGAAGGCCCACACATCACACACGTTATGATACCCACTGTCGAGGATCCATAATTTGGGTGTGGCTGGAGAAAGATCGGACTTGAAATCCTTTCAATGACGATGCTTGTTTGATGATGTTCCTTGAATTCTTGATGTGAGAACCCTTGAGGTTAGCTCTAACCTACAGTAATATGTTTGGTTAAGTACCTACGTGAGGATAGCCGTTGAACCAACTTGAGGCTTACATGGCAATACCGCTAACACCGAATTCCGTACTGAATACCCACAACATCTAGAGGCCCTAGTCAGCGAGTCCCGTTTTTCACCAGACTCACCTACAAGACCCGTTTTGTAGACATGATAGGCGTTGGTCTGCCTAGTCGAGCAAAACTCAACCTAGAAAGGCTTGACTTTGCGGTAGAACCTGTTAGTACGGTCTTTGGTTCTAGCTTTCTCTAAGGGGTCGTGATCACGACTTCAGCTTAGGAGCTATGAGGTCTGCGTCGTGTCATATTGAAGTTGGATTGATTAACTTAAACTCCGTAACGTTATATACGCTGCATTTTCGTCCCGGTGCGTCGGCCCCACCTTGCCGGGTGCCGGACGGTGGACCTGCAGGACACTCGGCCGAAAATATGTGGCAAAGCCGGGTGTTTGAAGGGCACAAGGGGTGAAAGTGGGCACTTAGCATTATATAGAAGATCGAATCAAGGTCATGAACGATTTGAGGCATTTCTCCAGATGGCAACAAATTGCTCTTTGGGGCACGGGGCACAGATCGCAGAGCACAAAAAGGTCGCTATGTCATCCAAGAGATCGACAGCATCTAGAGGCGATTGAGAGTATTCCCTTGGCGGTTGGAAAATCGGAAGGGTACTGGTAGCCTCCGGACCGCCAAGGGGATGCTATTGGTTACTATCCACGTGTAGAGATACGGACGTAATGACAAAGAATATCCCGACCGATCGTCTTCAAGTCGGAAGTTAAAACTCCGACTGTAAGACGCGAGTGGATCATGCCTCGGCACGGAGTCGGTTGGCTTAACAGCAACCTCTAGCCTAGAGACAACAATACAGTAGCGTCCTTGTCCTTACGGTAAGTGGGATGATTGATTCTTCAACGAACCCTGAATATCAAGAAGCCACTGACCTCACTTTACATACATCGTCAAAAGTCTCTTCCTGATAACTGTCTTTGCTACGGTGGAAACGAGGCTGGCCAAACGGGGCACACACCTCCACATCGGCGCCGAAATGATTCAGGTTCCGAACAGGCACTTTCGGCATCATCCGAGGGCTCTGGTAGGCTGCCCAATGATTCAGGGGCGTGCAAAAATATCCGAACAGCCGTTGAATTTCCCGCGAGCTTCTAGAAAGCTGGTCACCGCGGCTCAGCCTCAGATCCGCATTACTGGGGACATGCATGATCCCTTGGGAAAAGAAATGAACAATAACGTAGCTCGGCTTGAGGATGCCGGCTGGGCTGATTACCTAGTACTTATCAGATCGCTAGTGAGCTGGTTGAAAGTTTGCTTGCTGGTCTGATAGTAACCGCCAAACAACAAAACTTACTCGCCTTATCGTCACCATGAAATGACATCAGCTCAGCTTGCATACGCCCGTCCCAGGCCACGTTTGCTGCAGAGGGCCTTTATCTCCGAAGCGATAGTTTTGTTATCGAGAGCAGAAACAATACTTGAAAACCAATGTCTGAAAGATATTAGATATGGCTCTATTGGCCAGAAGAAATGTACGAAAATGCAGTGGTTGATTCTTTGACAGTTGTGATGAGATTGTGAACGAAGCACTTAATACAAAGTCGAATCGAGTCATTGACGCGTTTTACGTATTCCGGCAATTACACAGACCCAGTTATACCCGGATGCAGTCACAGCTTCTCTGACGATCAAGGGTTTGCTTTCGATTTTGGTCTGTATTGGTGTCCTTAACCTGAGTATCATGCACCAATGCGTCAATGCAATGCACAGACGCACACTTACAGAAGAAGCAGACACACGCCCTGAAGCCATAACGTTGGAGCTATTTTCAAGTCAGGCAGCTAAGTAGCCAGAGTTTGATCTAAAGCCATGTGCCGTGTCTGGACTCTGCGTCAGGACCCGATGAGTCGAACCGTCAAGTCTAATTTGCTCAGTTCGTGACAATCAAGAGCACATGACGTCGACGGTTAGACGGCAACCATGTGGGTTTATGGGGATATCTTTGGATAATACGAAGAAAAACAGGTGACAGTGACTCGGTGATTTGACTGCCGGGGAGCTTTACCGAACATCCATCCATCTCAACTGCAGTTAAATGAGGCTCTCGAATGCATCAATGGGTCAATCTACAGAGTACGTAGTAAGAAGATCCAGATTACTAGGATGAAGATCTGTTCTGTTTTCTCAGCTCTGGCTCACGGTTACAACTTAACATGATGGGGCTTCTTGTCTGGATCTGGGTTTAAGCGAGAACCACCTTAACGTTATTCATGACAGGACGTTCCTTGTAACCTGGGTTACATTGGACACAATAGTTCCAACAAGAGATTCACTCAGTCTTGGCGAGGTATTAGACTCACGATCTAGGATTGAAAGTGGAGGTGAATGGAATGGAATAGGTCTGCTGTTAAGCTCTAAGGTGGAAAAGTGAACAAGTCAGGCGACCAACGGGTATCTCATTAGCAATATGTGACGAGTGAATGAGGATTAAGAATTTGGAAGAATATAATAAAGCAACAATGAGATCATTGACTCTGTAGCGATGCTACGTGCAAGGATCTAACAACGGAAGTTATTGCCCATTCGGCAGTTGAAAGTTGATCAACTAATCAATCAATCGACTTACGCAACAAGCACAATCACAAGCACATGTCTTTACTATTGTGTCTCAAAGAAAAAAGAAGGAAAACATCGGACAGACGTTGCACGGAGCCCGACTGGGGTTCGGCCCCGATGAAAAGTCCGGCACTTTTCACCATCAAACTTCACTCAGGGACAATCAAGACATAGAACAGAAACAACCTTAGCAGAAACTCGCTCAGACACGCCCCCTTAATCGGATTAGTGAGCGGGCTTTTGTGCGTCACCAACTCTGCGGCAAGACGCCCGCCGAGTCTGGCACTTATATCCGTGCTGTAAGTTTAACTCAGTAACCGAATGCTTGTTCAATGTTGAGGCGATCACAACGGTCGGTGCAGCGGAGTTTTTACGCCTGGGATCAACGTATAACTTAACACTCAGCTCGCGGATCAGCCCAAACTCTTTGCAAGCCCCCCCAGCCCTACATACAGTAGTCTACACGATACATGCGGTCAAACTGCCAGCGCGCGTCACCTCTCGGCTTTACAAAGCTTCCATGAAAGCGAAATTCGGGGGATGAGTTATCCATGTAAGTTGGAGTTGCATGGATTAAGCTTAGTTTGTATATCCGTACCACGTCCCTTGTTTGTCTTGTGGGACCTGGGCATCAAGTGCTCATGATCATAGGAACAAAAGTCAAGCCGGCTAAGCCTTTTGGTGTTTAGGATATCCGCATCCCGCTCACACATCCAAGCACTCAACCGGGTAATCGATTTACAAACGAAGATAGTGGATACGTTGAGATTATGAATATATGACTACAGTATACAGTAATTTACTAGGACGTAAATATGAGCATTGTTAATAGGGCGACTTACTGATTATCTTTGGTCAAAGCTAAGCATCGACGGTTAATTTACTCCATACTAAGGCCCATACATTTAACCTTGGAGTATGGCGATCTCTTTTTGTACGATTCCGACAATTACCTGGAGAGCATCTGTAATCGGCCCCGAGCGTTGCAATCGGGGGCCGGTCGGCAGCCTCCACTATGTTTTGAATTTGGTTGATTGTCTAATCGTAGGTAAAAAGACGAATGTTCAAAGGGTCCCAACCACAACCAGAGCATCACCAGCTTCACCACTCACTGTACATCTAACCGCCTCAGCCATGCTACGATGATTTGTCAGTTCGGGCTTTACAGCATAGTCCAACGGCCGCACAGCATGGCCATGAGAACTTTAAAGATCGCGGGTTTCAGGGTACCCTTGTCTGTCAGTAGCAGACAAGAAATGAGATGGTCCTCAAGGTTCCCCGAGTTTTGCAAATGAATGAGCCCAACTCTTGCTCATTTGTCATCTATCGGATTGGGTTATAACCCCTGCTTGGCAAAGCTAGGCTGTCGGTAGTTTAGTCGCTGTTCCATTCTGCTGGAATCGTGTGGGCATGTGGATAATGAAACGTGAGAGAGAAAGAAAAAGGGTTGGACGTGATGGAATCAATCGGAGCGAAAATGTACGTATTTTGGTGCGGCGTTGAACGGGCCCGTCTATCGCGGAGGTCGGACTCGCGGCATGCCGACAGTCCATGGACTTTGAACCACTCACCTTGACCTTACCTTATTCTTCTAGAAGCAGTACTATTGATTCGGCCAGTGGCGAAAGCAGCGGTGGAAGTACGGCAATGAGCGAGTGGAGATACGATGGAGCAAAGCTTGCCGTGTGGCATCCACTCTTCAAGATGTCGTATGTAGATAGGTAGGTTGCGAGTTGATATCGCGATGCATCAGCACAGATATTCATTGATGATGACGAGATTCGCCAGAGAGTCTGATTAGCAAGCGAGAGAAGAAGAAGCGACCTTTAAAAAATTGGGCATGTTCTATAAAAATACGGATCTAAAACAGCCTCCTGGTGATATCTCTTACACGCAAATCACATCTTACATGCATGATTATCCATCTGACAGCTTTGTTGGTGTTGGCACACAGTACACACAACAAGCATCAAGCCGTCTTACACTGAAACCAAACCGTCCACCTGGCACCAGAGACAACAACAAGCAGCCAAGCCTCACACCAACGGCAGTCAGCTCTGCATATTGTATCTGATCCCTGGGGTCACGATAAATACGTGGTATACGCAAAATACGCTTCCAGCCACCGGGCACCGAACCTACGAGATCGCCCAACCCTAGCCTGGGGACCTGGTTTCGCTCTCGCTCTCGTTGATCCTGAAACCTTCTCTTGGGAAAGCCTTTCTTGGCGGTTCATCAGCCTCGCTTGGTTCGTTTTTAAGTTGGGCTTTTCAATCTGCCTGCGCCCTGAGAACACGTCGTCCTTCATCTCAGTTGGACGCCCAATCAATTTGTAACCTCGACAGCCAGTGTCGAGTGCAGCTATTCATTCATGCATACATACATACCTACAGCGCAGTAGCACTCCTTTTTAGGGGTTCCAGTCAGCACCATCCAAGCCTCCCGTCAGCCATCATAATCATATCCTCTCATTCTTACTCAAGAATCATACCAAAATATAGTACATACGTACCCATCTGTTAAGTCCGCAGCCAGCGCGGACTTTTAGTTAGGATTCGCTTTTCCCTTTTCCCAGCGGCCCAGTCCAGGGCGACCGACAAAGACCCACCACCATCACCACTGCATCCATCAACCCTACTCCCTGAACGTGGTCGATCCCTGTTTACTCGCTTTCTCGGACATAAAGACCACACCGACAGCTAACAACACCCCTCCCCCTTTGCCGCATCCCGCAGCCCGCGACGGGAACTTTCCTAGGTACCTTTCTACCAAAACCTTCCGAGCCCCGGGCGTGGATCGGGGCCGTTCAGTCAGCTTCTCACATAATCCATAATTCAGAGGTCGTCACGCATAATTTGACTTATTACTGTAGCCAAGTCACCACCACACACAACGACTAAATACACATCTCTCCCTCTTGGCTTGGCTTGGCTTTGTCTGCCTTTATTATTAACCCTTCCTCTCCCCCATTCTCCTCTTCCACATTTTCAATATCTCTGATACATATACCATATACATCTATATCCCTTCCATTCTTGTCCCCTCCTCCTTCACACAACATCCAATCCATCATCCACCACCACTAATCTCTTGGCTTGCATTGTATATCGCCTCAAGCTGTCAGGCATATAATAAAAACAAGAGCTACAATGGGATCAGGTAGCTTGCCCTCCCCTCCTGCCGAGGACCATAAGTCGACCATCTCTCGAAAGAGTACATCGTCAAGTACAAAGTCCGTCAAGCCTGTGCACCGCACCTCTAAGCGAGCCAGCTCCAATGCTGCTACAATTCACCACCACGACCATGTCACACATACGACCGGCATGGACGGTCGGCATAAGCGTGTGTGGAAGGCTTGCGAACGATGTCGAATGAAGAAGACCAAGGCACGTTTCCAGTACTCAGGCTCTAAACCTCCCAACTCTTACTAACACCAATTCAAGTGCGACGGTGAATTCCCCTGCAAGCGATGCAAGGACGATGGCCTAGTATGCACTGCTGGTGTAAGGAAGAAGATGGAATACAAGCAGCTGCCTAGAGGGTATGTGAGCACAATGATAAAGTGACCCGCATCGACTTACACGCCATAGTTACGCCGAAGTTCTTGAGAACACCCAATTCGCTCTCATCGCTACTGTCCACAAGCTTTACTCCATGGTCCGAAACAACCAGTCTTGGGAATTGGGCGAGCCCGAACTCAATGATCGTGGACAGCCTGTGATTCACAACATTGCCCAGAAGCTCGGCTGCATCCGACCTAACAGCGATATCGACCTCCCCGTGCACTCAGTATTCCCCGAAGACGAAGCTGGTATGGCTGAGCTGGCGCGCCAGCTC